>JACEFZ010027963.1:325000-337500 GCA_014155875.1 Cepaea nemoralis | reverse complement strand
CATGTTACTTCTTCTTGACCCGTTCACGGCGTCGCACTCTACTAGGAAGCCTGTTCTTCCTTTTGGTTCTCGACCCACCTCTTGGTCTCTGCAGCCGAGTGAGTGCGACTTACGGACGACTACCGCCCTGGTATGGAGGTTGGACTTCGGCCGACATTTGCATGATGTGACGACTGCACAGTCCCACCGCAGTCCTTAGGTTCCCCGCCCTCGCTCGGGGGGAAGGCTATGGAGTCGAGACGAGACGGTGCAAATACGCGCTCTTAGCTGAGAGATTGTTAGTCATTCTGCAGTTACCGCTTTAACCAATCTAGTTTCGAGACTTGTCCCAATCCAGGATCCGATAATTCCACAGCCAGCCCGAGGCCTTTTCGGCTGCCTCACCCAGCAGTTTTTGTGCCCGAGTTCTCGCTTATCCTTTAATGCCCATTTGCTTTAGCACATCATAAACGGGGTGGGAGACTAGACCTCTTGTTCCTACCTCTACGGCGAATAGCCTGACAGTGTAGACTTCCCGTTTAAGACTAGCGACCATATCACCGTACTTCTCCATCTTGTACACGTGTTGCTCCTCGATATTTGACTCGTATGGGACGGTCAGTTCAATCTGCGTTAGCTGCTTGGCTGGCGAAGAGTGAAGTACGATGTCAGGTCGTAAGCCAAACTTTCGGATCACGTCAGGGTATTCCCCACGGCCCTTTAGATCCACAGTCAGCTCCCAGTCACCCGTACCATCGAAAACGGTTGGAAACGGCAAGTCGGCAACGCATCCTTACTTGTCGCTACGTCGCTGCCCGGCTTGGAAGAAGTAAATTCCCAGCGGCCTCGGCCTGACCATTTTGTTCGCCTGCGTTCTGGCTATATCCACTATGGCCGCCAACTCAGTAAGGACTTTGTTGTGGCGCCAAGTGTAGGGCGACTTTATATGCGGACAATACGTGCTCCGCTGTTTGGACCTTTTCACAGTTCAATACAGGTTTAACGTTTTTTGTTTTGTTTTGCATATCCTTTACAGGACATCGCTGTCAACACCAGCATCTTTCAGCTGTATGTTGATTTCTTGGCAAGATTACGCTCAGTAGTTTGCCATTGCTTTCTGAGCGGCAGGCTCAGTATCCCGCAAGTCACCAGCGGGGGTCGAACCGCTCCCAGTTCTCACCCGCTACGAGACTCTGCGTGATAAACGGGATTACGGAGAAAGTGTTGTAACCCCTCAGCCAGAGAGACCGGCTTTAACGTTATCAAATAAATTACTACTACTACTACTACTACTACTACTACTACTACTACTACTACTACTACTACTACTACTACTACTACTACTACTACTACTACTACTACTACTACTACTATTACTACTACTATTACTACTACTACTACTACTACTACTACTACTACTACTACTACTACTACTACTACTACTACTACTACTACTATTACTATTACTACTACTACTACTACTACTACTACTACTACTATTACTACTACTATTACTACTACTACTACTACTACTACTACTACTACTACTACTACTACTATTACTACTACTATTACTACTACTACTACTACTACTACTACTACTACTACTACTACTACTACTACTATTACTACTACTACTACTACTACTACTACTACTACTACTACTACTACTACTACTACTACTACGACTACTATTACTACTACCTCTAATACAACAAAACTAATACCATCACCACCACCATCAGAGGAACAAAAACAAGCACTGCTACTATTACTGCTACTGCTACTCCTACTGCTACTACTGTTACAACAACAACAACTACTACTACCACCACCATCTTTAATACTACAATAACTAATGCCACAACAACAACAGCAACTACTACTAGTGATACTGTTATTATTGCTATTATTATTATTATTATTATTATTATTATTATTATTATTATAAGAAGAAGAAGTGAGCTGCCTAAATAATACAAGCACTGAGTATTCAAGACCAGACAGGCCAGATGCGTTGCTATGAACGCAGTTTGCTGAAGATAAGAAACAACAGACGGCTTTGTTGTCTGTAACATACCTCCACTGGCTTGATTAGTTGTTTGTGGTTATGTTGATAATGTCTCGAGCAGGGTCAAACCTGGATTCAACACCTACGCTCGACGTCCGCTAAGAGAGGGAAAGGCCCGGCCAGCTATCCCTGTGTGCATTCAGACCTGCAATATATGCTCGTCCGCACACGTCACAGGTTAGACAAAACATGTAGCCCACAGTACTTCGAAAGACTTAAAATATGTGTTGACGTGGTGTGTGTGTGTGCATGTGTGTGTGTGTGTGAGTGTGTTTGTGTGAGTGTGTTTGTGTTAGTGTGTTTATATGTGTGATTGGGTGTGCGTGTGTGTATGCGTGTGTATGTGTTGTATGTGTAAACATGTGAGTTTGTTGAAACATGTGAACGAAATGAAGACTAAACTCAGCGAAGGAGCTAATCATATTCACAAGAAATGTGTGCAGACGACCTTGGAGGCTATCTAAATTTGGCTGTACACAAGAATGTAAAAAATGTCCTATCCAACAAATTTGCTAATTTTAAGAGTGGCCAGGACGAAGTTATAAATCACAAGCATTAGCAGGAAATAGTGTGCGGTCTGTCTAAACGTTTCTAGCGAAGGGGACAAACCGAAATTCATTATGAAAAACGACAAAACAGATGGACACAACCATGTATGATGGCAGCAAAGTAATTCACTGGGAAGTACAGCGTTATGAGAGAGAAGTCTATCACCCAGAGAAATAATAAAAGGCAACACTTGCTGTAGTCGACAGACCCTGACATCTGTTATCAGATGTCTGCTGTTTCAGTGAGCAATGTGTTCTTATTGATGTAGGGAGGGCCAGTTACAACACTAAACACGGTTACAACATGTGCTGCTTGCTTGCTTGTGTTCGCTGGCTGTGAACTCCAGCGCGAAGTCCTGTATGTCGGATGAAGACATCCTGTTGTCCAACATCAGTGTGATGTCATACAGGACCTGAGGTTTGCGTGAGTACCCATTGTCCCATGTCTGGCTTATTGGTGTGCGGACTGGTAGTTCCTCGCCGTGCAGGCAGGCACTCTCCGACTTTGGAGGAATCAATGATCCTACTCACTTTAGCCAGGACCACAAAGGGACCTGTTGCCCAGGACGCTCGGCGAGGACGCGTCAGTACGTTTTGGCCAGCATAGAACCCTGGTGCCTTGGAAACACCTCTGCGTCCCGTTACAACATGTTACATTTACAACATGTCACAGTTACAACAATAGCTTTAGACACTCACAGCAGTAGTGTCTTCCTCTTCGTACATTTTCAGACGCCAATCTGAATATGGCTGACCGCCTTACGTTGCTGTTTTTTTGTTTTTACGAAAAAGGTATGGGTGTCAGTCGCTCAAAAAACATGGCAAACTACTGAACGTAAACGTGCTAAGAGATCACAACAGCAAAAGATGCTGGCGTTGGCTGCAACGTCCTGTAAAAGGCATACAACTAACTTAACTAACCTGAATATATTTAAAGAAAGTAGCGTATAGACATCTCCATAGAAGTTGTATTCAAACTCAGCGGATGTAGTTGTCTCTGAGCCTAAGACGCCTGCGTTTTTTGTTTGTTTGTTTGTTCAGTTCAGTGGAGCTAGTAATGTGCATTATGCTTCCGATAGCCTGGATGCTCTGTTCCCACGGGGTCCTTTACATGTTTCCTATAAACATCCTGGCCAGGTCTTAAACATGCTGTGATTGTCGTCTACCTTCATTTGCGAGTGTGTCAGTCTCTTCATTTCATAGTATAAGGTAATGCGACTGGATCCATTGTATAACAACCCTTTCGGATTTCTAACATAGTCCATGGAATGCTGTTCTTTGGTTTGTTAGATAAAATTTGTGTGTGCTATTCATTATTGAAACAACTGACTCTGTATCTTTAAATGGATCTGTTGTTTCTCTTTATTTGTCTCTGCCAAAAGCATTCCTACCACAGTCTTCAAGCCTCTAGCGCTGCTATGTGGTTATACTGAACTGTCACTGTCAAGCTGTCATTTACACCAATATAGTACTGTGTGGTGTATGGCAAAGGGGGGGGGGGGTGTCTGAGCATGAGGAATTAAGGCCGCATGGCTAGTGCAGTCGCCGTGAACTGTGCAGGTTAGGATTTTCTTTTTGCCCCCGACAGAAAAAAAATTCCCACACCTTACCGAGGATTCGAACCCGGGTCTCCTGAGGGAGAATCCGGCGTTCTTGCCACACGGCCAGCCGCTCCTGGTTATACTGAACTTATTCATATTTCCACTAGCTGTGTTTTACTTGGTCGATTCTTTTCTTTTGTCGATGACTTTGTTCACGTTCATTGACTATAACAGTGTTTGCTGATCCATTTGTGTATACATAGGTCCAGACGCTACTTGGTTAATTGTCTTCTGTGTAGTTCAGTGTTGTTTTCCTTCTTCCTGTTACACTCTTGGTGTTATTTTATATGTGTATACACATGAACGTGTTCTATCGTCTCGGACAGTTGGTGTTATTTTATATGTGTATACACATGAACGTGTTCTATCGTCTCGGACAGTTGGTGTTATTTTATATGTGTATACACATGAACGTTTTCTATCGTCTCGGACAGTTGGTGTTATTTTATATGTGTATACACATGAACGTTTTCTATCGTCTCGGACAGTTGGTGTTATTTTATATGTGTATACACATGAACGTGTTCTATCGTCTCGGACAGTTGGTGTTATTTTGTATGTGTATACACATGAACGTGTTCTATCGTCTCTTATCATCATCATGTGTCATGCCAATAAGTGGGGGTGGTATCACTCGACCACCAGAGTAGTGGATCAGCTCAGTGTTCTTGTCTGACCATACCACGAGGCCGAGCCATCCAGGAATTTACTTCTCTGCTTTCGCCTTGTTCTCTTCCCCTCGATCTTACCAGTTGTCACCAAGTTCTCCAATTTATTTCTTCTCATAACGTGACCAAAACATTTTGACTGTCTATGTCTAATTTCTCTAATCAGTTTACGATTTTCATTTGTTTCTTGTAGGACTTGGTCATTGGTTTTACAGTGTGTCCATGGTATTCTTTGCATTTTCATCAGAAACCACATTTCCACAACCATCAGATGTTTTTCATCTTGAATGCTCATTGTCCACGCTTCAAATCCATAAAATGTACAATTTCTATGTAGCACTTCAACACTCTTTTACTCGTTGCAAATGACATCTTTTTATTGGTCAGCATGTTTTCCATCTTGCAAAAGACTACCTTCGGCACAGCGATTCTTGTTCTAATAACTTCAAGGCATCTCCCATCAGATGTTATGACTGTTCCGAGATAATTGTATAGATTCACTTATTTAAGAATATTCCCATTTACTTGTATTACATTGTGGTGTTTCCTTCTTCTTAGTCACGATCATAATCTGTGCCTTCTGTGTGCAACAACCGCATCCACTAAATGTTACAGAACCTGCTCATTGTCTGCAAGCAATACTATATCATCAGCATATCTAATATTATTGATGTTACGTCCCCCAATGATGATTCATTTCATATCTTCTACATTTATGAAAATACTAGCTGACCCGGCCCGGCTTCGCCCAGGCCCTGGCGGGGATCTATCTATCTATCTATCTGTCTGTCTGTCTGTCAGTCTGTCTGTCTGTCTGTCTGTCTGTCTGTCTGTCTGTCTGTCTGTCTGTCTGTCTGTCTGTCTGTCTGTCTGTCTGTCTATCTACCTGGGCTTTGCCCAGCTCCTGGTGGGGAGCATCTCATTTAATTCATATAAGTAGTCATATAAGCTCCCGTTCCCGACTATCTGTCTGTCTGTCTATCTGTCTGTCTGTCTGTCTGACCCGGCCCGGTTTCACCCAGTCCCTGGTGGGAGCATCTCATTTAATTCATATAAGTAGTCATATAAGCTTCCGTTCCCGACTATCTGTCTGTCTGTCTGTCTGTCTGTCTGCCTGCCTGCTGCCTGTCTGTCTGTCTGTCTGTCTGTCTGTCTGTCTGTCTGTCTGTCTGTCTGACCCGGCTTCGCCCAGCCCCTGATGGGGAGCATCTCATTTAATTCATATAAGTAGTCATATAAGTTCCCGTTTCCGACTGTCTGTCTGTCTGTCTGTCTGTCTGTCTGTCTGTCTGTCTGTCTGTCTGACCCGGCTTCGCCCAGCCCCTGATGGGGAGCATCTCATTTAATTCATATAAGTAGTCATATAAGTTCCCGTTTCCGACTGTCCGTCTGTCTGTCTGTCTGTCTGTCTGTCTGTCTGTCTGTCTGTCTGTCTGTCTGTCTGTCTGTCTGTCTGTATGTCTATAGCCAGGGGACTTAACCTAAGATATAGCAATGCTACTAAAAGATATGTCCCTTTATATAAATTTTTTGATGTTGACTCAGGTGATTACAAAATTAAATTTTAGTAAGTAAATATCTGATTGTACAGTACCAAACCCTGACAGTTGGCTGCACGGGAATGAAAAGAAAAGATGTAGAAAATTTCATCTCAATCGGATGGACCGTTATCGAACGCATCAAATACATCCCCACACACCCACCCACATACATACATTCTGTTTTATATATATACTAGCTGACCCGGCCCGGCTTCGCCCAGGCCCTGGAGGGGATCTATCTATCTATCAGTCTGTCTGTCTGCTTGTTTGTCTGCCTGTCTGGCTGACCCGGCCCGGCTTCACCCAGTCCCTGGTGGGGAGCATCTCATTTAATTCATATAAGTAGTCATATAAGCTCTCCCGTTCCCGACTATCTGTCTGTCTGTCTATCTGTCTGTCTGTCTGACCAGGCCCGGCTTCACCCAGTCCCTGGTGGGGAGCATCTCATTTAATTCATATACGTAGTCATATAAGCTCTCCCGTTCCCGACTATCTGTTTGTCTGTCTGTCCCGGCCCGGCTTCACCCAGTCCCTGGTGGGGAGCATCTAATTTAATTCTTATACGTAGTCATATAAGCTCTCCCGTTCCCGACTGTCTGTCTGTCTATCTGTCTGTCTGACCCGGCTTCACCCAGTCCCTGGTGGGGAGCATGTCATTTAATTCATATAAGTAGTCAAATAAGCTTCCGTTCCCGACTATCTGTCTATCTATCTGACCCGGCGTGGTTTCGCCCAGCTCCTGGCGCACAGTAACTTAAAAGAATGTCCTTCCACACACCATTCAATGAAAACTGTAGAAAAAGATGGGTTACAATGTTATGCATTATGCATTATTTTTATGCAAACTTTGAAAATGCCTTAAAGATTATATCATTATTTATTATAACTTATATGCCTGAAAATAACTATAGTCCAAAGAGTTTAACAATAGTGCAAGTAAGTCCAACAATATGACTATAAAGTAATAGAAATGTTATTAAAAGTTATGCCCCTTGAAATAACTTTTCTAGAGTGAAGTCCCCCTGCTATATAGACATTATATAATGAAAATGGAAAAGTAAATGTTATTAAATAAGTAGACGATTTTACATTAAGAAATTATTATAGTCGGTTGCACAGGAATGAAAGGAAGACGTGTAGAAAATTTCATCTCAATCGGATGTACCGTTATCGAACGCATCCAAGACCCACAAACCCACAAACATACACTCTGTTTTATAGATATAGATATAGATGTTCACTGTGCAGTAAAAAAAAAAGATATAGAGACATTACACACCACAGTCTCACACCTCTTTTAATAGGCTGATATTGACCTACTTCATTATCAATATTTATGACAGATTGTTGTTTCCAATATATGTTTTTTACAAGACTAAGGTCTTTTCCATCAATTTGTAGATCTTCAAGCATCCTTATCATGTTGACATGTCTCACTTTATCGAAAGTCTTTGTCGGTTAAATGTTGCTTAAAGCGTTGCACAAAGCACAAACTCCGTAGCTCCAGCGACGACATATGCTTTGAGTAGTCAAAGCCTTTGTGTAGTCAATAAAGCAAAGGTGTAGGTCTTTGTTTACTTCTATAGAACATTCAGTTACTGTTCTCAGTATATACACAGCATTTATTGTATCTTTGCCTTCTACAAACCCACATTGTTCTCCTATTTCGGTTTTTTTCCCCTAACTCTTTGCATAGTAATTCGTACCTATGGCTCATTATAATAATTGTTCGATGTTGATCACATTCCAAGGACCCCTGATTTCTTCGGGATTGCAATAAATATAGAATTATATAATTCAGGAGGTATATCTCTAGTATCGTATGTTGCGTTCAGCAGTCTGGTGACTTGGTCTATTCCATATTCTTCTAAGGCATTGATCATTTCTGTTGTGATGTTATCTGTACCCGGGGTCTTGCCAGTTTTCGTATGGTTAAGAGCATTCTGAACTTCCAACCTCATAATTGATGGTCCTTCATTATTATTTCTAATATCATAATGTTCTCTGGTATCATCATAAACGTTTTTCACATAATCTGATCATACATGTACAGTCTGATCTTTTTTCTAATATGATTATTCCATCTTTTGTTTTTACTCAGCCTGTTGATGTACGTGGTAGTAGGCTCCTGAATACTTGTGTGGTGTAATTTCGTATTTTTACTGTTGTGTTGTGTTTCAATTTCTATGCAGTTTTTTTTCTGGAGCTATGTTTCTTTTGCCTCTTTACTATTCTTATGTTACATATCCTTTACATGACGTCGCAGTCAACACCAGCATTTTTTGCTGTTGTGATCTCTTGGCAAGTTTACGTTTAGTAGTTTGCCATTGCTTTATAAACGATCGGCACCCATACCATTTCGTTAAAAAACAACTCAAGACGGTCTGCTGCCAAATCGCCCGCAGCTGTGTTTCGAACGCGTGTATTCGGGATTACGATCTGCGTCCGTAACTCCTTCACCACGCAGAAGACTGTTCTTATACATACACTAAATGATCAGTAAGTGGTTGAATGTTCAGTCTAGTGCCTCATATTCTCCTACACATAGTGTCTGTACAAATAACTTCAGAATGTTTAGTATAGTGTACTTTATACTCTCGCACACATCTTCTTCTTCTTCTTCTTCAGCGTTCCGAGCCATTGAGGTTCTCGCACACATACAACCTGTTAAATAAGTTGATTAATGTTTAGCATGGTCTCGTCATATTTCTGTGTGCTCATAATTTGTTATTGTATGTATCACAATTAAATAGTCTTTCTCCCTCCGAATCTATTCATAAGCCTTTTCTGCATTGAACAGACAGAAGCATGTCCATAAATTTAGAATTTTTAATGTATCGGTACAGTTATCCGTAGGTGCACATTTTCAACGGTTGCCTCTAAAAGACTTTTCTAGACATTTACATGAGTCTTTCAGACACAAATATTGGTATTGCACGTTCACATTTTACTGGCCGTGCCTTCATCTCTTTTCCAGTGCTTTGAATTTGTTTTCCAAACGTTTTCAGAATTGATCCAGCCCGACACTGCGTGTTATAAGGCTGTGGCACTCTCCTCTATCTGGTCTATCTGCTCCAGGCAAGGCTGCATAATTTTATATTTGTCACTGAGGTCATATAGAACCCCATTGATGCCGAGGGCGATGTGTTTCATCTCCGAGTATTTGCCCATTGTCAGCTGTTTCATCTTCTCCAGCAGCTTGTAATCTTCAATGGCGCCATCCAACTCTCCTCTGAGATATTCTGCAGTTTTCTGAAACGCTTCTCTGCAGAGCTTGGTCACCTCTGGTGGTGGCACGAAGGAGATGTTATTAGTTGTCTCGGCCTTAGGCTTGTTCTGCTTATTTTTAGAATGAATATAATCATTACTTTGTAAATTAGCATCCACAGTTTTGTCTTGTGATTCCGCCATTTTATAAACCGCTTTCCCTTAAATAACGTGTTGACTGTTGAGTCTAGCCCCTCATATTCTCGCACACACTGTCTGAGACATTCCCCGAGACTTCCTCCTAAAATTGTGGACACTAATTATGACATTCTCGCGCTGTACACTGCCCAACAACAACACACCCACTTCATCCCAGGTAGAAACTTAGGGAAATGTACATGCCCCGTCGCACTCATTATTCTCTGTTGGCATGTTTTGCCTGAACCACTTGTTTTAAATGTGTGGAGCCTGGGGCACTGCCCAACACTTAACCTCAGGTGTCCTAGCCGTAGACAAGGCCTTACCTAGCTTGTGGGTCTTGGATGTTAGCTGGGATACATTTGTCACCAGGTGTTGGTACTTAGGCTCTGAAGGTACAGTATAGTAACACTACTGAAGTAACAACCGTATGCTACTATTGTATTTCGATTGTAGAGTTGAGTTCAGATTACCATTATTGCACTTCGGTCGTGTCCAAGGGTGCTCCGATGTCCTCGGTAGTAATTATATAACCGTGCTAGACCCTTCATTTGTTGAAGCCTCATCGCTCACTTAGTGGGCTGCTTTTTTCAAACCAGACAAATCTGCAATCTGAACGCTTGTGTTCTGTTTCAGGGTTCGAGCCCTAGTAATACTATTTTTCCGACCAGCCCGATAGTAATGGGTCACCCAGCACGAAGAAGGATCCATCTAGCACTATTCGGGATTAACGCAGCACTACTCTAGGTTCACCCCGCACTATGATGTATTTACCCAGCACTATGATGTGTTGACTCAGCACTATGATATGCTCACCCGAAACTATGACGGGTTCACCTAGCATTATGATGTATTCACCCAGCAATATGGTACATTCAACCCGCACTATGATGTGTTCACCCAGCACTATGATGTGTTCACCCAGCACTATGATGTGTTCACCCAGCACTATGATTTGTTCTCCCAGCACTATGATGTGTTCACCCAGAACTATGATGTGTTCACCCAGCACTATGATGTGTTCACCCAGCACTATGATTTGTTCTCCCAGCACTATGATGTGTTCACCCAGCACTATGATGTGTTCACCCAGCACTATGATGTGTTCACCCAGCACTATGACGGGTTCACCCAGCACTATGACGGGTTCACCAAGCACTATAACGTGTTCACCCAGCGCTATAATGTCTTCACCCAGAACTATGATGTGTCACCCAGCACTATGATGTGTTCACCCAGAACTATGATGTGTCACCCAGCACTATGATGTGTTCACCCAGAACTATGATGTGTTCACCCAGCACTATGATGTGTTCACCTAGCACTATGACGAGTTCACCCAGCACTATGATGGGTTTACCATCACTATGACAGGTTCACACTTCACTATGGCGGGTTCACATAGCACCATTATAGGCTCACATAGCACTATGATTGCTTGATTAGTTGTTTGATTGGTTGGCTGGGTGGTTGGTTGATCGATAGGTTGGTTGGCTGGGTGGTTGGTTGATCGATTGGTTGGCTGGGTGGTTGGTTGATCGATAGGTTGGTTGGCTGGGTGGTTGGTTGATCGATAGGTTGGTTGGCTGGGTGGTTGGTTGATCGATAGGTTGGTTGGGTGGGTGGTTGGTTAATTGATTGGTTGGCTGGGTGGTTGGTTGATCGATAGGTTGGTTGGCTGGGTGGTTGGTTGATCGATTGGTTGGCTGGGTGGTTGGTTAATTGATTTTTTGGATGGTTGGTTTATTGATTATTTAACTAGTTGATTATCTGGTTGCTTGAGTGTTTGGTTGGATGATTGGTTGATTGAAAAGATGGTTAGGTGGTTGACTCACTAGCTGGTTGGATGGTTGATTGATTGGTTGATTTATTGGCTAGTTGATTGGTTGATTGATTGGCTGATTGATTGGTTGGTTGGTTTATTGGTAATTAATTAATTGATTGGTTCGTTGACTGATTAATTTGTTGGTGGATTGGTTGATTGATTGGCTGATTGATTGGTTGATTGGTTTATTGGTTGATTAATTGATTCATTGATTGGTTGAGTGGTTAGTTGGTTGATTGATGTGTTGGGTGGGTGGTTGATTGGTTGGTTGCTTGGTTGATTGATTGGTTCGTTGGTTGATTGATTCGATGGTTGATTGATTGATTGGGTGGTTGATTGATTGATTGGTCGGTTGGTTGGTTTGTTGATTGATTGATTGGTCGGTCGGTTGGTTTGTTGATTGATTGATTGGTCGGTTGATTGGTTAGTTGGTTGATTGATTGATTGATTGGTTGATTGATTGGTTGTCTGAATGATTAGTTGCTTGCTTGGTTGGTAGCTGAATCCTCTGGAAGGCTGTGATATAACTTTCAAGTTTGACGACTCGCCATTTAGAGAGTTTGAGTCCTAACAACGAAACTGATCTGTGGATTCAGGCTGGTGTGGTGACTTACTTACATGCCCACTCTGCTGTGCTGACTCTGCTGTTTTGACTCTGATGTGGTATTGTGTTCCGCTGATAAGAACAAAACCGGTGAAAGCTGAGTCTTATAGCGGCGTCCGTAAAACTTCAGAGATTTGGTCTACTTGGCTGGTGGCAAAAACACCCTAGAGATAGACTAGACATTAGAATGCCTGAGACGAAGAATTGATGAGTCAGCGTTAGCGAACTAAGCATAAGTAAACTGACCAGCTTTCCAAT
>JACEFZ010027963.1:260000-320000 GCA_014155875.1 Cepaea nemoralis | reverse complement strand
CAGTACATGGTGGACATATACCGTATATCTAGATCTGGCAGTACATGATAGACATATACCATATATCTAGATCTGGCAGTACATGGTGGACATATACCATATATCTAGATCTGGCAGTACATGATAGACATATACCGTATATCTAGATCTGGCAGTACATGGTGGACATATACCATATATCTAGATCTGGCAGTACATGGTGGACATATACCATATATCTAGATCTGGCAGTACATGATAGACATATACCGTATATCTAGATCTGGCAGTACATGGTGGACATATACCGTATATCTAGATCTGGCAGTACATGGTAGACATATACCATATATCTAGGTCTGGCAGTACATGATAGACATATACCGTATATCTAGATCTGGCAGTACATGATAGACATATTTCTTCTTCTTCTTCTTCTTCTTCTTCTTCTTCTTCTTCTTCTTCTTCTTCTTCTTCTTCTTCTTCTTCTTCTTCTTCTTCTTCTTCTTCTTCTTCTTCTTCTTCTTCTTCTTCTTCTTCTGCTTTCATCCGGGGTGTCGTTTTCAGAGATAATTGTGGTGTATTATTATGCACCCTTGGGCCTAGACCCTTAGGCCAACACATCCGACTTTTGCGCGCGTTTTTGATCAGGTTAGCATTCCTGGGGGACTCTCACTTTTGTGGTGCCGTCCACATCCCAGCTGGTCAAGTTAGAACGGTCGAATACTTCACGATCAACCCTCAAGGGAAGGCAGGGACAGTCCATGGGCAATATTCGCCATCCTGGGTGGCTTCCATAGTTGCAGAGCCGAAATATAGCGCTCTGATACTGGGGTCACCGAGGGAATCATCACCAAGTCCTGCTCATGGCTGCTTTAATTCCTCACTTTAATATATTGGGCCTTTTGTTCGATACGGTCCACTCACCGCACAAACCAGGAACGGTCGGCCTGCAGACGGCATCCACTCAGAGAGCTTTCGGTTCGAACATGTGCTAGTCGCTGAGCATGGAAAAAAAATAGTTAGAGCTGTTCCGGGCACGACGGACATTCGGAAAACTAGCTAATTAGAGCTGTTCCGGACACTGAGGACATTCGGAAGACTAAGTAATCAGAGCTGTTCCGAGCACGAGAAACAATCGGAAAACTAGCTAGTCAGAGCTGTTCCGGGCGCGAAAGATATTCGGAAGACTAGTTAGTCAGAGCTGTTCCGAACACGAAGGACATTTCACTCGGACGTTCTTGCGTTGTGCCTGATTTATTTGCGCCCTTATGCGTTTTTACGGATTTGCCTTCTCGGGGTGTCGAGGGACGTTAAACTCTTACTGCTGTGGTGTCGCCCACATCTCAGCTGGTCAAGGTAGAGCGGTTAATGACATCACGGTCAACCCTCAAGGGAAGGCAGGGGCAGACCGTGGGCAATTCGCGCTATCCGAGGAGGCTTCCATAATTGCAGAGCCGGCACATAGTCTCTGAGACTGGGCTCACCCGAGGAAGCGCCACTTCCTGCTCATGTCTGCTTTGATTATTCACTTCCATGTATTGGGCATTTCGTTTGCCACTGGTCGCTCCCCACACAAACCAAGGACGGACAGTCTGCGGACAGACATCCACTCATCAAGCTTTCGCTTCGGACTTCCACGTAATGGATTCGCTAAGCCAAGCGTTTCATTTCGTGTTTTTGAGACTTTTTCCACCTTTGACTGCGCTCACACTATGAGTATAGATACAGACTTTCATCGTAACTATTTCGTGCGACTGGGGCTTTTTTCCACCTTTAGTACCCGCTCACGAGGTAGGCTACATGTGCTGCCGGCTCATCACCTTACCACCGTGCATCAGTGAGCGAGAAACGGCCAGGCCTTCTCATCCGGGGATCCCTCATATCCCCCAGCTGAGAACCTTTGAGCAAGTATCTTAACTAATCATGTAGCGTGCTCAGCATCTCAATCCGTTTTGCAGTATGTGAGTCTCGGCCCGGCTCTCACATCCAAGGGTTAATGGCTTAGAGGCCTTCAGCCATATCCCTCAGCTGGGAGCCTTAGAGTATGTGTACGGACCAAGAATTAGTGGCGTCATGCGCCTGATTTAACCTTTCGACTGCTAACCTCAGTCTACCTGCGGAGCAGCAGGTTGTGTCTCTCTTGGTCTGGTCCCTACCTCAAGGCCTGTCCGACATGTAGTTGTGCTTCCGTCGGCAGGGCTCTTGAGGTCATTGGGACACGCAAGCCCCTCTACCACGTCAAGGTGGAGACACATCAGAGGGGGACATATACGATATACCTAATAATAGCAGTACAAGAAAGACATATACGATATATCTATACCTAGGTCTGGCAGTACATGATAGACATATATGATATACCTAGGTCTGGCAGTACATGATAGACATGGGGTTGTGTCCGAGTGGTTAAGGCGATAGACTAGAAATCTATTACCATCTTCCAGCGTTAGGTTCGAATCCTGCCCATGATGGAGATTTTCTGCCAGTGGTGTGGCGAAGGAGTTACGAATGCAATTCGCAATCCCGCATACCGCGTTCGAAACACAATTGCGGACGATTTGGAAGCAGGCTGCATTGCGCTGATTGTAATACAATGGTATGAGTGCCGGTCAGAAAGCGATGGCAAACTACTGAAGGTAAACTTGCGCAGTAATTACAAACAGCCAAAAAATGACGGTTGATAAAGATATTTCCCATAATGTGGGACATATATGGCAAATAATAACTGTTGGAACTATGTCTCAGTGTGTTCAACAATATGTGACATAGGTGTGTTCAACCAAATGTGACAAAGATGTGTTCAACCAAATGTGACGGAGATGTGTTTAACAATATGTGACATGATGTGTTAAACAATATGTGACAGCAATATGTTACACAATATGTGACATAGATGTATAGATGTGTTCAAGAATATGTGACAGAGATGTGTGTCAACACTATGTGACAGAGATGTGTGCTCAACAATATGTGACAGAGATGTATGCTCAACAATATGTGACAGAGATGTCTTCAACAGTGACAGTGATGTGTGCTCAACAATATGTGGTATAGAGTTGTTCAATGATATGTGACAGAGATGTGTTCAACAAAATGTGACAGAGTTGTGCAGACAATACGTGACATAGATGTGTGCTCAACAAAATGTGACAGAGATGTGTGCTCAACAAAATGTGACAGAGATGTATGCTCAACAATATGTGACAGAGATTTGTTCAACAAAATGTGACATATATGTATGCTCAACAATATGTGACAGAGATGTATGCTCAACAATATGTGACAGAGATGTATGCTCAACAATATGTGACAGAGATGTATGCTCAACAATATATGACAGAGATGTATTCAACAATATGTGACAGAGATGTGTTCAACAATATGTGACAATATGTGTATTCAACAATACGTGACAGAGATGTGTGCTCAACACTGTGTGACAGAGATGTATTCAACAATAAGTGATATAGATATGTTCAACAATATGTGATAGAGACATGACCTACCATACGTGACCAAGACATGACCTACCATACGTGACCCAGACTTCACTATAGTGCATGAACAAGACATGACCTACACAAATTATCATTTCTCACTTTACGGAAATAACAAGCATCAGACAATAGGAGCTTGAGATGTGTCCCATATTGTTGACCACAGACATTTCCCATTTCATGTAACAGATATGTAATAGTTGCCTCAGTTATGTCCCACAATGTGTCTCATGCAAAGATATGTTGCCTCTGATGTGACCCAAAGTGTGTGACCGATAGTGCTCTATATCACCTAACATACATGCATAGCTTGCTCGAGATTATGTCCCAAGAAATGTATTAGCAGTATGGTACGCAATATGTAATGTTACACCACATACAAGAGATGTTTGCTCGTGCTACTATATAAAATAAACACCTGTCTGGTAAACAGACACAGAATTGAGGTCGACTTGTCATTTCAATACAAATGTCACATTAATTATCTTCAAATTTGACTTAACTGTGACTTGCTGGCTTCGCCGTCTCCTTGTCATTATCAAACAGTTAAAATTGTGTGATGGGGAGATTCCGCACCTGCGTGACTATTCAATGTCACATTCTAGGAGCTTTGCTTGTATGACACACCTGCGGTGATTAAGTGAATAGAATTAAGTCAGGACTACAATGTAAGCTATGTTTTGATCTCGACGCGTCACGAAAAGAAAAGAAGATATCGTCAAATATGTCATTGTCCTGTTACAGGTACGCATATTACAGTGTCACTGTACATATATTACAGTGTCACGTAGAAATAAACTGACAACCGACAGGATATAATGTATAATATAATATATTCATATATAATCTTGGGCGTTGTTCTCAGCCGTATTTGACTAGGTAAATAGGAGACAGAATTCATCAACATTGTATCAAATATTGGTCCATACTGGACTCCAGGCCAGTTATACAAGTAAGCACTGCCTGCATGGTTGTGTATAATCTAAACATTTTACGGATAATATTGTAATTTCACCAGTTCCTACATACATGAAACTACTTGGCCACACGCTGGTTATCAAGTTTTGGGGCTCCTACCCCATTGGTACACGAGAAGACGAATGTTTCTATGTCCTGTATATAAAGCGAGGTCGCCACATTGAGTGATGATGATACGGTTGTTGCACAACTTCTGTTCACAGATTAGTTCACAATTATCTGCGCTTTTCCTTTACTCAGGAGTTCTCTATTCAGTTGCCACAGATAATTTATTTTTTATGGGCAGAAACATTTATATATTTAAACCGCAAGTAAGGTGGTCACTAAGCGAAACTAAATATTTGACACTGCACAAATGAAGATACTGGTCAATAACTATAAATAACCTGCGCGAAAACAGCACTGTTCCGATGGGTCTGAAAGTTGAAGTTAATATTTGTAACTATCTCAGGGGTCTTTATATACATAGATGGAAGTTCAGGTAAATAGATCATGATATCACTCCAGCCGGCCCCGTCTACCTCGACAGGGCCGGGTAGAATGTGTAGAAGCAATGTCAGCAGCTGTGGGAATCAAACGATGACCATCTCTTGGGATGTGTGGCCTTCAATGCCGGCGCCCGAGTACATTTATTCTTTACGCGAGACGCTGTCCTCGTGTTCAGATGGCAAGTTACAGTATCGGTTCGCCTATAGCTTTACATTTGTATATTCACAACAATGATTTGGCGTTTTGAATGTGAATAATAAAACACAAACAATAAGTTGCACGATTTATTTACTGACTAATATTTCACTGCACAACGTCAGGTACAGGAATACATAAATCAATGTACAATAAAGAAACACACTGAAATAAACAAGGCATAGTCCAGTGTTTCAACATGTTTATTACTATAGTAGTTTAACCTGCATATCATGCCTTTTTGTTTACACAGTTGAGGGTTACACGTGTGTATGGATCATGCCTCTGCACATTCTATTAAGCGACAATTTTGTATGTGATGTAGCACACGTAACGCATGCTATTTGTCCGTAACATGCCAGAAAATCAGTTATATATAGATTAACTAGCTGACCCGGCCCGGCTTCGCCCAGACCCTGGTGGGGAGCATCTCATTTAATTCATATAAGTAGTCATATAAGGTCTCGTTCCCGTTACCGACTGTCTGTCTGTCTGTCTATCTGTCTGTCTGTCTGTCTGACTCGGCCCGGCTTCGCCCAGTCCCTGGTGGGGAGCATCTCATTTAATTCATATAAGTAGTCATATAAGTTCCCGTTCCCGACTATCTATCTGTCTGTCTGACCCGGCCCGGCATCGCCCAACTCCTGGTGGGGAGCATCTCATTTAATTCATATAAGTAGTCATATAAGTTCCCGTTCCCGACTGTCTGTCTGTCTGTCTGTCTATCTATCTGTCTGTCTGTCTGTCTGACCCGGCCCAGCCCATGGTGGAGAGCATCTCATTTAAATCATATAAGTAGTCATATAGATCCCGTTCCCGACTATCTGTCTGTCTGTCTGTCTTGGGTAAATGAAGGAGGTAGGAGGAAGAGGGAGGTGGAGGAGGGAAGAGGAGGAGGAGGAGGGAGGAGGAGACAGGAGACAGGAGGAATAGGGAGGAATAGGAGGGAGGAGGATGGATTAGGAAGAGGAGGGAGGAGTAGGGTGGAGGAGGAGGGGGAGGAGGAAGGGGGAGGAAGAGGGAGAAGGAGGGAGGAGGAGAACGCAGGAGGAGGAGGGAGGAGGAGGAGGAGAGGGAGGAGGAGGGAGAGGGAGGAGGAGGGAGGAGGAGGAGAGAGTAGGAGGAGGGAGGAGGCGGAGGGAGCAGGAAGAGGGAGGAAGAGGGAGGAGGAAAAGGGAGAAGGAGGAGGGAGGAGGAAGAGGGAGGAGGAGGGAGAAGGAGGGAGGAGGAGAACGCAGGAGGAGGAGGGAGGAGGAGGAGGAGGGAAAGGGAGGAGGAGGGAGGAGGAGGAGAGAGTGGGAGGAGGGAGGAGGCGGAGGGAGAAGGAAGAGGGAGGAAGAGGGAGGAGGAAGAGGGAGAAGGAGGAGGGAGGAGAAGGAGGGAAGAGGATGAGGGGGAGGAGGAGGAAGAGGGAGGAGGAGGAATGTGAAGGGAGGAGGAGGGAGGAGGTAGAGGGAGGAGGAGGAGGAGGGAGGAGGAGGGAGGAGGAGGGAGGAGGAGGAGGATGAGGAGGAGGGAGGAGGAGGAAGAGAGAGGAGAAGGAATGTGAAGGGAGGAGGAGGGAGGAGGTCAGAGGGAGGAGGAGGGAGGAGGAGAATGGAGGAGGAGGGATGAGGAGGAGAGGGAGGAGGAGGAAGGAGGAGGGGGAGGAGGAGGGAGGAAGAAGGAGGAGGGAGGAGGAGGGATGAGGGGGAGGAGGGAGGGGTAGGAGGGGGAGGAGGAGAAGGGAGGATAAGGGAGGAGGAGGGCGAAGGAGGAAGGAAGAGGAGGCTAGGAGGTAGGAGGAGGGAGGAGGAGGAAGAGGGAGGAGGAGGGAGGAGGAAGAGAGTGGAGGAGGGAGGAGGAGGGAGGAAGAGATAGGCGGAGAGAGGAGGAGGAGGAAGAGGAGTAGGGAGGAATAGGAGGGGGGAGGAGGGAGGAGGAGGGAGTAAGAGAAGGAGGGGGGAAACGGGAGAAGAGGAGGGAGGAGGAGGAAGAGGGAGGAGGAGGGAGGAGGAGGGAGGAGGAGGAAGGAGGAGGAGGAGGAGGGAGGAGGAGGGAGGAGGGTGAAGGAGGAGGAGGAGGGAGGAGGGTGAAGGAGGAGGAGGAGGAGGAGGAGGAGAAGAGTGAGGAGGGGGAGGAGGGAGGGGGAGGAGGAGGGAGAAGGAGGAGGAGGGAGGAGGAGAACGCAGGTGGGGGAGGAGGAGGGAGGAGGGAGGAGGAGGAGAGAGGAGGAGGAGGGAGGAGGTGGAGGGAGAAGGAGGAGGGAGGAAGAGGTAGAAGGAGGAGGAAGAAGGAGGAGGGGGAGGAGGAGGAGGAATGATGAGGAGGGAGGAGGAGGAAGAGGGATGTGGAGGAAGGAGGAGGAGGGAGGAGGAGGGAGGAGGTAGATGGAGGATGGTAGAGGGAGGAAAAGGAGGAGGGAGGAGGATAGAGGAGGAGGAGGGAGGAGGAGAAGGGAGTAGGAGGGATGAGGAGAAGGGAAGAGGAGAGGGAGGAGGAGGGAGAAGGGAGGGGTAGAAGGAGGAGGGAGAGGGAGGAGGGGGAGGAGGGTAGAGGGAGGAGGAAGAGGAGGAGGGTGAGGGAGGAGGTAGAGGGAGGAGGAGGGAGGAGGTAGAGGGAGGAGGAGGGAGGAGGCGGAGGGAGTAGGAGGGAGGAGGATGGAGGAGGGGAGAGGAAGAGGGAGAAGGAAGAGGGAGAAGGAGGAAGGGAGGAGGAAGAGGGAGGAGGGGGAGGAGGTAGAGGGAGGAGGAAGAGGAGGAGGGTGGAGGGAGGAGGTAGAGGGAGGAGGAGGGGATGAGGTAGAGGCAGGAGGAGAAAAGAGGAGGAGGGAGTTCGCCATTCCGAATTCATACGCGTCTAGGTTCTGTGATTTCGGTCCTTCCATTGATTGTTCTTCCCTTCTTACACGACTGTAGATAACTTCCTTACACATAAAAGATGAATTGTTATTGATATTGCCGTGGCATGGAGGCATATATATCAGCAGCAGAGTTGAACGCCTACTCCAGCCGGCACGGCACTTGATGATGATGATGATTGCCGTGTGGCGATTCTGTGTAGTCACGTCATTTTCTTCCCTTTCCCTAGCGTTTTGGTTCGGGGATTCTTTCATCATCATCATCATATATTTACGTACGTATTTTGGGAATGGGAGGAGGGAGGAGGAGGAAGAAAAAAAAAATACGACAGTTGGCAGCGCTGGAATGAAAGGAAGGCGTGTAGAAAATTTCATCTCAATCGGATGGGCCGTTCGCGAACGTATAAAGGACATACAGACATACAGACATTACAGACATACATATCCACACACATCCTAATTTATATATAAGATGTGTATATTGCCTCACTTCTTCCCTTTATGTAATTCACTATAAGTGACGGACAATACCAGTACCATTATTTCTCAAGCTTTGTTTGTCAGTTCCCCTACGTATTCCCCAGTGATTTATATTTCTTTGTACCTGCATGAAAGACAGTAACTTACAGCCAATTTTATACGAAGAATTCATGTTTCTAATAACTGTGCTAAATAATACTTCTGTATATGTCGCGGCTACGAGAGGCAGTTTGTAAATGACATTCATTCAGCAGCATGTCCTTTGCTGAACCTCGCTCCGATAACAACCACTGGGAAAACTTCTCGGTCATAAGCAAGATGTCTCGCGCCCGATACACCCATCTGAGACCATCTTCTCTGTGGCCTTCCTCTTCCTCTCTTCCCTGGCATATATCCCTCCGTTATTGTTCTCTCCAAACTTTCATGACGTTTCACGTGACCAAAATACGAGGGTAAGTTAATAAGTAAGTCACAAATGGCTGTAGAAAAATAACTAAAGATGATAACAACTTGAAACAAGTTTAGTTTTGTATATACATTGTCCCTTTATTTCTCAACATAATTTCCACCAACATTGATGCATTTATCCCATCGTTTTATCAGTCCTCCCAAACCGGCTGCATAGAACTGCGTGCTTTGTTTTCATTGACCTACCATCCCACAGAACTGTGTGACTTCACTTATTGACTCACCCTCGTAACGTTTTCTACCCAGCTATGCACCGCTTTACAGGACAAACATTTGTCAGCATAAACAGGAAACTCACCTTGGCGGGAGACATTTCGCGAATGACGCCAAGTTGAATGTGAAGTGAAAACGTGGTTTAGAAAACAGAGCACGCAGTTCTATGCAGCCGGTTTGGGAGGACTGATAAAACGATGGGATAAGTGCGTCAATGTTGGTGTAAATTATGTTGAGAAATAAAGGGAGAGTGTATCTATAAAAATAAACTAGTTTCAAGTTTTTATCATCTTTGGTTGTTTTTCTACAGCCATTGATGACTTGCTTATTAACTTACCATCGTATTTCAATCTTCTTTGTTTTATCGTCTTTAGTAGTCAACCTTCTTCAGTATTCAGATCTTGTTGTATGGTTGCATTTATTCTTTTCTGTATCCAAGATATTTTTAGAACCCACCTCCAACATTTATATTCAAAGGCATTTGTGTTGTATTCATCGTGTTCAGGAATTATCAAGGGCGGACGTGCGTATATTTCAATGGGAAAGATGTATGCTCTTAAAAATCTAATATATGTAGTTCTATCTGTCCCAAGCCATCATTTATTCAATTGTTTTAGTTTTTGAAGAGCACTAGATATTCGTCTGTTAAGGTCTTTCATTGTGTCACTGTTGTTGGTAATTAATGACCAATATTCGAAATTTTCCACCACTTCCAATTTGTCCTCATTAACATATTTTTCTTTCTCCATATTAGTTGTATCTGTATGTATTATCTTTGATTTTGCTCTGTTAAGATATAAGTTGTGATTTTCACTGTTCTTTTTGGGTTGAGGTTATTAGTTTTTCTATACCATTCTGATGTGTGGATAGTAATACTGTATCATCAGTATATCGAATCTCTGGTATTTCATGACCACCGATATTTAGGGCATCATATTGCTCCCTGGTTATCTCTGACATTCCTCATTATAGTTTCGGCGTACAGGTTAAACGAATAGGAGGACAGCACAAGCGATGGGTATTTCAAGCGAATAAACATGAGATCCGAATTGGAACTTTGTTTATTATTATACGAGCATGTTTACTTTAGTAGACAACATAATCTCCACCAGCAAGGACACACTTTCTCCATGGCTGTGTGTTAGTGCTTCAAGTGAAGCAGACTGTCTTCTGTCTCTGGCAAGTCAAAGTGAAGCAGACTGTCTTCTGTCTCTGGTTAGTCAAAGTGAAGCAGACTGTCTTCTGTCTCTGGCAAGTCAAAGTGAAGCAGACTGTCTTCTGTCTCTGGCAAGTCAAAGTGAAGCAGACTGTCTTCTGTCTCTGGCAAGTCAGCATCACTACTTCATACTGTGCATCAAACCTTGTGCATCTCTTGTGCTTCGTGTTCAACCGCTACACTCCTACCATCAAGGTGAGCTATTGGTGCGCAATCGTCGAGGATTTAGTTGAGGCTGTAAGGACATTTGTCATCTGGGGTTTCTTGAATTACTCGAACTGTTTTGTGGATTGATATAGTTAATGTGAAGCTGCACTATTCATAAGACCTTGACATTTTCTTCCAATTGTATCCCGAGGCATCAGCAGAACTTCACAGTACGATGTACAATTCCCGATCAGCACTTCTGAGATTCCAAAACTTAGTAAGCATTGCTTCCCTCGTTGGTGACTTTGATTTCTTGGCTGAAGATAAATAGGAAGTTTCCATGATATTGACGTGTGTTCTTATTCGGGATTATAGTGATGTGTCGACGATTCAAGTAACAATAATATTCAATATGTTCTCTGCTTTATTTAAGTAAAGAGAAAATATGTTTCAAGTAGACGTCTATTAGTTTCATTCTGCAACACTCAATCAGTTGATGAGGCGCCCACCGTGAGCACGATTCTCATTTGTATCTGCTCTGGCTAGCGCATGTAAAAATCCTATTTTGCAACCCCCATAGTGGACCCCAGAAATAGATCAGGCTTGGAAAGCAAACAGAGCTGCAGTGAAGCAGCTAAGGAAAGTGCGACAGACACCCAGAAGCTCACGAGAAGAAGTGGACACGGCGGAAAATGTCAAGAAAGACAAGGTGGAGGTTTTCAAGCGCTGTGCTGCAGAGGCCAAGAAGGAAAAATGGGAATGTTTCATGAATGAGATTGGAGGTGATAAAACAATGCGAAAGTTCTGAAAACTGCACAGACAAATACAAAGAAAAGATCGGCCTATGACAGTGGGAACAATTTACAGAGATGATGGTGTGCGCGTGACAACAGACACAGAGAAAGGGGAGGCGTTTCTCCAGAGATTTTTAGAGCAGACCAGTCATGATGATGTAGACACCAGGGATGCAGTTAGAGAGGAGCTATCTGGCACCATAAAGAATATGCCCTTATGAAGACATCATACGGGTTGAAGATGTTAAATATATTTTGAAAAAGGCAAAAGACACGGTACCAGGGCCTAATGGGGTCAGGTATGGCCACATGAAGGCTTTGAGCGATGTAGACCTGGAGGAGATGACCGACTGCTTTAACCAGAGCATTAGGACAGCATCAGTACCGCAAGATTGGGTACACAGTTATCTCATCTCTCTCCCAAAACCAGTTCAAGGATCATTCAAAGCTTAGCGGCTTTAGGATCATCACCCTTCAAAATACATTTGGGAAGGTTTTAGAGAAGATAGTCGCTGTCAAGCTGCAAGAGTTTTTGGAAAGGGGGAAGCTTCTTCCAAGAGGCCTGGGGAGCTACAGGCCTGGGAAAGATACCTGGTCAAATGCAGCCACTTTTGCCTTTGATGTTTATGAGGGGTTCCAGAGTAGACAGGAAACGTGGTGGCGGCGCTTGATCTCGAGGATGCATACAATAGAGTTCGATATGATATTTTGATGACCGCACTTATGGAGAAGGGGGTCAATCCCTGGTTAGTGAACTGGATAGCGGCCGTCCTTCATTCTCGTCGGATTGCTCTCCGTCTGGGTGCATGGACCTCAGAGCCACATATTTTAACCCCGGGACTGCCACATGGATCCACAAACTCACCGGTGCTCTTTAACGTGTATACGAGCAAAATTGCAAACCTAGAAGCACCAGGGGTTGGAAGGATACTAACATTTGCAGATAATATTCTTGCATATAGGCAGGGGAGATATAGGGAGCAAACAGCCCAGACGCTACAGGCGACAGTAGACAAAGTGATTGACTGGTGCACTGAAATGGGTGCTGTCATCCACCCGGAAAAGGCAGCTGTTTTGTGATGCTCTTTGGACAACAGGATTGTGAGAGCTGATGTTCCAAGCCTCACGATAGATGGTGGAAGAACAAACTGAAGTATCTGGGAATCACATTTGACAGCCTGTCCTTCAAGGATCATGTGGAGACGGTTGTGATAAGATCTCAAAAGGGACTCAACGCACTTAAGATTATGGCTGCAATGGGCATAGAGCAGAGAATGTTTTTCAGACTATACCAGCACTTGATCCTCTCAGCGATTGATTATGGACTAGGACTGCTCACTGTCTCAAAGAGTCAGCTGGTGAGATTGGAGCGCATACAGAACGAGGCTATGCGGGTCATTCTGGGATGCACCAGAGACACCCCAGTGGTGTGTAATGCGGTGACATCCTTGGTTTGCCGACTGTTGCTGGTAGGCTCAAGGTGATGCAGGCGAAGGCATACCTCAGAGTAGCTGCTGACACAGATCACCCGTTGCATGAGGCACTGGACGCAGTTAAGGGCCAGCGACTGATAAATGGGAAATCATGGATGGCTCAGGCGGAGGATAACGATCAGACAGGTGTGCCCCTTGGAGAACATTTGGCGAGGAGAGGAGTGGGTCAGAGTGCCAGCGGAGCAGTCAGACTTGTGCAGAGTTATAATCACATTGAGCCGGGCGTGCAGGGAGTGGCCAGCAGGGGCCACGAAGTGGAAATCCAGCAACTAATTCAGGATAATGCTCGCCCGGGTGATGTGATTATATATATATATATATATATATATATATATATATATATATATATATATATATATATATATATATCCATTTTGTTTACAGCAACCTATCACAATAAGTAATTATTAATTATTTATAGGTTATTAAGCAGTATAAATAACTAATTATTTCAATTTTATTTTACTTATACACTTAAACATTATATTTGACAATATGGACAAAAACTTTTATTAATTTGTTAACACGATTTTACAACTTGTTATTATAACAAATATTCTGTATTACTATCAATGGCTTTAACTTAGACACACAGCGACTACATTGTCACTGCAGTTATTGATTTCTAATGAGATGTATGCAACTGCTTGCAATTTTTGACAATATTCTTGAAATCTGGAGCAAGTTTACTTGTTGAAATTCGCATGACAGCATGCAAGTTGCAGTCCGACAATAAAGACCTATTCTTATATTTGCAAGAGAATAATTGTTCGCAAATGTATGTTGATCCAAATAATGATAACAGTTTAGCTGCAAAGTTTTTCAAGTTGGGAAATGATTCTTGTGATAAAGATCCATAGAAATCCAGCAAACCATCTGTCTTGAATTTCTCTTTCAGATCATGATCTGCTTGTAAGTCAAGCAGCTCCTACTGTGACTGTATTAGCTTCTGCACTAAAAGATGAACTGAGAATATTGAACTATGGCTCTAATTTCTTGAAATCTTGGAATCTCCATCCAAATTCTTCAATCAATGCATCTAATTGGGCTTTGTATTTTTCAGTCATTTCACCAGAAATGGTTTCTTGTTTCAGCAAAGGGAAGTGACACACTCTTTTTTCACTTGATTGTCTGGAGAACAGTGAGAGTTTTGCCTGAAATGATTTTACATATACATATAATGCATGTGCAAACACACCATTGCCCTGAAGTTTGACATTCAGTTCAATTAACTTTTCCATAATTTCAATGGCAAACATAAAGTCTAACTGCCACTCTTTATTGACAATGTTAGTATTAAAGTCACATGCAATGCCCTTCATCTCTAGGAACATCACTATTTCTTCTCTGAGTTCCCACACTCGCCTCAACACCTTGCCGAGACTCAGCCATCGAACATTGGTGTGGTTCAGGACATCGGAATGTTCAGTTTCCAAATCGTCAAGTAATGACTTGAACTGTCTGTGATTAAGTCATCTTGATCTGATGAGGTTGATGAAACTGACAACTGGGTCAATAACATGCTTGGTATTCAAAACAGTTTTACAGACTTTCTTGATGAATCACACAGTGAATTGGTAATAATGTGTGGTCTGGATATTCTGCTCTTATCTGATCACTTATCAACTTTACCAGACGTACATTTTTTTCCAGTCAAAGCACAAGCTCCGTCAGTTGTATCACTTGCCATCTTGTTCCAAACCAACCCAGTTCTTTCAATACAGTTTAGTAACAGCATTGAATATATCATGGCCTGTGGTTGTGTCTTTGAGTGACTCAACACTCAGTAACTCTTCAGTGAGTTTGAAAGTAAGTGTTTATTTCCACGTATTAATATCAATAACTGGGCAAGTATCATGTACATCGGTACTCTCATCCAATGCAAGAGAGTACCACAAAATTGTTTACTTGCATCTTGAAGTTTATGCATCAAATTGTCACTGATCTTGTCAACACGTCTGACCACAGTTGTCTTTGATAAAGTAATGTTGTCAAATCTGTTTTGTTTTGTTCTGGACATATAATGTTTGCTGCATCTAGTAAACATTCCTTGATGAACTCGCCATCAGAAAATGGCTTGTTCTGTTTTACAATTCTGTGTGACAGCACAAGACTAGCTTCAGTTTCAGCATCTTGAATTGAAGACTGTTTAGTGAAAACAGTTTGCTGTTTCTCCAAATTTTTCACCAACTCAAGGCATTTCCTTTCCTTCTCTTCTGTCGTTAAATTGTATCCGAAATCGGAATGTTTTGTTTGATAATTTCTTTTTAAATTGAACTCCTTGAAGACAGCCACTGACTCACGACACAACAAGCAAACTGATTTGTTACCAACTTTTATAAAACAGTACCTAATTGTCCATTCATCAATAAAAACACGGCATTCATCTTCAATCTTACGTTTGTTATCGACATTCATCATAGCGGTACACGAAATTCTGTAAAATTCAACAAAATAACTTAAAAACGAATTAAAAATTTTTATTTCTAAATGCCCTCGCGGGCCGCATAAAATCACTTGGCGGGCCGCATGCGGCCCGCTGGCCGTAGTTTGCCCACCCCTGATCTACACAGATGGTTCGGTGTTGAGAGGTAGTAGAAGTGACTAGGGGATCTGGCCGATGCTCGACGCTTAGAGGAAAGGCGAGACGCACATATAATCAGATTACTACTGGTACTATTGGGGTTGGAACTCTTCGCTGGCTTCTGAGGATGGGGACGGAACGCTTATGGGAATGCCCCGAATGCCGTGATGTCGGTTCCTAAATCAATCAGTCAATCAATCAATCTTTCTCCATTGTAGTTTTACCAGTATGCATTTTTTTTGCTATGTTGAGACATAAGTTGTGATTTCCACTATTCTTTTGCATTGAGATTATACGTTTTTCTATACCATTATGTGATATGGATCGTAATACTATATCAACAGCATATCGGAATCTCTGGTATTTCATGACCACCGATATGTGTGCTTGGCAAGGAGTGAAATTACCGTGTCTATGTGTGTAAATGCTGCATAACAAGGCTGGCAAGTCGGACACAATTTATACATGAGAGAACGTGCGCCTATGTTCATGGAGATATGCCTTGGGCATGGCTTCACATGTTTGCAGTGACAAATGACAGGCAGGCTGAGAACAAGCTGGACAAATGCTGCCTCCCTCGCTGCAAGGATATATCTCTGAATAGTTGTTCGCGACAGCTAGAAGGCATTTACACTTAGTTTCGCTCAGGCGTTGGCATTTCAACAAGCCAGACAGTCATTGTTACATCCTTAAATGTGTATATTTTAAAGTCAAAGACAATTAAAACAGCATCATCATCATGCAGTGCCTTGCCGGCTGGCTGTGGGCAATCTTGCGTCTCCACAAATTGAGGTCCTTTACGGCATGGATCAGTTCGTGTGTTGACTCCCTTCCGTGCCATGACACAAGACTGTCGAGAATTTTCTCACGCTCTCTTCCTCTATCTCCGCCGATACCCACCTACTCCAAATTGGAGGTGAGATGTTAAGCACGCTACATGCTTAGTCCAGATATTGTTAGCAGGCTCTCGGCTGGGGGATATGAGGGATCCCCGGATGAGAGAGCCTGACCGATACTCGCACTCTGCTGTAAGGAAGTAAGGTGCTGAGCCGGCAGCACATGTAGCCTACCTTGAGAGCGATAAAAAAGGTGGAAAAGCACCTCAGTCTCACGTTCCGATGAAAGTCTGTAACTATACTCATGGAGTGAGCGAAGTCAAAGGTGGAAGATTGTCTTATTGACACGAAATGGAACGCTTGGCTAGCGAATCCATTACGTGGCAGCCCGAAGCAAAAGCTTGCTGAGTGGAAGTCGCAATAAGAGTCTAACGTGCCTCGAAACCCGAGGAAGGCTAACCTCATTAAAAAATGCCCGCCGAAGTCGCAAGTGCCGGCCTACCGGTGGCAAAATAAAACTGGCACTATGCAATTACGTCCTAGTGAAATGTCTTTCGTGGTCGGAAAAGCTCTAAATAGTCTTACGAATGTCCCTCTTGACAGTAACAGCTCTGACTAAATAGTTTCCGAATGTCTGTCGTGCCCGGAACAGTTCTGACTATATTGTCAGGCACATGTCATACGGCAGGCACATGTACGAATCGAAAACTCGCTGAGTGGATAACGACTGCATACCCGGTCTGGTTTGTGCGGGAACAGCCTGGGGCGAACGAAATGCCCAAAATATTGAAGTGAGGAATTAAAGCAGCCATGAGCAGCTTTCGACTGTTCCAACTTGACCAGCTGGGATGTGGATGGTACCACAAAAGTGAGAGTCCTCCAGGAATGCTAACCTGGTCAAAAACGCACGCGAAAGTCGGATGCGTTGGCCCAAGGGTTTCGGCCCAAGGGGGCATAACAACACACCGCAATCACATCTGTAAAAAACACTCCGGATGAACGCAAAGAAGAAGAAGGAGAAGTTCCACATATATTTCTGGTTGTCACAACATGTTTCAGTGTTTGTCTGCTCATAATGTAGCCAAAAATGATGATTGCTTCTTTCTGATGTCTTGTCTTTGAGACGTAGCTTCTCTCAAAATATCCAGATTGCTCATTTCGGTTTTCCAGTTAATTTTCAGCATTCGTCTATAAAACCACATCTCTAAGTCTTCTACGGATTTTTCGCCTGTTTACTAATTGTCAGGATTCGCAGTCGTGTGTTAAAATTGGTTCTATTAACATGCATTAACTCTTTTTTCTAATTAAGACATAACTAAGCAAAACGACAACACATGTCAGAAATAGCGGTGCTGTGGAGCGGAAAGCTAAAAGAAGGTATATACAACGTAACTCAAAAACGAGTGCGAATAACGATGTCGATTTTCAGAAAAACAATTAAACGCGAGACACGCCACTGACCCTCAGGGAAGTGGTTCGGACAAGTAGTATCCTTGGATTAGGGTGAGAAGCTAGGAAAACCCTGCGCACACTAAACATATCCGGGAAACTGTAACTCGGATACAGTAGGTTCAATAGGCCGCTGAGTAGGCGAAGTTTGTGTTACTTCCGATTCATAGTTTTTGAGCTGTTAAGGCCTCTGGGGTGTTTTTGCTTCTGGGTACGGTTTTCTTACGCATTTTCCTCATGTTAGGCTTGTAATACATGGTTCCATCGCCCAGCTACTGAGTTAAGTGCATTGAGCGAAACTGTGAGCTGTCGATTTCGTGTGGAATGCTTGTAAACTGTCCGCGGTTGTTTGTTTTGTGAACTGCATGTTCAGAAAAATGGCGGACGGCCGGTTGCTGAACTAAATGATTTTGCATTATGCAGTAATGTGTATGAACTTCTACTTATCTAGTGACTGCCGTTTCCGTCGAACTTATGGAACAATAATTTTCGTGGCCTGACTGTTGTGTTGACATTCTGGCAGCGGCCTTGTGCATGTATTCCAGTACATGGTGTTTGTTTTTCGGGACTGCAGTCTGTTCGACTTGTTACATGGGACAGGGATGAATATTTTAAGACATTCTCTGGCACAGGAACGGGGCATAATGGGGTGACCCATTGCCGTGACGTTGGAACGACGACTAACGACTAACAGGTGAAGTTTCATATAAAGAAACGCGCCATGCTGGTAAACACATATTTGGATGCCAGCATGTGCCACGGAGTTTGTGCAGTGTATTGATACCCTCCTGGTGTGATCTACAGAAGGAGACTTGAACAGGTCCATGTCGTTTGCATCAGCCCCTTCATCCTTATCGGTTTTGTGATGATGGAAGGGGTGTCCTGCGGTCGGTGCCTTTCATGCACACACAATATAGTGTACACATGCAGTGTCCCAGCAATAGTTGTCCTCATAATGCCAGCACTAGGCATTGTGCAGCCATTCCTTCCCCAAGTTGGTTCGACAGATCAACTGTAAAAACGGTGTCAATATAAGAGCGCCTGTTCTCCGGTATTATCTCTAAGTGATGCAGTCTCCGTGTCGGCCTCAGGTGGGATTTAGATGAACGCACGTTCCTCAAGCACCTGTATTGATTACGCTCACAATTTACCCCTCACATAGTTTGAGCAATGTGTACACCATAACACATATGGCCCACACACAAACACTTGCCTGTTGGATCGGGGAACACTGGTAATCGGTAAAACGAATCCACATGCAAATATCAGTTCAGTACACTAGTAGTAGTATATGGACTACGCTTGATTTCAAGGCATGCAAACGCAAAAATAAATTGCTGTCATCGTTTAACGTATGCATTAACTAACCTCTCTTGAAATTAACGTCACCAAGAAATTGGTGTTCACGGTTCACGGTGTCACTGAAATTAAAGTCAGCTAAAAGTGTCAAAGTGTATCCTTAATTTTTAATTGTTTTATTATGCGAGCAAAGAATCTCACATAGAAACTGTGTGTTTCGTAACTGAATTTCTGTATTCTTATACACCAGACATTGCGATTGGCGACAAGTGGGCAGAATAACAAGAACATTGTGTGTGAAAGGTTTCACCGTTAGTCTGTCAAGACATGTCACTGCTGCATTATGGTAAGTTGCGAAAACTGGATTCATATGAACTTATTAATACACAAACCACAAGGAAGACTTCGCGGCACACTTTCATAAAATGTTTGCCATTTCTGACATTAAACTGTGGGAAGGTGTTGTTCTCTGTGACAGGGGTGAGAGGTCATGCTGGGGTTCAAGAGAAGGTCAACAATAAGTAGAACTAATGAACGTGCAGCCGGCTTCCTGGCCTAGAGGTTAGCAACTTTTCTCCGTAATCTCGTATACTCTCGTAAGTAACGTGACGACGGTGAGAATCAGCAGTGGTTCGAATCACGTCGGTAACTTCTGTATGGGAGCCGGCCGCTCAGAAAGCAATGGCAAACTACTGAGCGTAATCTTGCCAAGAAATCAAAACTCAGCTGAACGATGCTGATGTTGACAGCGATGTCCTGTAAAGGAATATGGAAACATTTTTTTAATGAACATGCAAACTGTAATGGGCATAGATTACAAAGGTTCATACAAGATTGACAGTTGACCCCAACACTGACATAATGATACACTATCAGAGATATTTGTCCCCCTCTTATTCCGCGGATTTATAATGCCCATCTATTCTCATGCCCGGTACTATCAATTCAGTCTCTTGTCTGGTATTATTGATTCAATCTCATGCCGAATCCCAAGATCCCTGAATAATGTTAGTTAGTTAGTTGGTTGGTTGGTTGGTTGGTTGGTTGGTTGGTTGGTTGGGTGGGTGGGTGGTTGGTTGGTTGGTTGATTGGTTGGTTGGTTGGTTGGTTGGGTGGGTGGTTGGTTGGTTGGTTGGTTGAGTGAGTGGGTGGTTGGGTGGTTGGGTGGGTGGTTGGGTGGTTGGTTGGTTGGTTGGTTAATTGGTTGGTTGGTTGGTTGGCTGGTTGGTTGGTTAATTGGTTGGTTGGTTGGTTGGTTGGCTGATTGGTTGGTTGGTTGGCTGATTGGTTGGTTGGTTGGTTGGTTGGTTGGTTGGTTAGTTAGTTAGTTAGTTAGTTAGTTAGTTAGTTAGTTAGTTAGTTAGTTAGTTAGTTAGTTAGTTAGTCGACAGATCATCCTCATTGCACATCGAACCATTCAGTCCATAAGTGCCCGGATCCCCTCCTCAGTAAATCCCGCAGCGTGTAGCGACTCACGACACGAGTTCTGTGTTGGTTTATTACTCTTCTTTGGCTTCCTGCGTAGTGTTCTTGTTTGGACACACCTCTTTTAAATTGCCGTTCTCGCAGCCTGACCATAGTTGTAGATTTCCAGTCAATACCTGGTTCTCGTAAACGACTTACTTCTCGTAGAGCATTCAGAATGTCTGCCTGGTCCATGGCTCGTCCGCCAGGCACAGTAGACTTGCCTGCAAGCTTGTCAGCCCGCTCATTTCCTCCTACACCCACATGCCCTGGCACGAAGATGAAACTAATCTTTGCCACCCGAGACCGCTTCAGAGACAGCAGCCACTTTCTACGGACCCACCCCATCTCTATCTTCTTGAGTATGCTCATTGAGTCGCTAAGGACACATGCCCGATTGAATGCCTGTGTCTCGAGCCATGCAATAGCTTTACTTACTGCCATGACTTCCATTGTCAGGCTGCTTGTGGTCAAAGCTAAAGCGCCAGACTCTTCCTTCACACTTTTCCCTCCGGCCTGAGCCGTAAAGGCCCATGAATTTCTAACTCCTCGGACGACCGACCCATCCGTGTAAATGACAGCATCATCCTCTAACGAATTCTCGAATATAAGAGCCTGTACTTCAGCCTCCATAGCTGCTAGATTTTCTTGTCTGCACTTCCTGTCTAGTTGGATGCAGACTGAAAAGGATGTACAGAACTCTGTTGGCACTTGTACCCACTCCTCGCCAGGTTCTAAATCCTCAAGTGAACACACCTGCTGAAGAATGTCTTCGGCTTAACCCATCCACGACGTTCCTCTTATTAACCTGCTGCCCTTTACCTTCTTAATCTCGCTGTACAGTGGATGTTGTGTGTTTGCGTTGACTCTGGGATAGGCACGTGCTTGGCAAAATTGTATTCTGTCCCTCTTGGTTGGAAAATCAAGAATAATGTCAAAAATAACCGATAGTCAAACATGACGAAAATACTTTCATTCAATGATCATATGCAGTCGTCATTCTTGCAACATCAGCTTAGACTACGCTCTGGTTGTCTGCACTTCCAATGAAAATGTGAATAGCTCCTATTACTCATGTATCCTTTAGCCGAAGCAGATATTGTCTCTGCCGATGCAGCAATATAAACCCCAGCCAAATACAGAAAATAAACCGTTTCGACAGCCCGTAGGGCACCTCACACCAGGAGCTTCTTGAAGATTCTACACATCTGTACATTGGCTGCGATGACCTCAATCCTAGGGCCGTTTATGGCCTGCCTCCTATCGACAGGGCTTCCCGTCGAATGGAATAGATCATGGTTCTCTGGCATTAAGCAAAAACAGCAACGACATAAGCTAACTGTCAACATACTGCATCGCTATCAGTGCTGAATAGTCGGAAAAAGGATGGGGGATGGGGGTGGTAGGGAATGAATGATATATTTAACATGTCAGACTTTTTAAGGAAATATAGAAGGAAAGGCATTCCTGTTTTTGGACAATGTGAGACACGAAGAAAGTACTAGAAGGCAAAGAGAGTATCAAAAGGCAAAGAGAGAGTACCAGAAGGCAAAGAGAGTACTCGAAGGCAATGCGAGTACTGGAAGGCAAAGAGAGTACTAGAAGGCAATGAGGGTACTGGGAGGTAAAGATAGTACTAGAAGTCAAAGCGAGTACTAGAAGGCAAAGAGAGTACCAGAAGGCAATGCGAGTACTGGAAGGCAAAGAGAGTACTAGAAGGCAATGCGAGTACTGGAAGGCAAAGAGAGTACTAGAAGGCAATGCGAGTACTGGAAGGCAAAGAGAGTACTAGAAAGCAATGCGAGTACTGGAAGGCAAAGAGAGTACTAGAAGGCAATGCGAGTACTGGAAGGCAAAGAGAGTACTAGAAGGCAATGCGAGTACTGGAAGGCAAAGAGAGTACTAGAAAGCAATGCGAGTACTGGAAGGCAAAGAGAGTACTAGAAGGCAATGCGAGTACTGGAAGGCAAAGAGAGTACTAGAAGGCAATGCGAGTACTGGAAGGCAAAGAGAGTACTAGAAGGCAATGCGAGTACTGGAAGGCAAAGAGAGTACTAGAAGGCAATGCGAGTACTAGAAAGCAATGCGAGTACTGGAAGGCAAAGAGAGTACTAGAAGGCAATGCGAGTACTGGAAGGCAAAGAGAGTACTAGAAGGCAATGCGAGTACTGGAAGGCAAAGAGAGTACTAGAAAGCAATGCGAGTACTGGAAGGCAAAGAGAGTACTAGAAGGCAATGCGAGTACTGGAAGGCAAAGAGAGTACTAGAAGGCAATGCGAGTACTGGAAGGCAAAGAGAGTACTAGAAGGCAATGCGAGTACTGGAAGGCAAAGAGAGTACTAGAAGGCAATGCGAGTACTGGAAGGCAAAGAGAGTACTAGAAGGCAAATGCGAGTACTGGAAGGCAAAGAGAGTACTAGAAAGCAAATGCGAGTACTAGGAAGGCAAAGAGAGTACTAGAAGGCAATGCGAGTACTGGAAGGCAAAGAGAGTACTAGAAGGCAATGCGAGTACTGGGAGGTAAAGATAATACTAGAAGTCAAAGCGAGTACTAGAAGGCAAAGAGAGTACTAGAAGGCAATGCGAGTACTGGAAGGCAAAGAGAGTACTAGAAGGCAATGCGAGTACTGGAAGGCAAAGAGAGTACTAGAAGGCAATGCGAGTACTGGAAGGCAAAGAGAGTACTAGAAAGCAATGCGAGTACTGGAAGGCAAAGAGAGTACTAGAAGGCAATGCGAGTACTAGAAAGCAATGCGAGTACTGGAAGGCAAAGAGAGTACTAGAAAGCAAAGAGAGTACTAGAAAGCAATGCGAGTACTGGAAGGCAAAGAGAGTACTAGAAGGCAATGCGAGTACTAGAAGGCAATGCGAGTACTAGAAAGCAATGCGAGTACTGGAAGGCAAAGAGAGTACTAGAAGGCAAAGAGAGTACTAGAAAGCAATGCGAGTACTGGAAGGCAAAGAGAGTACTAGAAGGCAATGCGAGTACTAGAAAGCAATGCGAGTACTGGAAGGCAAAGAGAGTACTAGAAGGCAAAGAGAGTACTAGAAAGCAATGCGAGTACTAGAAAGCAATGCGAGTACTGGAAGGCAAAGAGAGTACTAGAAAGCAATGCGAGTACTAGAAGGCAAAGAGAGTACTAGAAGGCAAAGAGAGTACTAGAAGGCAAAGAGAGTACTAGAAGGCAAAGAGAGTACTAGAAGGCAAAGAGAGTACTAGAAGGCAAAGAGAGTACTAGAATGCAAAGAGAGTACCAGAAGGCAATGCGAGTACCAGAAGGCAAAGAGAGTACTAGAAGGCAATGAGAGTACTAGAAGGCAAAGAGAGTACTAGAAGGCAAAGAGAGTACTAGAAAGGCAAAGAGAGTACTAGAAGGCAAAGAGAGTACTAGAAGGCAAAGAGAGTACTAGAAGGCAAAGAGAGTACTAGAAGGCAAAGAGAGTACTAGAAGGCAAAGAGAGGTACTAGAAGGCAAGAGAGTACTAGAAGGCAAAGAGAGTACTAGAAGGCAAAGAGAGTACTAGGAAGGCAAAGAGAGTACTAGAAGGCAAAGAGAGTACTAGAAGGCAAAGAGAGTACTAGAAGGCAAAGAGAGTACTAGAAGCAAAGAGAGTACTAGAAGGCAAAGAGAGTACTAGAAGGCAAAGAGAGTACTAGAAGGCAAAGAGAGTACTAGAAGGCAAAGAGAGTACTAGAAGGCAAAGAGAGTACTAGAAGGCAAAGAGAGTACTAGAAGGCAAAGAGAGTACTAGAAGGCAAAGAGAGTACTAGAAGGCAAAGAGAGTACTAGAAAGCAAAGAGAGTACTAGAAGGCAAAGAGAGTACTAGAAGGCAAAGAGAGTACTAGAAGGCAAAGAGAGTACTAGAAGGCAAAGAGAGTACTAGAAGGCAAAGAGAGTACTAGAAGGCAAAGAGAGTACTAGAAGGCAAAGAGAGTACTAGAAAGCAAAGAGAGTACTAGAAGGCAAAGAGAGTACTAGAAGGCAAAGAGAGTACTAGAAGGCAAAGTGAGTACTAGAAGGCAAAGAGAGTACTAGAAGGCAAAGAGAGTACTAGAAGGCAAAGAGAGTACTAGAAGGCAATGCGAGTACTGGAAGGCAAAGAGAGTACTAGAAAGCAAAGAGAGTACTAGAAAGCAATGCGAGTACTAGAAAGCAAAGAGAGTACTAGAAAGCAATGCGAGTACTGGAAGGCAAAGAGAGTACTAGAAGGCAATGCGAGTACTAGAAGGCAATGCGAGTACTAGAAAGCAATGCGAGTACTGGAAGGCAAAGAGAGTACTAGAAGGCAAAGAGAGTACTAGAAAGCAATGCGAGTACTGGAAGGCAAAGAGAGTACTAGAAAGCAATGCGAGTACTGGAAGGCAAAGAGAGTACTAGAAGGCAATGCGAGTACTGGAAGGCAAAGAGAGTACTAGAAGGCAATGCGAGTACTAGAAAGCAATGCGAGTACTGGAAGGCAAAGAGAGTACTAGAAAGCAATGCGAGTACTGGAAGGCAAAGAGAGTACTAGAAAGCAATGCGAGTACTGGAAGGCAAGAGAGTACTAGAAGGCAAAGAGAGTACTAGAAGGCAAAGAGAGTACTAGAAGGCAAAGAGAGTACTAGAAGGCAAAGAGAGTACTAGAAGGCAAAGAGAGTACTAGAAGGCAAAGAGAGTACTAGAAGCAAGAGAGAGTACTAGAAGGCAAAGAGAGTACTAGAAGGCAAAGAGAGTACTAGAAGGCAAAGAGAGTACTAGAAGGCAAAGAGAGTACTAGAAGGCAAAGAGAGTACTAGAAGGCAAAGAGAGTACTAGAAGGCAAAGAGAGTACTAGAAGGCAATGAGAGTACTAGAAGGCAAAGAGAGTACTAGAAGGCAAAGAGAGTACTAGAAGGCAAAGAGAGTACTAGAAGGCAAAGAGAGTACTAGAAGGCAAAGAGAGTACTAGAAGGCAAAGAGAGTACTAGAAAGCAATGCGAGTACTAGAAGGCAAAGAGAGTACTAGAAAGCAATGCGAGTACTAGAAAGCAAAGAGAGTACTAGAAGGCAAAGAGAGTACTAGAAGGCAAAGAGAGTACTAGAAGGCAAAGAGAGTACTAGAAGGCAAAGAGAGTACTAGAAAGCAATGCGAGTACTAGAAAGCAAAGAGAGTACTAGAAGGCAAAGAGAGTACTAGAAGGCAAAGAGAGTACTAGAAAGCAAAGAGAGTACTAGAAGGCAAAGAGAGTACTAGAAGGCAAAGAGAGTACTAGAAGGCAAAGAGAGTACTAGAAAGCAAAGAGAGTACTAGAAGGCAAAGAGAGTACTAGAAAGCAAGAGAGTACTAGAAAGCCATGGCGAGTACTAGAAGGGAAAGGAGAGTACTAGTAAGGCAAAAGAGAGTACTAGAAAGCAAAGGAGAGTACTAGAAGGCAAAGAGAGTACTAGAAGGCAAGAGAGTACTAGAAGGCAAGAGAGTACTAGAAGGCAAAGAGAGTACTAGAAAAGCAAAGAGAGTACTAGAAGGCAAAGAGAGTACTAGATAAGCAAAGAGAGTACTATAAAGCAATGCGAGTACTAGAAGGCAAAGAGAGTACTAGTAAGCAAAGAGAGTACTAGAAGGCACAACGAGAGTACTAGAAGGCAAAGAGAGTACTAGAAGGCAAAGAGAGTACTAGAAGGCAAAGAGAGTACTAGAAGGCAAAGAGAGTACTAGAAGGCAAAGAGAGTACTAGAAAGGGAATGCGAGTACTAGAAGGCAAAGAGAGTACTAGAAGGGAAAGAGAGTACTGGAAGGCAAAAAGAGTACTAGAAAGCAATGCGAGTACTGAAGGCAAGAGAGTACTAGAAAGCAATGGAGTACTAGGGAAAGGGAAAGAGAGTACTAGAAGGCAAAGAGAGTACTAGAAAGGGAATGCGAGTACTGGAAGGCAAAGAGAGTACTAGAAAGCAATGCGAGTACTGGAAGGCAAAGAGAGTACTAGAAAGCAATGCGAGTACTAGGGAAAGGGAAAGAGAGTACTAGAAAGCAATGCGAGTACTGGAAGGCAAAGAGAGTACTAGAAAGCAATGCGAGTACTGGAAGGCAAAGAGAGTACTAGAAGCAATGTGAGTACTGGAAGGCAAAGAGAGTACTAGAAAGCAATGCGAGTACTGGAAGGCAAAGAGAGTACTAGAAAGCAATGCGAGTACTGGAAGGCAAAGAGAGTACTAGAAAGCAATGCGAGTACTGGAAGGCAAAGAGAGTACTAGAAAGCAATGCGAGTACTAGAAGGCAATGAGAGTACCAGAAAGGGAATGCGAGTACTGGAAGGCAAAGAGAGTACTAGAAAGCAATGAGAGTACTAGAAGGCAAGAGAGTACTAGAAAGCAATGCGAGTACTGGAAGGCAAAGAGAGTACTAGAAAGCAATGCGAGTACTGAAGGCAAAGAGAGTACTAGAAGCAAAGCGAGTACTAGAAGGCAAAGAGAGTACTAGAAAGCAATGCGAGTACTGAAGGCAAAGAGAGTACTAGAAGGCAATGAGAGTACTAGAAGGCAATGAGAGTACTAGAAGGCAATGGAGTACTAGGAAGGCAATGAGAGTACTAGAAAGCAATGCGAGTACTGGAAGGCAAAGAGAGTACTAGAAAGCAATGCGAGTACTAGAAAGCAATGAGAGTACCAGAAGGCAAAGAGAGTACCAGAAGGCAAAGAGAGTACTAGAAAGCAATGCGAGTACTGGAAGGCAAAGAGAGTACTAGAAAGCAATGAGAGTACTAGAAAGCAATGAGAGTACCAGAAGGCAAAGAGAGTACTAGAAAGCAATGCGAGTACTGGAAGGCAAAGAGAGTACTAGAAAGCAATGCGAGTACTAGAAAGCAATGAGAGTACCAGAAGGCAAAGAGAGTACTAGAAAGCAATGCGAGTACTAGAAAGCAATGAGAGTACCAGAAGGCAAAGAGAGTACTAGAAAGCAATGCGAGTACTAGAAAGCAATGAGAGTACCAGAAGGCAAAGAGAGTACTAGAAAGCAATGCGAGTACTGGAAGGCAAAGAGAGTACTAGAAAGCAATGCGAGTACTGGAGGCAAAGAGAGTACTAGAAAGCAATGCGAGTACTGGAAGGCAAAAGAGAGTACTAGAAAAGCAATTGCGAGTACTAGAAAGCAATGAGAGTACCAGAAGGCAAAGAGAGTACTAGAAAGCAATGCGAGTACTGGAAGGCAAAGAGAGTACTAGAAAGCAATGAGAGTACTAGAAAGCAATGCGAGTACCAGAAGGCAAAGAGAGTACTAGAAAGCAATGAGAGTACCAGAAAGCAAAGAGAGTACTAGAAAGCAATGCGAGTACTGGAAGGCAAAGAGAGTACTAGAAAGCAAAGAGAGTACTAGAAAGCAATGCGAGTACCAGAAGGCAAAGAGAGTACTAGAAAGCAATGCGAGTACTGGAAGGCAAAGAGAGTACTAGAAGGCAATGCGAGTACTGGAAGGCAAAGAGAGTACCAGAAGGCAAAGAGAGTACTAGAAAGCAATGCGAGTACCAGAAGGCAAAGAGAGTACTAGAAGGCAATGCGAGTACTGGAAGGCAAAGAGAGTACCAGAAGGCAAAGAGAGTACTAGAAAGCAATGCGAGTACCAGAAGGCAAAGAGAGTACTAGAAGGCAATGCGAGTACTGGAAGGCAAAGAGAGTACTAGAAGGCAATGCGAGTACTGGAAGGCAAAGAGAGTACTAGAAGGCAATGCGAGTACTGGAAGGCAAAGAGAGTACTAGAAAGCAATGCGAGTACTGGAAGGCAAAGAGAGTACTAGAAGGCAATGCGAGTACTAGAAAGCAATGCGAGTACTGGAAGGCAAAGAGAGTACTAGAAGGCAATGCGAGTACTGGAAGGCAAAGAGAGTACTAGAAAGCAATGCGAGTACTAGAAGGCAATGCGAGTACTGGAAGGCAAAGAGAGTACTAGAAGGCAATGCGAGTACTGGAAGGCAAAGAGAGTACTAGAAAGCAATGCGAGTACTGGAAGGCAAAGAGAGTACTAGAAAGCAATGCGAGTACTGGAAGGCAATGCGAGTACTAGAAGGCAATGCGAGTACTGGAAGGCAATGCGAGTACTAGAAAGCAATGCGAGTACTGGAAGGCAATGCGAGTACTAGAAGGCAATGCGAGTACTAGAAGGCAATGCGAGTACTGGAAGGCAAAGAGAGTACTAGAAAGCAATGCGAGTACTGGAAGGCAAAGAGAGTACTAGAAAGCAATGCGAGTACTGGAAGGCAATGCGAGTACTAGAAGGCAATGCGAGTACTGGAAGGCAATGCGAGTACTGGAAGGCAAAGAGAGTACTAGAAAGCAATGCGAGTACTGGAAGGCAAAGAGAGTACTAGAAAGCAATGCGAGTACTGGAAGGCAAAGAGAGTACTAGAAGGCAAAGACGTACTAGAAGACAAAGAGGGTACTTGGAGGTAAAGATGATACTAGAAGTCAAAGCGAGTACTAGAAGGCAAAGAGGGTTCTAGAAGGCAATGATGATAATATAAGGAAAAGAGAGTACTGGAAGGCAAAGACGGTACTAGAAGGCAAAGAGAGTACTGGAAGGCAAAGACGGTACTAGAAGGCAAAGAGGGTACTGGGAGGCAAGGATAGTACTAGAAGGCAAAGCGAGTACTATAAGGCAAATACTGGTTCTGCTTCCAAAAACTCAGTAAACTATCAAGTAGCCACTTCACGTGACTAAATGAACGAAACACGGAAAATAAAGCACTGCAGATAAGGAAACAGTCTAATCAATTATATAACCATTTTTTAAATGCATTTAGCCGTTGTCTTTCTGATTCGCGTTATGTGTTGTCGCTCTATGAATTCCACGCTTGCTGCACACACTCTTCCTGTTACAGGTGTGTTTGTGTTGGTGAGTGTGGTGCCAGCGGTCACGTGTTGCTATGATAAATGTATACAGAATTTTACCAAGGACATGGAGACAATGAGTCACACGTCCAACAGTAATTCTGTATTAACTGCAGACTTCTGTAGGTGAGTTCGTATACTTGTGTTTGTTGATCAACTACAAAACTAATGTAACAAGATGAATGTATCCATGTGTATTGATTGGCACCCATAGAAGGCCAGAGGAAAGAAGAGGATATGTAAGCACGCAGTAGATAACGGAAAAATTGGAAGTCTTCAGTACCCAGAAAGTAAAATGATGCCATCTGTTTCTGTGTGGAGAAACAGAGCATCGATGCTCCCTCCATCAGCTAACTCCACAATAGAGGTGTCCCATCGGCCGGGTCAAGTGCTTAAGATTTCTAGCTTGACATGCAAGTCGTCGTTGTCTGAAGATGTCCAGTTCCAGTCCAGTGTTCCTACAGCTTTCAGTATTGTCTGTAGTCCAGTGTTCCTACAGCTTTCAGTATTGTCTGTAGTCCAGTGTTCCTACAGCTTTCAGTATTGTCTGTAGTCCAGTGTTCCTACAGCTTTCAGTATTGTCTGTAGTCCAGTGTTCCTACAGCTTTCAGTATTGTCTGTAGTCCAGTGTGTTCCCCTTGCATTTCATTTCGTCTCGATGGAGAACACAAGACCCCCCCCCCCCCCCCTCCCAAACTGGCAGGAAAGCATGCTAGCTATTGAAGTTAACGGCGCTCAAACATCAAGTTAAAACACATTACAATCCAGTGGGAGGGGACAAGTGTTCCTTGTGGAGACAACGGCTACTGGTGAATTTCTTGAGGCCATATCTCTCTGTGTGGGACTGTGATAGGGCAGTGGCTAGACGTTGGCCAGCCATATCTCTGTGTGTGGGACTGTGTGTGGGACTGTGATAGGGCAGTGGCAAGACGTTGGCCAGCCATATATCTGTGTGTGGGACTGTGTGTGGGACTGTGGTAGGGCAGTGGCTAGACGTTGGCCAGCCATATCTCTGTGTGTGGGACTGTGTGTGGGACTGTGGTAGGGCAGTGGCTAGACGTTGGCCAGCCATATCTCTGTGTGTCGGACTGTGTGTGGGACTGTGGTAGGGCAGTGGCTAGACGTTGGCCAGGCCATATCTCTGTGTGTGGGACTGTGTGTGGGACTGTGGTAGGGCAGTGGCTAGACGTTGGCCAGCCATATCTCTGTGTGTGGGACTGTGTGTGGGACTGGTGGTTAGGGCAGTGGCTAGACGTTGGCCAGCCATATCTCTGTGTGTGGGACTGTGTGTGGGACTGTGGTAGGGCAGTGGCTAGACGTTGGCCAGCCATATCTCTGTGTGTGGGACTGTGTGTGCGACTGTGGTAGGGCAGTGGCTAGACGTTGGCCAGCCATATCTCTGTGTGTGGGACTGTGTGTGGGACTGTGGTAGGGCAGTGGCTAGACGTTGGCCAGCCATATCTCTGTGTGTGGGACTGTGTGTGGGACTGTGGTAGGGCAGTGACTAGACGTTGGACAGCCATATCTCTGTGTGTGGGACTGTGTGTGGGACTGTGGTAGGGCAGTGGCTAGACGTTGCCAGCCATATATCTGTGTGTGGGACTGTGTGTGGGACTGTGTAGGGCAGTGGCTAGACGTTGGCAGCCATATCTCTTGTGTGTGGACTGGTAGGGCAGTGGCTAGATGTTGGCCAGCCATATCTCTGTATGTGGGACTGTGGTAGGGCAGTGGCTAGATGTTGGCCAGCCATATCTCTGTATGTGGACTGTGGTAGGGCAGTGGCTAGAGTTGGCCAGCCATATCTCTGTATGTGGGACTGTGGTAGGGCAGTGGCTAGATGTTGGCCAGCCATATCTCTGTATGTGGGACTGTGGTAGGGCAGTGGCTAGATGTTGGCCAGCCATATCTCTGTATGTGGGACTGTGGTAGGGCAGTGGCTAGATGTTGGCCAGCCATATCTCTGTATGTGGGACTGTGGTAGGGCAGTGGCTAGATGTTGGCCAGCCATATCTCTGTATGTGGGACTGTGGTAGGGCAGTGGCTAGATGTTGGCCAGCCATATCTCTGTGTGTGGGACTGTGGTAGGGCAGTGGCTAGATGTTGGCCAGCCATATCTCTGTATGTGGGACTGTGGTAGGGCAGTGGCTAGACGTTGGCCAGCCATATCTCTGTGTGTGGGACTGTGTGTGGGACTGTGGTAGGGCAGTGGCTAGACGTTGGCCAGCCATATCTCTGTGTGTGGGACTGTGGTAGGGCAGTGGCTAGATGTTGGCCAGCCATATCTCTGTGTGTGGGACTGTGTGTGGGACTGTGGTAGGGCAGTGGCTAGACGTTGGCCAGCCATATCTCTGTGTGGGACTGTGTGTGGGACTGTGGTAGGGCAGTGGCTAGACGTTGGCAGCCATATCTCTGTTGGGACTGTGTGGGGACTGTGGTAGGCAGTGGCTAGACGTTGCCAGCCATATCTCTGTGTGTGGACTGTGTGTGGGACTGTGGTAGGGCAGTGGCTAGACGTTGGCCAGCCATATCTCTGTGTGTGGGACTGTGTGTGGGACTGTGGTAGGGCAGTGGCTAGACGTTGGCCAGCCATATCTCTGTGTGTGGGACTGTGTGTGGGACTGTGGTAGGGCAGTGGCTAGACGTTGGCCAGCCATATCTCTGTGTGGGACTGTGTGTGGGACTGTGGTAGGGCAGTGGCTAGACGTTGGCCAGCCATATCTCTGTGTGTGGGACTGTGTGTGGGACTGTGGTAGGGCAGTGGCTAGACGTTGGCCAGCCATATCTCTGTGTGTGGGACTGTGTGTGGGACTGTGGTAGGGCAGTGGCAGACGTTGGCCAGCCATATATCTGTGTGTGGGACTGTGTGTGGGACTGTGGTAGGGCAGTGGCTAGACGTTGGACAGCCATATCCTTGTGTGGGACTGTGGTAGGGCAGTGGCTAGATGTTGGCCAGCCATATCTCTGTATGTGGGACTGTGGTAGGGCAGTGGCTAGATGTTGGCCAGCATATCTCTGTATGTGGGACTGTGGTAGGGCAGTGGCTAGATGTTGGCCAGCCATATCTCTGTTGTGTGGGACTGTGTGTGGACTGTGGTAGGGCAGTGGCTAGACATTGCCAGCCATATCTCTGTGTGTGGGACTGTGTGTGGGACTGTGTGTGGGACTGTGGTAGGGCAGTGGCTAGACGTTGGCCAGCCATATCTCTGTGTGTGGGACTGTGTGTGGGACTGTGGTAGGGCAGTGTCTAGACGTTGGACAGCCATATCTCTGTGTGGGACTGTGTGTGGGACTGTGGTAGGGCAGTGGCTAGACGTTGGCCAGCCATATCTCTGTGTGGGACTGTGTGTGGGACTGTGGTAGGGCAGTGGCTAGACGTTGGCCAGCCATATCTCTGTGTGGGACTGTGTGTGGGACTGTGGTAGGGCAGTGGCTAGACATTGGCCAGCCATATCTCTGTGTGTGGGACTGTGTGTGGGACTGTGGTAGGGCAGTGGCTAGACGTTGACCAGCCATATCTCTGTGTGTGGGACTGTGTGTGGGACTGTGGTAGGGCAGTGGCTAGACATTGGCCAGCCATATCTCTGTGTGTGGGACTGTGTGTGGGACTGTGTGTGGGACTGTGGTAGGGCAGTGGCTAGACGTTGGCCAGCCATATCTCTGTGTGTGGGACTGTGGTAGGGCAGTGGCTAGACGTTGGACAGCCATATCTCTGTGTGTGGGACTGTGTGTGGGACTGTGGTAGGGCAGTGACTAGACGTTGGACAGCCATATCTCTGTGTGTGGGACTGTGTGCGGGACTGTGGTAGGGCAGTGGCTAGACGTTGGCCAGCCATATCTCTGTGTGTGGGACTGTGTGTGGGACTGTGGTAGGGCAGTGGCTAGACGTTGGCCAGCCATATATCTGTGTGGGACTGTGTGTGGGACTGTGTGTGGGACTGTGTGTGGGACTGTGTGTGGGACTGTGTGTGGGACTGTGGTAGGGCAGTGGCTAGACGTTGGCCAGCCATATATCTGTGTGTGGGACTGTGTGTGGGACTGTGGTAGGGCAGTGGCTAGACGTTGGCCAGCCATATATCTGTGTGTGGGACTGTGTGTGGGACTGTGGTAGGGCAGTGGCTAGACGTTGGACAGCCATATCTCTGTGTGTGGGACTGTGTGTGGGACTGTGGTAGGGCAGTGGCTAGACGTTGGACAGCCATATCTCTGTGTGTGGGACTGTGTGTGGGACTGTGGTAGGGCAGTGGCTAGACGTTGGCCAGCCATATATCTGTGTGTGGGACTGTGTGTGGGACTGTGATAGGGCAGTGGCTAGACGTTGGACCAGCCATATATCTGTGTGTGGGACTGTACGTTGGGACTGTGATAGGGCAGTGGCTAGACGTTGGACAGCCATATATCTGTGTGTGGGACTGTGTGGGGGACTGTGATAGGGCAGTGGCTAGACGTTGGCCAGCCATATCTCTGTGGGTGGGACTGTGTGTGGGACTGTGGTAGGGCAGTGCTGACTTGGCCAGCCTACTCTGTGGTTGACGTGGGCACTGTGTGTGGGACTGTGGTAGGGCAGTGGCTAGACGTGCGCCATATCTCTGTGGTGGGACGTGGCTGGTAGGGCAGTGCTAGATTGGCAGCCATATCTCTGGTGTGGGACTGTGTGTGGGACTGTGGTAGGGATGGCTAGACGTTGGCAGCCATATCTCTGTGTGTGGGACTGTGTGTAGGACAGTGGCTCGCATTGGCCAGCCATATCTCTGTGTGTGGGACTGTGTGTGGGACTGTGGTAGGGCAGTGGCTGGACGTTGGCCAGCCATATCTCTGTGTGTGGGACTGTGTGTGGGACTGTGGTAGGGCAGTGGCTCGCATTGGGCCATATCTCTGTGTGTGGGACGTGTGTGGGACTGTGGTAGGGCAGTGGCTAGACGTGGCCGCATATATCTGGTTGGGCTGCTGTGGGACTGTGTGTGGGACTGTGTGTGGGACTGTGTGTGGGACTGTGTGTGGGACTGTGTGTGGGACTGTGTGTGGGACTGTGTGTGGGACTGTGTGTGGGACTGTGGTAGGGCAGTGGCTAGACGTTGGCCAGCCATATATCTGTGTGTGGGACTGTGTGTGGGACTGTGGTAGGGCAGTGGCTAGACGTTGGACAGCCATATCTCTGTGTGTGGGACTGTGTGTGGGACTGTGGTAGGGCAGTGGCTAGACGTTGGCCAGCCATATATCTGTGTGTGGGACTGTGTGTGGGACTGTGATAGGGCAGTGGCTAGACGTTGGCCAGCCATATATCTGTGTGTGGGACTGTGTGTGGGACTGTGATAGGGCAGTGGCTTGACATTGGCCAGCCATATCTCTGTGTGTGGGACTGTGTGTGGGACTGTGTGTGGGACTGTGGTAGGGCAGTGGCTAGACGTTGGCCAGCCATATCTCTGTGTGTGGGACTGTGGTAGGGCAGTGGCTAGACGTTGGACAGCCATATCTCTGTGTGTGGGACTGTGTGTGGGACTGTGGTAGGGCAGTGGCTAGACGTTGGCCAGCCATATCTCTGTGTGTGGGACTGTGGTAGGGCAGTGACTAGACGTTGGACAGCCATATCTCTGTGTGTGGGACTGTGTGTGGGACTGTGGTAGGGCAGTGGCTAGACGTTGGACAGCCATATCTCTGTGTGTGGGACTGTGTGTGGGACTGTGGTAGGGCAGTGACTAGACGTTGGACAGCCATATCTCTGTGTGTGGGACTGTGTGTGGGACTGTGGTAGGGCAGTGGCTAGACGTTGGCCAGCCATATCTCTGTGTGTGGGACTGTGGTAGGGCAATGGCTAGACGTTGGCCAGCCATATCTCTGTGTGTGGGACTGTGGTAGGGCAGTGGCTAGACGTTGGCCAGCCATATCTCTGTGTGTGGGACTGTGTGTGGGACTGTGGTAGGGCAGTGGCTAGACGTTGGCCAGCCATATCTCTGTGTGTGGGACTGGTGGGAGGGCAGTGGCTAGACGATGGCCAGCCATATCTCTGTGTGTGGGACTGTGGTGGGACTGTGGGTATGGCAGTGGCTAGACGTTGGAAGGCCATATCTCTGTGTGTGGGACTGTTGTGTGGGACTGTGGTAGGGCAGTGGCTAGACGTTGGCCAGCCCATATCTCTGTGTGGTGGGACTGTGGGTGTGGGACTGTGGGGGTAAGGGCAGTGGCTAGACGTTGGGCCCAGCCATATCTCTGTGTTGTGGACTGTGGTAGGGGGCCAGTGGCTAGAACGTTGGCCAGCCATATCTCTGTGTGTGGGACTGTGTGTGGGACTGTGGTAGGGCAGTGGCTAGACGTTGGCCATCCATATCTCTGTGTGTGGGAGCTGTGTGTGGGGACTGTGGGTAGGGCAGGTGGCTAGACGTTGGCCAGCCATATCTCTGTGTGTGGGACTGTGTGTGGACTGTGGTAAGGCAGTGGCTAGACGTTTGGCCAGCCATATCTCTGTGTGTGGGACTGTGTGTGGGACTGTGGTAGGGCAGTGGCTGAGACGTTGGCCATCCATAATCTCTGTGTGTGGTGACTGTGGTAGGGCAGTGGCTAGACGTTGGCCAGCCCATATCTACTGTGTGTGGGACTGTGTGTGGGACTGTGGTAGGGGCAGTGGCTAGACGTTGGCCAGCCATATCTCTGTGTGTAGGGACTGTGTGTGGGACTGTGGTAGGGCAGTGGCTAGACGTTGGCAGCCATATCTCTGGTTTGACTGTGTGTGGGACTGGTGGTAGGGCAGTGGCTAGACGTTGGCCAGCCATATCTCTGTGGTGTGGGACTGTGTGTGGGACTGTGGTAGGGCAGTGGCTAGACGTTGACCAGCCATATCTCTGTGTGTGGGACTGTGTGTGGGACTGTGGTAGGGCAGTGGCTAGAAGTTGGCCAGCCATATCTCTGTGTGTGGGACTGTGTGTGGGACTGTGGTGGGCGTGGTGGGCTTTTGGAGGCCCTCCCGGTTGGGCCGTTTCCCGTGTGGGCGTGGTGGGCTTGGAGGCCCTTCTTGGTTGGGCCGTTTCCCGTGTGTGGGACTGTGTGTGGGACTTTGGTGGGCGTGGTGGGCTTTTGGAGGCCCTCCCGGTTGGGCCGTTTCCCGTGGTGGGGGTGGTGACGTTGGCGCTACGTGGTGGGGCGTTGGTGGGACTGTGTGTGGGACTGTGTGTGGGACTTTGGTAGGGCAGTGGCTAGACGTTGGCCAGCCATATCTCTTTTTTGTGTGGGACTGTGGTAGGGCAGTGGCTAGACTTGGCCCGCCATATCTCTGTGTGTGGGACTGTGTGTGGGACTGTGGTAGGGCAGTGGCTAGACGTTGGCCAGCCATATCTCTGTGTGTGGGGACTGTGGTAGGGCAGTGGCTAGACGTTGGCCAGCCATATCTCTGTGTGTGGGACTGTGTGTGGGACTGTGGTAGGGCAGTGGCTAGACGTTGGCCAGCCATATCTCTGTGTGTGGGACTGTGTGTGGGACTGTGGTAGGGCAGTGGCTAGACGTTGGCCAGCCATATCTCTGTGTGTGGGACTGTTGTGTGACTGTGGTAGGGCAGTGGCTAGACGTTGGCCAGCCATATCTCTGTGTGTGGGACTGTGTGTGGGACTGTGGTAGGGCAGTGGCTAGACGTTGGACAGCCATATCTCTGTGTGTTGGGACTGTGGTAGGGCAGTGGACTAGACGTTGGACAGCCATATCTCTGTGTGTGGGACTGTGTGTGGGACTGTGGTAGGGCAGTGGCTAGACGTTGGCCAGCCATATCTCTGTGTGTGGGACTGTTGTGGAGGGGGCAGTGGACTAGACGTTGGCCAGCCATATCTCTGTGTGTGGGACTGTGTGTGGGACTGTGGTAGGGCAGTGGCTAGACGTTGGCCAGCCATATCTCTGTGTGTGGGACTGTGGTAGGGCAGTGGCTAGACGTTGGCCAGCCATATCTCTGTGTGTGGGACTGTGGTAGGGCAGTGGCTAGACGTTGGCCAGCCATATCTCTGTGTGTGGGACTGTGTGTGGGGACTGTGGTAGGGCAGTGGCTAGACGTTGGCCAGCCATATCTCTGTGTGTGGGGACTGTGGTAGGGCAGTGGCTAGACGATTGGCCAGCCATATCTCTGTGTGTGGGACTGTGTGTGGGACTGTGGTAGGGCAGTGGCTAGACGTTGGACAGCCATATCTCTGTGTGTGGGACTGTGTGTGGGACTGTGGTAGGGCAGTGGCTAGACGTTGGCCAGCATATCTCTGTGTGTGGGACTGTGTGTGGGACTGTGGTAGGGCAGTGGCTAGAGACGTTGGCCAGCCATATCTCTGTGAGTGGGGACTGTGGTAGGGCAGTGGCTAGATGTTGGCCAGCCATATCTCTGTGTGTGGGACTGTGTGTGGGACTGTGGTAGGGCAGTGGCTAGACGTTGGCCAGCCATATCTCTGTGTGTGGGACTGTGTGTGGGACTGTGGTAGGGCAGTGGCTAGACGTTGGCCAGCCATATCTCTGTGTGTGGGACTGTGGTAGGGCAGTGGCTAGACGTTGGCCAGCCATATCTCTGTGTGTGGGACTGTGTGTGGGACTGTGGTAGGGCAGTGGCTAGACGTTGGCCAGCCATATCTCTGTGTGTGGGACTGTGGTAGGGCAGTGGCTAGACGTTGGCCAGCCATATCTCTGTGTGTGGGACTGTGTGTGGGACTGTGGTAGGGCAGTGGCTAGACGTTGGCCAGCCATATCTCTGTGTGTGGGGGGGTGTGTGGGACTGGGGTAGGGCAGTGGCTAGACGTTGGCCAGCCATATCTCTGTGTGTTGGGGCTGTGTGTGGGACTGTGGTAGGGCAGTGGCTAGAAGTTGGCCAGCCATATCTCTGTGTGTGGGGCTGTGTGTGGGACTGTGGTAGGGCAGTGGGCTAGACGTTGGCCAGCCATATCTCTGTGTGTGGGACTGTGTGTGGGACTGTGGTAGGGCAGTGGCTAGACGTTGGCCAGCCCTAGATCTGTTGTGGGACTGTGTGTGGACTGTGTGTGGACTGTGTGTGGGACTTTGTAGGGCAGTGGCTAGACGTTGGCCAGCCATATCTCTGTGTGTGGGACTGTGTGTGGGACTGTGGTAGGGCAGTAGGGCTAGACGTTGGTCAGCCATATCTCTGTGTGTGGGGACTGTGTGTGGGACTGTGGTAGGGCAGTGGCTAGACGTTGGCCAGCCATATCTCTGTGTGTGGGACTGTGGTAGGGCAGTGGCTAGACATTGGCCAGCCATATCTCTGTGTGTGGGACTGTGTGTGGGACTGTGGTAGGGCAGTGGCTAACGTTGGCCAGCCATATCTCTGTGTGTGGGACATGTGTGTGGGACTGTGGTAGGGCAGTGGCTAGACGTTGGCCAGCCATATCTCTGTGTGTGGGACTGTGTGTGGGACTGTGGTAGGGCAGTGGCTAGACGTTGGCCAGCCATATCTCTGTGTGTGGGACTGTGTGTGGGACTGTGGTAGGGCAGTGGCTAGACGTTGGCCAGCCATATCTCTGTGTGTGGGACTGTGGTAGGGCAATGGCTAGACGTTGGCATGCCGTCCTGAGGCCATGGGTTCGAATCGGCATCAGGGCAGATGTTCAAATGTGACCTGGGCTCTCAGGTCCATCACGCCCAAACTGGTTGCTACCAAATGTCCCTGGAAGTACAGGCGGCCTGCGTGAGACTGATCACATGACCAACGGATTCCGCCTGACCTATACACGTTTCAGTTTAGCACCATATGGTGTATAAAGGACTTTTACTTGTTACAATCTCTGACACAGTCAATCTGAGGACTTTTAGTTGTTACAATCTCTGACACAGTCAATCTGAGGACTTTTACTTGTTACAATCTCTGACACAGTCAATCTGAGGACTTTTACTTGTTACAATCTCTGACACAGTCAACAATAGGACTTTTAGTTGATACAATCTCTGACACAGTCAATCTGAGGACTTTTAGTTGTTACAATCTCTGACACAGTCAATCTGAGGACTTTTAGTTATTACAATCTCTGACACAGTCAATCTGAGGACTTTTAGTTGTTACAATCTCTGACACAGTCAATCTAAGGACTTTTAGTTGTTACAATCTCTGACATAGTCAATCTGAGGACTTTTAGTTGTTACAATCTCTGACATAGTCAACCTGAGGACTTTTAGTTATTACAATCTCTGACACAGTCAATCTGAGGACTTTTAGTTGTTACAATCTCTGGCACAGTCAATCTGGGGACTTTTAGTTGTTACAATCTCTGACATAGTCAATCTGAGGACTTTTAGTTGTTACAATCTCTGACATAGTCAATCTGAGGACTTTTACTTGTTACAATCTCTGACACAGTCAATCTGAAAACTTTTAGCTGTTACAATCTCTGACACAGTCAATCTGAGGACTTTTAGTTATTTCAATCTCTGACAGTCAATCTGAGGACTTTTACTTGTTACAATCTCTGACACAGTCAATCTGAGAACTTTTAGCTGTTACAATCTCTGATACAGTCAATCTGAGGACTTTTAGTTGTTCCAATCTCTGACACAGTCAATCTGAGGACTTTTAGTTGTTACAATCTCTGACACAGTCAATCTGAGGACTTTTAGCTGTTATACATCTCCGACACATCAATCTGAAGACTTTTAGTTGTTACAATCTCTGACACAGTCAACCTGAGGGCTTTTAGTTGTTACAATCTCTGGAACAGTCAACCTGAGGACTTTTAGTTATTACAATCTCTGACACAGTCAATCTGAGGACTTTTAGCTGTTACAATCTCTGACACAGTCAATCTGAGGACTTTTAGCTGTTACCATCTCTGACACAGTCAATCTGAGGACTTTTACTTGTTACAATGTCTGACACAGTCAATCTGAGGACTTTTAGTTGTTACAATCTCTGACACAGTCAATCTGAGGACTTTTAGTTGTTACAATCTCTGACATCAGTCAACCTGAGGACTTTTAGTTGTTACAATCTCTGACACAGTCAACCTGAGGACTTTTAGTTATTACAATCTCTGACACAGTCAATCTGAGGACTTTTAGTTGTTACAATCTCTGACACAGTCAACCTGAGGACTTTTAGTTATTACACATCTCTGACACAGTCAATCTGAGGACTTTTAGTTATTACAATCTCTGACACAGTCAATCTGAGGACTTTTAGTTGTTACAATCTCTGACACAGTCAATCTGAGGATTTTAGTTATTACAATCTCTGACACAGTCAATCTGGGGACTTTTAGTTGTTACAATCTCTGACACAGTCAATCTGGGGACTTTTAGTTGTTACAATCTCTGACACAGAAAATCTGGGGACTTTTAGTTGTTACAATCTCTGACACAGTCAATCTGAGGACTTTTAGTTGTTCCAATCTCTGACACAGTCAATCTGAGGACTTTTACTTGTTACAATCTCTGACACAGTCAATCTAAGGACTTTTACTCGTTACAATCTCTGACACAGTCAACAATAGGACTTTTATTTGATACAATCTCTGACACAGTCAATCTGTGGACTTTTAGCTGTTACAATCTCTGACACAGTCAATCTGAGGACTTTTAGTTGTTCCAATTTCTGACACAGTCAATCTGAGGACTTTTACTTGTTACAATCTCTGACACAGTCAATCTGAGGACTTTTACTTGTTACAATCTCTGACACAGTCAATCTGAGGACTTTTAGCTGTTACAATCTCTGACACAGTCAATCTGAGGACTTTTAGTTGTTCCAATCTCTGACACAGTCAATCTGAGGACTTTAAGTTGTTACAATCTCTGACACAGTCAACCTGAGGACGTTTAGTTGTTACAATCTCTGACACAGTCAATCTGAGGACTTTTAGTTATTACACATCTCTGACACAGTCAATCTGAGGACTTTTAGTTGTTACAATCTCTGACACAGTCAACCTGAGGACTTTTAGCTGTTACAATCTCTGACACAGTCAATCTGAGGACTTTTAGTTGATACAATCTCTGACACAGTCAATCTAAGGACTTTTAGCTGTTATAATCTCTGATACAGTCAATCTGAGGACTTTTACTTGTTACAATCTGTGACAGTCAATCTGAGGACTTTTGCTTGTTACAATCTCTGACACAGTCAATCTGAGGACTTTTACTTGTTACAATCTCTGACACAGTCAATCTGAGGACTTTTACTTGTTGCAATCTCTGACACAGTCAATCTGAGGACTTTTAGCTGTTACAATCTCTGACACAGTCAATCTGAGGACTTTTAGTTGTTCCAATCTCTGACACAGTCAATCTGAGGACTGTTACTTGTTACAATCTCTGACACAGTCAATCTGAGGACTTTTATTGTTACAATCTCTGACACAGTCAATCTGAGGACTTTAAGCTGTTACAATATCTGACACAGTCAATCTGAGGACTTTTAGTTGTTCCAATCTCTGACACAGTCAATATGAGGACTTTTAGTTGTTCCAATCTCTGACACAGTCAATCTGAGGACTTTTAGTTGTTACAATCTCTGACACAGTCACTCTGAAGACTTTTAGTTGTTACAATCTCTGACACAGTCAATCTGAGGACTTTTACTTGTTACAATCTCTGACACAGTCAATCTGAGAACTTTTAGTTGTTACAATCTCTGACACAGTCAACCTGAGGACTTTTAGTTGTTACAATTTCTGACACAGTCAACCTGAGGACTTTTAGTTATTACACATCTCTGACACAGTCAATCTGAGGACTTTTATTGTTACAATCTCTGACACAGTCAATCTGAGGACTTTTAGCTGTTACAATCTCTGACACAGTCAATCTGAGGACTTTTAGTTGTTACAATATCTGACACAGTCAATCTGAGGACTTTTAGTTTTTACACATCTCTGACACAGTCAACAATAGGACTTTTAGTTGTTACAATCTCTGACACAGTCAATCTGAGGACTTTTAGTTGTTACAATCTCTGACACAGTCAACCTGAGGACTTTTAGTTGTTACAATCTCTGACACAGTCAACCTGAGGACTTATAGTTGATACAATCTCTGACACAGTCAATCTAAGGACTTTTAGCTGTTATAATCTCTGACACAGTCAATCTGAGGACTTTTACTTGTTACAATCTCTGACAGTCAATCTGAGGACTTTTACTTGTTACAATCTCTGACACAGTCAATCTGAGGACTTTTACTTGTTACAATCTCTGACACAGTCAATCTGAGGACTTTTACTTGTTGCAATCTCTGATACAGTCAATCTGAGGACTTTTAGCTGTTACAATCTCTGACACAGTCAATCTGAGGACTTTTAGTTGTTCCAATCTCTGACACAGTCAATCTGAGGACTTTTACTTGTTACAATCTCTGACACAGTCAATCTGAGGACTTTTATTGTTACAATCTCTGACACAGTAAATCTGAGGACTTTTAGCTGTTACAATCTCTGACACAGTCAATCTGAGGACTTTTAGTTGTTCCAATCTCTGACACAGTCAATCTGAGGACTTTTAGTTGTTCCAATCTCTGACACAGTCAATCTGAGGACTTTTAGTTGTTACAATCTCTGACACAGTCACTCTGAAGACTTTTAGTTGTTACAATCTCTGACACAGTCAATCTGAGGACTTTTACTTGTTACAATCTCTGACACAGTCAATCTGAGGACTTTTAGTTGTTACAATCTCTGACACAGTCAACCTGAGGACTTTTAGTTGTTACAATTTCTGACACAGTCAACCTGAGGACTTTTAGTTATTACACATCTCTGACACAGTCAATCTGAGGACTTTTATTGTTACAATCTCTGACACAGTCAATCTGAGGACTTTTAGCTATTACAATCTCTGACACAGTCAATCTGAGGACTTTTAGTTGTTACAATCTCTGACACAGTCAATCTGAGGACTTTTAGTTATTACACATCTCTGACACAGTCAACAATAGGACTTTTAGTTGTTACAATCTCTGACACAGTCAATCTGAGGACTTTTAGTTGTTACTATCTCTGACACAGTCAACCTGAGGACTTTTAGTTGTTACAATCTCTGACACAGTCAACCTGAGGACTTATAGTTATTACACATCTCTGACACAGTCAATCTGAGGACTTTTAGTTGTTACTATCTCTGACACAGTCAATTTGAGGACTTTTATTGTTACAATCTCTGACACAGTCAACCTGAGGACTTTTAGTTATTACACATCTCTGACACAGTCAATCTGAGGACTTTTACTTGTTACAATCTCTGACACAGTCAATCTAAGGACTTTTAGTTGGTACAATCTCTGACACAGTCAACGTGAGGACATTTAGTTATTACACATCTCTGACACAGTCTACAATAGGACTTTTACTTGTTACAATCTCTGACACAGTCAACAATAGGACTTTTAGTTGTTACAATCTCTGACACAGTCAACGTGAGGACTTTTAGTTATTACACATCTCTGACACAGTCAATCTGAGGACTTTTAGCTGTTACAATCTCTGACACAGTCAACCTGAGGACTTTTAGTTATTACAATCTCTGACACAGTCAATCTGAGGACTTTTAGTTGTTACAATCTCTGACACAGTCAATCTGAGGACTTTTAGTTGTTACAATCTCTGACACAGTCAATCTGAGGACTTTTAGTTGTTACAATCTCTGACACAGTCAATCTGAGGACTTTTAGTTGTTACAATCTCTGACACAGTCAATCTGAGGACTTTTAGTTTTTACACATCCCTGACACAGTCAACAATAGGACTTTTAGTTGTTACAATCTCTGACACAGTCAATCTGAGGACTTTTAGTTGTTACAATCTCTGACACAGTCAACCTGAGGACTTTTAGTTGTTACAATCACTGACACAGTCAACCTGAGGACTTATAGTTATTACACATCTCTGACACAGTCAATCTGAGGACTTTTAGTTGTTACAATCTCTGACACAGTCAGTTTGAGGACTTTTATTGTTACAATCTCTGACACAGTCAACCTGAGGACTTTTAGTTATTACACATCTCTGACACAGTCAATCTGAGGACTTTTACTTGTTACAATCTCTGACACAGTCAATCTAAGGACTTTTAGTTGTTACAATCTCTGACACAGTCAACGTGAGGACATTTAGTTATTACACATCTCTGACACAGTCTACAATAGGACTTTTACTTGTTACAATCTCTGACACAGTCAACAATAGGACTTTTAGTTGTTACAATCTCTGACACAGTCAACGTGAGGACTTTTAGTTATTACACATCTCTGACACAGTCAATCTGAGGACTTTTAGCTGTTACAATCTCTGACACAGTCAACCTGAGGACTTTTAGTTATTACACATCTCTGACACAGTCAATCTGAGGACTTTTAGTTGTTACAATCTCTGACACAGTCAATCTGAGGACTTTTAGTTGTTACAATCTCTGACACAGTCAATCTGAGGACTTTTAGTTGTTACAATCTCTGACACAGTCAATCTGAGGACATTTAGTTGTTACAATCTCTGACACAGTCAATCTGAGGACTTTTAGTTGTTACAATCTCTGACACAGTCAACCTGAGGACTTTTAGTTATTACAATCTCTGACACAGTCAATCTGAGGACTTTTAGTTGTTACAATCTCTGATATAGTCAATCTGAGGACGTTTAGTTGTTACACATCTCTGAAACAGTCAATCTGAGGACTTGGTTACACATATCTGAAACAGTCAATCTAAGGATTGTTGGTTACATAAGTGGAGGGGAGCACGTTGTTGGTATCGACCTCCATCATCTGTAGATAGACCATCACTACAGCCTTGAATGATCTTCTCGGGTGCACTCTACACACCGCAGCCTTAGTCAGTGCTTGTAAAGTTTAGCCATGTTCTTGTTGTTGCTATGGTTACTGTTGTAGAACCTTGTATGTCCCAGCTGCCTGTCATGAAGAACCAGTCCTGGATCCCAGTTGTTTATTCGAGAAAGACTTGAAGAACTTATTGACGTTGTTTCATGTTAAGTGTGCAAGAACATGTTCATTCTGATCATGCGTGTGAGCTGTCCAGGCGGTGAATGTATGGCACAGGCCTTGATTGATTGCCGTATTCGTGGGGGATTGATGTGACTCTCTGTCAGTCACTTGGAGTGCAAGTGCGTGATCTACATCCTGCTTCATCAAAGCGAAACCGAATTCGGTCTGCCATCTATTGACCGGACTTATATCTGCTAAAGGCAAATTGACACTAAAACAACGGGGAGTTTGGCATATAGTAGTTCAATATTTAGTGAGAGAATGGAAGCTGAGGACGTGACGGCAACCTTCTGATTGCTGTAGGGCAGCACAGCCAGACATGTTGTGTTTGTACCGTATTTTCAGAGTACGCGTCGGAAAGTGACAATTGGCGTGCCCCGTGTGAAATGGCGAGCATCGCTCCACAGAACGGAGATGACCAGCATATCATGGATTTTCTGTCCAAGGCATGCCGGTGTGCGGGGAATGAACACGCTGATACATTAGCTGGTGTTGGGTTTCTGGTTGATGTACCCACATCTGGAAAGACTTGCTCAGAATGAGTGAGAAGATGGTCTTGAACATACTCACAGCGTAAAGACAACAGCTCAGCGCATATTTTGTCCCCATAAAATTGCTGCTGGAATAATTCCTTGTGGCCTTTGAAAACGGTGACGGAGCTCGTGTGAGAATGTTCGGAGTGCAGTGATGTCCATTCCTATATTCAGTATCAATATTCTGTGTCTAACAAAGATGCCGCACATGCAGGGAAAGACTGTTATTGGTCAGCACAAACATGGCACCTGGCACGTCGGCTAATCTGCATATCTTATGGTAATTCTAAAATTTTGCATCTAATAGGTGGAGTGTTACGACTCTACTTCCAGTAGGTTAGTGTCAAGGTTCTGCATTCCATAAGTTATTTTTAGTATTTTGCATTCCATTGGTAAGTTTTAAGAAAGTAATTTGTCCAAAACATAATAAACTAAATGATATGGCTAATTGTGCAGATCCTCTACAGGGCCATGTCCACTCAGATCCAGTGTCTGCAAGCGGCCGTGTTAAGCTGTCCCCAGCAACAGAAGTCGCTGGTCGAAAACCTGCTTGTCCTTTTTCATACAGCCGGACTATAACAGGACATGCAGTGGTAGGACTTAATGTCAGTCTTCGCTGTTTGTTCATTGTTAGTACATCACAAGCCACTTCACAATCGTCGAATACGTGAACATTCTGGTAGCTGTAGCTAGAAACATGAAACGTCCAGATGTAGGCATTTCAGTTACCGAAACAAATCACAAGTCCGGAATGCGGCAGTTGTTGCCAGCAATCAAGGTCTCACTATTCCATGTTTCTCAAACAAGATAAATGACTCTTTGACACGCCTTGGGGAGTTGGGGGGGGGGGGACATATGATTCTAACCACAGAGTGTCATAGTACAAAGGGCACAGGGTGGGTCATGTGTTCAACAACACGCCGGCCGCCGTGACATGTCCTCGTGCCCAAGTTAGACTGGCTCAGCTCCGTTGTAACACTGGACCACCGGGCTGGCAGGTAAGTGTGCTAGTCACAGGGCCACCGGGCTGGCAGGTAAGTGTGCTAGTCACAGGACCACCGGGCTGGCAGGTAAGCGTGCTAGTCACAGGGCCACCGGGCTGGCAGGTAAGTGTGCTAGTTACAGGGCCACTGGGCTGACAGGTAAGTGTGCTAGTCACAGGACAAGGCCACTGGGCTGGCAGGTAAGTGTGCTAGTCACAGGGCCACTGGGCTGGTAGGTAAGTGTGCTAGTCACAGGGCCACCGGGCTGGCAGGTAAGTGTGCTAGTTACAGGGCCACTGGGCTGGCAGGTAAATGTGCTAGTCACAGGACAAGGCCACTGGGCTGGTAGGTAAGTGTGCTAGTCACAGGACAAGGCCACTGGGCTGGTAGGTAAGTGTGCTAGTCACAGGACAAGGCCACTGGGTGTCCGTGTGTGTTACTCAACGTAACCTTGCCAAGAAATCATAAAAAGCTAAAAATGTTGGGGTTGATTGCGACGTCCTGTAAAGAATATGCAACTAAGTTTTTTAAAACTTTTCAATGTATGCCCCACCCAGCGTCAGCGGTGCAGAAAGGGGCTGCGTTTAACATGATACCATGCTCTGGGGAGCTATCCATAGAGCATAGACAGAAAAGGCAAACCGTCACGTGATATGGTTTGACCTGGTCAACGCTTACGGGTCAGTGTCCCACCAGATGCTATAGCAGACTCTCGGGATGTATCAGATGTCCGAAGAGATCATGATGGCGCTAAAACAGTATTTCTCGGGTTTGACTCTTCTCCCCTCTACTTCGACGTTCACGAACAGATTGGATCAACTTCCAGGTTAGTATATTACAGGGGTGTACGATACTCCGTTACTGTTTCGCCATGGCCTTACAGGTTGTTCTGGCTGCGGCATCCAACGACGTACAAGGACTGAAACTTAGTGAGGAATGCAGATTGTCGCCACACAATGCCTTCATGATGACACGATAATTCTGGCATCAGATGAGAATCAATCTCACTGTATGCTCAAAAGGCTGCATCAACTGATCGACAGGTGCAGGATGAGCTTAAAGCCTAAGAAATCGAAAAGGCCAAGGTGGAGGCAACTTCATTCAAGGTGGCAATCCTCACAACTTGTTAAAAGTCTCGGCTGAGGGTACGATTCCTCGCAGACGAACAAGAACGCAGTACCGCACATACGTGAGACAACGGAAAGGGCCTGAGAGCCCTCAATAAAAGCAGCCCGACTGACTGGAAAGTTTAAGTTACCTTGTATGGACAACAATCACATTCGGATTAATAAGTCCGTGAGGGTAAAACCGTGGGCAGCTGCTTTTGCGGCTGACTCAATCACAGGACTATCATTCTGAGCAGGTGATGGAGCCTAACTATAACTTCTCCTTGAGGTTGAATGGGGTAGAGGTCATGGTAGAATGGAATAAAGTTTAAGATCTGGTGCCTTCAGTTGACCCTGATCTCGAAGCTACTATGACCTCTGCTCATTTACGAGGTGTGCAAGAGCATGGTGAAGGCGATATAGAGAAAGATCGTTGCGCCGTGCTCCAGTTCAAGTCCGTCGTCGAGTAATACACAGTCGAAAAAGAAAGAATCCCGATGATGCTGCGCGGGACCCAGGCAAAACAGTTTGCAGCTCCCATCCCGCGCTCAGAACAGGAAGGGAGTGGATGTGTTGAAAGCGCAGTCAATTCCACGCAAGGTTCGCTTAAGCTAAAGGAACTAATTGGAAACACTCAGTCCAACTAGACAAGGCTTTAAACACCAAAGCGACGGCCCAGTGGTGGTCAAACTCATCGGCCTGGCAGAGCAGAGAGATTGTGGTCCAGGAGCTTCGTGAAGAAGAGGACAACAAGAAAGTGCATGCTGTGTCGAGGTGTTGAAATCAGCCACATAAGATAGGCCGATAAGCGTGGATTTCGATGGTATGAGCATCGGTAGTTCATAAAGCTGAACGTAAAAATTACCTAGTAAATCGCAAACAACCAAAAATACTGTGGTTGATTGCGAGTCATGTAAGGAACATGAAACGAATGTTATTGTCTTTGCTATCTGATTCGAGTAGTCACCTGATCTTGATATAACCATTTTGCAAACCCCAGGCAATGCGTCCTCTGGCTTTGATATTATCACGGACACAAACTCCACTACAGCAGCCAGCAACAACCTGAGAGGCACCATCATGGCGTCTGCATGGGGTTCCAGCTACGCGGACATTATCCCAACTAGCGGGCAGACGTTGATGGTCTGCAGGCAGAAGTTCCAGAACTGCCAGAACAGCTTCAACCAGACCTTCACGTCCAACATGGCGCTGTTCAACATTTCTGGACTTTGTCAGTAAGTGCAACCTGTGACAGCAGGTGCAACAGTATTGCTCTTACAGTTTGCTCTGTATGTCAGTTAACGTATGTCAGTAAATTCACACTTGACTACTTCTTCTTCTTCTTCTTCTTCTTCTTCTTCTTCTTCTTCTTCTTCTTCTTCTTCTTCTTCTTCTTCTTCTTCTTCTTCAGCATTCCGAGCCATTGAGGTTCTTTGCTGCAGATACAAGCCGTCTCCATTCGTCTCTCTGGTTGACCTTCTCTTGCCAGTCGCTAATTCCAAGTGCTTGTAGGTCTGTATGTATATTATCTCTCCACCGTCTTCTTGTCGGGGTCTACGGTCATTTATTTCTTGAGTGTAAGCGAGTTTTGTTTCCCTATTATCTTCCATTTTTCTATATGCTCCAGCCATTGTAGTCTATTAGCCTTCATGATACCAGTGATTAGCTGGGACTAAAACAGATCATAAATGTCTTTGTTGCTTCTTCTTTTCCACTCTCCACTTTGTGTATCCCTAATGGGCCCAAAGATGCGTCTTAAGACTTTGTTCTCAAAGGTTTGTAACAAGGCTTCGTCTCCTTTAGTTGTACTCCAGGTTTCAGAGCCATACAGCACAACTGGTTTAATCAGTATTTTGTATATTGTGATCTTGGTGTTACGAGATAGCGCATTTGATTTTAGCAGATGTTGTAGTGCTTAGTATATCTTATTTCCAGAGTTTATTCTAGCTTGTATTTCTTCCCTTATGATGTTGGAGCAGTTGAAGGTTGTACCCAGGTATTTATTTGTATGTTTCCGTTCTTTTAATGGTCGTATTATCTATTTGTATGTGGCCAGAGATTTTAGCTGTTCCGTCTCTTGAAATTACCATATATTCTGTCTTATCTTGGTTGATAACCAGCCCCATTTGTTGAGCTTTTTCCTTTAAGTGAGTCAATATTTCCAATGTATTTTGTTCATTTTCCCATATAATATTTATATCATCTGTATAACCAAGCAGTTTGGATGTTCCTCCAATAGCACATTCTCCTTTACCTTCCTTACAACTTTTTCTAGAGCCGGATTGAAAAGGAGCGCCGATAGTGCATCACCCTGTTTCAAGCCAGATGTTATTTGGAAAGGGTTTGATTTCCTGCCTTTATATGTTACTATATTATAGGTATCTTCCATGCATAGTCTGGTCATGTTGATTAACTTCCTTGGTATTCCAAATTCCTGCATAGCATTCCCTAGACTATTCCTATGGACACTATCATAAGCCTTTTTAAAATCCACAAAAATGTTATGGAGATCTCTTTTATATTCCCAACTTTTCTCGGCTATTTGTCGTAAGATAAATATCTGATCTATTGTTGATCTGTTTTGTCTGAAACCCGCCTGGTAGTCACCTAATATGTCTTCTGAATATGGTTTTAGTCTATTTAGTAATACCGCGGATAGTATCTTATAGCTTATGGACAGGAGTGATATTCCTCTATAATTTTCACATTGGAACTTGTCTCCTTTCTTAAAGATAGGTATCAATAATGACTCTTTCCAATCATGGGGTAGTTCTTCTGTCCTCAAGATTTTTTATTATTAGTTCGTATAGCTTTAGATGTAATGTATGGCGGCCTGCCTTTATAAATTCAGCAGCAATTCCATCAGCCCCAGTTGCCTTATTGTTTTTAAGTCGTGTTATTACATATAAGATTTCTTCAAAAGCAAGTTCTTCAATTTGTGGTTCACACGTTAGAACCGCTTCCTGTGGGAAAGTGTTACTTGGAGCTTCACAATTTAGTAATTCAACAAAGTATTCTTTCCATGTGTTACACATTTCCTCATTGGTATTTATCATATTCCCATTTTTGTCTTTTAAACCATATGTGTTGTGTTGGTGCCCTCGTTTCATTGACTTCAGTTCTTTAAAAAACTTTCTGGATTCGTTTTTCTGGTGATTAGTTTCCATATCTTTGATTATATTGCTCATATATTCTCGCTTCTGCTGCCGAACTATTTTTGTAGCCTCTTTACATTCAGTTCTATATTGCTCTTCATTTTGGATGTTGTTGATGTCATTTAACCACAACTGTCTGGCATTCTTTTTCCTAATGACTGCTTCTTCACATTTTTTTATTGAACCATCTGTTCTTTCTATGCGTGGTTAACACACCGAGACATTCTTCTGCGGTAGTTTGAATTGTATTCTTGATGTTCAACCAAGTTTTGTCAACGCTTTCCTCCAACGGGTTTTGTAGAATTTCAAGTTTACATTTTATTTCATCTGCAAATTTCTCTTTGACTGTACTTTCTTGAAGTTTTTCTCTGTTATATGTTGGGTGTAATCTTTGTAGTTTAGCATAGAAAGCTCTCTTAAGTTTTATTTTAAATTTTGCTCCAACGAGGAAGTGGTCGCTGTGGCACTCAGCTCCTCTATAACTTCTAACTTGTTGTATGTTTGATGCATTTTTGTTAATTAAAATGTGATCTATTTGATTATAGGTTCTCTTGTCACATGATTTCCAAGTTTGTTTATGTATATCCTTTCTTTGCAGTCTGGTACTGCTGATCTGCAGTCCTTTGGCTTCTGCTAGGTTGATGACTCTCCATCCATTGTCATTTGAAGTTGTATGTAGGCTTTCCATACCGGCAACTTTTTATAAGTTGGCTCTCTACCTATTTTTGCATTGAAGTCTCCCAGCACAGTCAGGATATCCTGTTTGGGGGTTTCTTCTATGACATCTTCCAGATCATTATAAAAGTCTTCTTTAATATCATCTTCTTTCTCTTCAGTAGGTGCATGTACATTAATCATCGTTATATTTTTCCATTTACCTTTTATTCGTAATTTACTAATCCTGTCATTAACAGCTTTAAAGTTTAGAACGTTCCCCCATAACGCTTTTTTGATGACAAATCATGTTCCTAATTCATGTTTATTTTGGGTGTTTCCTCCATATATTACAATCATTCAATTTTGCTCTAAAGTACCCTCTCCTGGCCACCTTATTTCTTGAATTGCGGTTATATTCATATGATATTCAACCAGCTCCCGTGTTAGTTATTCGGCCGCTCCAGCTCGATATAGTGTCCGTACATTCCATGTTCCAAATCTCAAAAGTCCTTTAACGTTCCAAGGTCGTTGTCCAAATAAGTCAGTCCGAATTCGAGGCTCATATATCTGTTTCGTAACAAAATAGTTTTTACAAAGGTGGGATGTTAACCCCACGCTTCAACCCCTAACCTGGAGGACCAGGTTGTTTCTCTTTGTCTGTTCTCTACCCTTTGACCTGCCGGCTTGGGGGGCCCTGCTGGTAGCTACGCTACCGCCGGCATAGCTCTCATGGTCATTGAGAAACTCAAGCTCCCCCACCACGCCAAGGTGGAAACTTGGGGATGTAAATTACAACTATCTTAGAAGTCGAAGTGGATTGACTCGGGACAAAATCTATATGGCTGAAATAAAGATTAAGCTCATGAATACCCAAGAGTACAGCTGCAAGTGGCTCGTTAATCAAAAGTTAAATTAGCTGGTCTTAATATTCCCCAAGGAGTGGGAAGGGGAAATTTAGATGCCTAGGTTTATGTATACTACTAGACTACTAGGCAGTGCAGGTTTTTCCCTCCTGACAATATTCCCCTCCATTGTACTTAAGTAAGCCTGCACCAAGGTAAGCAAGGCAATTTCGTCCCTTGGAAAACAAAAGTATAACAACTGAACTATGCATTAAAACAAAATAGAATCACTTGTCATTAATAACTGAACATATGATGGTTATCGAGATGATGATAGTGAACTATAGAGGTTTATGCAATACAACAATGTAGTGATGAAAATCATGCACATAACTCTAAAGTTACTCTATTCTGTCTGAATCTGGCTGGGTTACAGGTGAGATACACACAGTAGGTCGGTATTAATAACAACAGTATTTCGTCCTGACGCCACCAGGTTCCTCGTTGACACTGCACGGGAAATCCTGGGCTCCTGTTGAGTGCTTGGAAGACATAATCAAGAATGTGTCTAGTTCTACAAAAGTACAACCCTAGGTAATACATACAATCTATCACCCCTATATATACACTCACATTGGAAAGTCTGGCAATGTCTATCTTCCAGCTTTACTGCGCTCACTCTCCTCTCTCTCTCTCTCTCTCTCTCTCTCTCTCTCTCTCTCTCTCTCTCTCTCTCTCTCTCTCTCTCTCTCTCTCTCTCTCTCTCTCTACGTCTCTCTCCTACTGTCTACTCAGGGAGGAATTTTCAATCGTTTAACACGCATGTAGTTACAATTCATGCCATCATTTGTAACGTCATCATGAGGAATGAAATATCCTAAGTCCATGTCACTAATTCAGACACCCGATTCCTTACAGCCGCTAGGTTCAAAATTTGGTTTAGCAGATCAAAGAGTCGGTAGTGTATCATGAGAGTATCTGATACCCTGGCTTAAGTGCCGTGATCAGTCCTGGGATAGGCCTACGTGAGTTACGATGCAATCTCGTTCACCACGCACTGAAGGGGCTAAGCGCAACATGCACCCGATACCGATTTGGATAATGTCTGCACCTCGACACCTCTGAATCAAACACAATCCATAGACAATATGTTTAAGTTCGCTGCTCGTAAGAACAGAATAGCACACACACTATCTTCATCCTAGTGAGTTACCATATGACAATTTGCATCTCAACATCAAATAACCAATATACGTGTCAACCTCTAAGTATGCAAATTCAAAATAGCATATAATGACATTCCTAATAATGACATAACGAATGAGTTAGTAATAATATTGTATACATACAAAATGAAACATATAAACATTGAAAGAATATGTAAGGAGCATAGTCCTAGCTTCGTAGATTCCTAAGTGTTTAGTAAGAATGACAAACTTATAGCAATATGCTATAGACCAGGGGTGGCCAACTTTTTCAGCAGGCGGGCCAAATTTCAGAAATAATATTTCCTGCCGGGCCACGCACCTAATTTTTATTTTTTATTTTTTGTTAATTAAAGTAAACAAGCAAGCGTGCTACAGCTTCGACCACATCGTCGTTTCCTACTCCGCGGGCCACAACATGACTCCCGGTGGGCCGCATGCGGCCCGCGGGCCTCGTGTTGGCCACCCCTGCTATAAACGGTAAACTAAGGAATACGAGTACTCAATGAGATAGTCTACAACAAGCCGACCTATGAAGGTCCCGAAGTTACAGACTACAAACTAATATTCATAGAAACTTCTAACAGCACAAGACTCAGACATATGCAGTTTAGTCATATAATTCTTTCATAGCTGTTCTTAACTCTGAAGTTATCTGATTTGAAACCTTCCAAGCCCAGTCTACTTAAAATGTTTCTTAATTCTTTTGTTTCTTTTCTTTTTCCTTTTTTTTGTCTTCTTTTTTGCGCTTGCTTGCTTGCTTTGAACTCAAGCGTTGCCCATACACACTATTTATAGTAGTAGTAATGGGCTGAATTTTGCGTGTGGATTAGCTTTCCCTATTAATAGTGTCCCTAACCATTCGTCTCCGCGAACCTGTATGCTAGTTCACGCCTTGGTGTCCTTTCATGGGCAGTGGAACAGCACGTTTCAAATGTAGACTGCGAGTTTTACAATTCTTTGATGAAACAGAATAGCAGCTTGCGTTATGTGGTTGGCGCGCAATTTGGTGTCATATCTGGATGGCCACTGAGCAGCGTAATTTTATTCCTCTAGTTTTTTCCTTTCTATCTTATTGCATACTTTCATGTATTAGAGTATTCTGGTGCAACTCGCGACATTCTGTGACAGTCAGCTTAACTTCTGCTGCCAGGTTATCTTGTCAGAATGTGTGTAACCTTTTTCAGTGACTTTACTTTTGCTAGTCACGCTAACCTGTGTTGGAAAATTGAAATCTTATCAATAAATTATCCCTTTATAGTAAGTGAAACCGTTGTTAATATCTTCAACTGTTGCCTGTAGCTAAACTACGGAGATAGGACGTTGAACACACCCCCCCCCCCCCCCACCCCACCCTCAACCATTGGAATTCAATGTCTTGTATTCAGTTTTGGCTCCTGATGACCGGTTCCCATTCAAGGAACCTGTCCGGTGACACAGGTCACGGTTTAGATGATGATCTCCAGCAGAAACATATGCAAACTACAGAAGCATATGCAAATAACAGCATACAGTGTGTTTACAATATTAATGTTTGAATTTGAAGATCACTTAAACATAGTACGATATGTATATACATCTTGTTCTAAAATGCAGATCTGTAAGACATAATTCGATATGTTTTACAACATTTTTGTTTGAAATAGCAGTTTTTATAGACAGTATATGATATAATTTGCGAGATTTAGGTTTTAAAGTTCAGATTACTATAACAGTAGTAGATATGTTTTGCAAGATTTATGTTTGAAATTGCAGATCCCTAAAGCAGTATACAATATGTTTCATCAACTTGCTGTCGTCTGAATGTGGTCATTTGGTGCCTCGTAATCTCGTCTACAACATGCAGAAACATTACGGTGGCATGTGTTCTAATGGTAAGCATCGATGCAAAAGGTAAAGGTCATGCTATATCATGTAGTTCTGGCATATGCGGGGATATACTTGGGATATACTCGAAGGCCTAAACGGCGCACCATGGCTGGAGTAGTCACAATCACAACGGCCATCTTCCCCAAACGGCGCACCATGATTGGAGTAGACTCGATCACAACCGCCATCTTCCCTCCCAGAACATCTATGGCACACCTTTTATAAATCTGTGTCGGCCCCAGGACCATGTGCTGGCGACACATTCCGTCACGAAAGAGGTTTGAACAAACGTAGGCAGAGTCCATGGCTTGTATATTTGTGCAATAAGACAATCTTAACATTCAAGTGATGTCGTACCCTTGTTGAAGGATTTGAAACTTTAATATCAAAGTGATACTGTGGCTTTGTTGAAGGATTCAAAGCCTTAACATTAAAGTAAAATTGTGGCTTTGTTGAAGGATTAAGAAAATATATATCTAAGTGGTGTTGTGACTTTGTTGAAGGATTCGAAACGTTAACATCCAAATGATATTGTCTTCTTGTAGACGGATTAGAAATCTGAACATTCAGGTGATATCCTGGCCCAGTTCAAGGATTTGTAACCTTGTGATCCAAATGATGACGTGGCCTTGTTAAAGGAATCGAAGCCTTCACGCTGAAGTAATACCGTAAACTTGTAGAGGGATCAAATGCACTTCCATGCTGGACCAAATACTCGTGTTCATCGGCTTTTTTCCGAGTGTATTCTATGTGCCAATTAATACCAATCAGTGTATTACATTTATGGAAGCAAAATAACAGGACAACGAATAGAAAAACGCTGATGTGATAGTGGCTGGAGACTTCTGTGGCAGCGATATTGGAAAAACTAACGTAGCGATTGATAAATGAACACACGTGTAATGGAACCACATGCCTTAATTTGATTGGTGTGTTAAAATCAAACAGAATGGCCACAAGGAGTCGCCACTGTTGGACAGATCTATTGTTTATCACCTAGTCGCAGTTTGTCATATTGTCTTTAAAACCATGTTGTTGACAGAAAACGTTTATATTTTAGTGACCGTTTTTTTATTTTCAAGACGCAACTTTGGTCATCTTTTAAAAGCAGGTTGTTGAGTGAGTTAGGAGGTAGATGGAAGTTTACTTTGTTCGCTACATGACTAAACAGTATACATTCAGATAATTTTATGCTTTAAAGCTTAGACAGGGAGACAAACATACACACCGTAGACATTCTTGCGTGACCATGCCATTACAAACACACAGACCGTGGACAGCCTTCCTTGACCATGCCATTACAAACATACAGACCGTGGACAGCCTTCCTTGACCATGCCATTACACACACACAGACCGTGGACAGCCTTCCTTGACCATGCCATTACAAACATACAGACCGTGGACAGACTCCCTTGACCATGCCATTACAAACATACAGACCGTGGACAGCCTTCCTTGACCATGCCATTACAAACATACAGACCGTGGACAGTCTCCCTTGACCATGCCATTACAAACATACAGACCGTGGACAGTCTTCCTTGACCATGCCATTACAAACATACAGACCGTGGACAGTCTTCCTTGACCATGCCATTACAAACATACAGACCGTAGACAGTCTTGCGTGACCATGCCATTACAAGATATTACCACATGAACTGATATTTTTTGCGCTCGCTCACTTTGAACTCAACCGTAGTCCATACACACTATTTATAGTAGTGATGGACTGCAGTTTGCGTGTGGGTTGGCTTTCCCTATTAACAGTGTCCCTCGCCATCAAGCCAATCCACTCCGACTTAAGAGGTACTTGCAATTAACGTCCCCAAGTCAAGGACGAAAGGATCAACATTATAGTCCAGCTGTCCGGTTTAGGGGTTGAACCGCTTACCTCGGATCAGCACATCGGATGTTTAAGAACACGTGTTCTTATCCATTCGGCCATGCGGACCTGCGAACTGATATATAATGTTAGAGACCGGGAGCTGTGGACTTGCACGAGCAGTCAGCCAGTTGCCTGGCACCTTTGATGGTGATGATGATGACGACGACGACGACGACAATGATGATGATGATGATGATGATGATGATGATGATGATGATGATGATGACGACGATGACGATGATGACGATGATGACGATGATGACGATGATGACGATGATGACGATGATGACGACGACGACGACGACGACGACGGGGACGATGATGATGATGATGATGATGATGATGATGATGATGATGATGATGATGATGATGATGATGATGATGATGATGATGATGATGATGATGATGTAGCTGACTGCTGACCTTCAGTATCACACAAAAGCCCTCAATAAAATAACTAAATAAGCTCCTTGTCGTTAATGAAGATCATGTTGATCTTCTGGCAAAGATATGCATGAAATAAACTGGTCTAATTTCAGAACGACAATGAATGGGACAATTGTGTTTTTGACATCTCTCCAACACTGATCGTATTCTGGTATGAACCCATGGCCTATCCACGTCAGTGTGGGAGAACTAGACTCGAGTTTCGCTCTCGTTTGAGCTCGTCAGTAGTGCATATCCTTGACCGGACCCGGAAAAAAAAACCCGAATCACTGGCGTGTGAAGCGTGTGTGTGACCACTAGACCATGCGGCATACGCTGGACACGGCCAAATTATCACAACAGAATATTACAACGTCACCCACCGTAGGCTGTAGCTCAAAATTTGCCCGATCGCCGCGACTAACGTCAGTCAATCGATGTGGACCCGAACGATCAGGTCTTCTCACTGACAAGGCACATCAGGCCGCCTAAAGTCCAGCGAGCAATAATCAAATTGATTTATTTAGTTGTTTCGGGATTTGAGATTTTAAATATTGAGCACAGCCCTCTACTAGCAACGCAGATCGTATTCTGGTATAAACCTAAGGCCTATCCATGTCAATGTGGAAGCACTAGACTCGAGTTTCGCACTCGTTTGAGCTCGTTAGTAGTGCATATCCTTGACCGGACCCGGGAAAAAAAACCGGATCACTGGCGTGTGAAGCGTGTGTGTAACTACTAGACCATGCGGCACACGCTGGACATGGCCAGATTATCACAACAGAATATTACAACGTCACCCATCGTAGGCTGTAGCTCAAGAATTGCCCGATCGCGGATGTGGACCCGAACGATCAGGTCTTCTCACTGGCAAGGCACACCACGCCGCGTGTGCGTGTGCTGTCCAGCGTGTGCCGCGTTCGGGTCCAAATCGATTGACGGACGTCAGTCGCGGCGATCGGGCAAATCTTGAGCTACAGCCTACGATGGGTGACGTTGTAATATTCTGTTGCGATAATTTGGCCGTCGCGTGGTCTAGTGGTTACACACACGCTTCACACTTCAGTGATCCGGTTTTTTTTCCGGGTCCGGTCAAGGATATGCACTACTGACGAGCTCAAACAAGAGCGAAACTCGAGTCTAGTGCTTCCACATTGACGTGGATAGGCCTTAGTTTCATACCAGAATACGATCAGTGTTGCCAGTAGTGGGTTGTGCTCAATATTAAAATCTCAAATCCCGAAACAACCAAATATATCAATCTCTCCAACAGCCAGTCTCAACATACAACACGTTTTCAACCATTCCCACACACCAAGATTACCTGTGTATGCAACAATATGACAGCTGCGTGTCTTCCAGATATACTCTCTCTCTCTCTCTCTCTCTCTCTCTCTCTCTCTCTCTCTCTCTCTCTCTCTCTCTCTCTCTCTCTCCCGTGTGCTCGCACCATGCCACACCAAGATTACCTGTGTACGCAACAATATGACAGCTGAGTGTCTTCCAGATATTTACTGTCTCTCTCGTGTGCTCGCAGACGCCCAGGCCAACACGAAGACGATGATGGAGTGTGCCAACCAGACCATGACATGTTACGTACAGTTCAACACCACCTTACCTTCCTCCCTCGGGCAGTACAATATAGTGCGCATGTGCAGGTAGGTGCCCTGTCTCTCACACAAACTGATCAACTGATTCTGTCAAGGAGGCACAGTGATACATGCCCACAGGGGCACCTCAGAGACAGTCCACGGACGTGATTAATAAGTCGGCTCTGTGGCTAAGATGTCACGGATGCAGCTCGTAATCCTGCATGCCGCGTTGGAAACACAGCTGCGGGTGATTTGGATTAAAATGGTATAGGTGTCGCCGTTCAGAAAGCAACGGCAACCTACTGAACGTAAACTTGCTCAGAAATTACAAAGGCCAACAAATTATGGGGTTGAATGCGACGCCCTGTAAACAATATGCATCTATCTAACACACACACACACATGTATGTGTGTGTGTGTGTGTGTGTGTGTGTGTCTGTCTGTCTGTCTGTGTGAGCGACGGTATATATCCTGGACAATTACTGCACAAGAAAACAAAATATGAAGCCAGAGAAACGTGATTTTACAGCATAATGCTT
>JACEFZ010027963.1:227500-257500 GCA_014155875.1 Cepaea nemoralis | reverse complement strand
ATATTAATGTATTCAGTGTCAGTCTTGTCTGCTGCACCTTCTGGTCACGTCCTGGTATTGTTTTAAGTTAGGCCTTGTTTAATTCAAGATTAAGAACACTAGACTGGTGCTGGGAAATTACATTACAAATGAATCTATACATTAGCAATACGATTGCAACAGACACAATGAAATACAACAGTCGCTTAAATGACCTATTCGACCGTCTTATCTGTCTATCTCCCTCCCTCCTTCTGTTTCCTTTGTCGTTCCTACCCACCTACCTCTACCTGTCTACATGACTGTCTGCCAGACTGTCTGTCAATCATTCCGTATCCCGTCTGTTTGCCTGCATGTCTGCTTGTCTCTTCTGTACATAAATATGTCTGTTTTATTGTGTGTCTGCCCATTCTACACATATGTACACATATTTTAAAAGCCTACAATGTTAGAATGACAACTTAAATATGAGAGGTTGAACAGGATATATTGTTCATCTATCCACACCGCAGACAATGGCCAGACAGCCAGTCAGTGTGTCCAGAGTTTCCAGGTCTGTTACAGTCCATTTAACGACACGTTCTTCCCAGGTCTACACGCGGCGAACCTCACCGTCATCTGCAGGTATGTGTGTAGAGTGTCGCATGTTTACACACTTCAGACAAGTACCCAAGAGCAATAATCACTACACAGATCGTGTCCGTAGCAGTTCTAAACAAACATAAAATTTGAATAGTTCCTGGAAGCTGTTGAGATGTGGTGTTATCGCGTGGTGCAAAGAGAATGCTGGAAAGATAAGAGATCAATTGAACATATTCGTATAGATATTGGTGGAAATTGACCACTACTGACAATAACACAAATGTGAGATGGCTTAGTTACAACATGAGACATGACAATACTAGACAACAAATACAGCAGTAGAGAGACTGAGAACGTGCAAGAAATAACTACATTACACAGATGTTGAAGGAAATTGATGTGCTGACAGCAGACAGGTATTCACGGATACTGAAATTTAGACTCACACGGGTATGCAAGGACATTGCAACTTCAGACTTCCGCATGCTTGCACGGACATTGAGGTTCAGAAATCACACAGGCATAGAAGGGCATTGAGGTTCAGATTTGCACAGACATGCAGGGTCATGGAGGTTAGAGTATCACACAGGTTGCAATGATATTGCTGTTGACTTACACGTGTAAGCAATAACATTGCTATTCAGGCATTACACAGGTAAGCAAGAACATTGAAATTCAAACATCACAGAACCATGCGAGGACATTAAGGTTCAGACTTACCCAGAGAATTGTTGAAAGCGGGATAGCTGAACACGCAAATAATCTTTATTTGTTTGTCTAGCTAACTTCTGCGACAACATCACGTCTCACACGTTCCAACATATTTTCAAGACCACGGAAATTAAACACAAGTGTTACAGACAGAGTAACCTTAGAATGATGACACATATGAAGACAAACTGGAACGAACGAACGAACGAACTAACGAATGAACTAACGAACGAACGAACCGACTTTATTTTCGAAGGGTAACAAATTGGGCACGCAGGCCCGTCTTACATTCGGCCCTTCCAATCACTCATCTTTCGTTCATCAGTGCATAGTGCATTCACATAGGAAAAAAACATTGTCAAATGAATGTTGTAAACATAAACAATGCATGTTACCATGTTATGAGACAAATCCCCCACCCACCCACCCATCTATCTATCGCATTTAGGTTATTTACTCATTTTTACGCATTTAAGTTAAGCATTACAATTCTACAAAGATGCACACATGTGTATATACATTATTCAGCCCCCCCCCATCCCACACACACACACTCACTCATACGCGTACGCACGCACGCGCGCATACACACACAGATATACATATATATATATATATTGTGACATGTTTGATTGAGTTGCCAGAGGACCTAGTTTGTAGTGTTCTCTGGAGATATATCTTGAATAATAAATAACAAGATAAAGGATATGATTTAGCACGTTTTGTCTAGAGGTCACTCAAATGAGCTAATCATTCCCGCAATAGCCTTTTTGGAGAACATTTTTCTTTGGCTCAACCCCCACTGTGAGACCACTATGTATCTACACAGAAATTTATAAAAGAAGTAACTAGTTCACCCAAGGCCAGAGAAGATCTGAACTATTAGCGCCTGTACAACTGAGGATCCCTCTCACTCATTATACTGTTGACAGTGTGCTGTTTGTCCGTCACATAGATCTTTTCTTTCTTTATTTTGTCAGTATGACCTATATCAGTTCAAGTAGTCCTTCAATTTTTGCAGACAAACAAACTTCAACAATAACTGTACATTACATCTGTTGGACAGGACATCTACATGACAGTTTCTCGACAAAAGTGGAACATACATTCACAAGGAATTGTTTACACCACAAGTGTACAAGATAGACATCATGAGATACCTGACAACATCTATACAGGACTTTTCACAATATGTATAACCAACCACAGCACTTAAGACAGTCACCCGAGACAACACTTGACAGCAATTGTACAAGAAATTCACTGTGGACATGTACTGGAACACTGGTTCATTGAATACACAATTTATTGAGTTGATGGTGAGTCGAGTGATGACCATTGTCTCATCTCCTGTCATGTCAACATTTCAATGATTGCATAGAAAATGCATAAAATATGTCACACATGCAGGTTGATAAACAAGATACAACACTTCTTATTTACTCCACCACCCAATAACTACTCCACTCCTCCTCTCCTCTCTAATCACCACTACATAATTGACTTTTATCCTTTCCTCTACTGTTACTGAGGGAAAAGCCAGGTAAGCCATAACCTGGGGCAAGCATAGGGACCTTCTGCTCCACTGGTCTGTTTAATCCTTTTAGCACCTATGATGGGTGTTGGACAAGCTCAGGTTGCAGTTTTCCCCCATGATGATTTTCCAAGTCTGACTAATTATCCCCTACTGTCACAGTTTGAAGAAAAGCTACAGCCTTGTCTTTCACTGGTGAGTTGACTGTTTATGAAGTTGAGACTTAGGACTTTGCTCTCCTTTTCCTGTAGAGGAAGATCTAAGATACAAGTATGTCCCAGTCTTCTTCCTTCTCTTCAGTCTATCTCACGTACTTAACATACAAGTCTTCATTCTGAAAACACTGTGTGAGCACCAGGCTGGAGATTAACTAAGATAAGTCCTAGCTAAACAATCCATTGCACCAGTCATTTCACAAGTTGTCCTGAATGGGGTTAACAACCAGACTTGTTGTTTTCATTCTCAGATGACATTTGATTAATGATCACGGTACTTCTTATTATTGAAGTCTTCAGAACTGTTTTTCTCTCTTTCTTTTATATCCAGCTGTTTGAGAGCTGAGCTGAAAGTCTCTAGGAAATTCCCATATTGTGGGTTCTAGAAGATTTCACTTGTAGAGAGTTGGTTCTGGATTCTGGGACTACTGGTTAGTTTTCCCAGATGATATATGGATGGCCTCTCCACCATACTGTTCTCTGTTGATATATAAAATGGCACAACATCTCTTTACATATGTTAAAAGATAATGTTAGTATACATCAACAGACACAGATTGGGGATGGGGAGGAAAGGATGGGTGTGGTCCAAACACACCTCTCCTAGTTTGATGATGCAGTGTATTTCACTCTGATGTACTGTGGTAATCACAAGACCATATGTTGATACAGGGGTAGCTTAACACAATTACAAGCATTTATGTGGTCTGAGTTCCACCATGCTTGAACCACAGTAGACCTGGGCACAAGGAGGACCAGACACAGTACAGCAATCATTGTGACATAGCAACATGGGACAGGCATTGTGAAGGGAAATGGAAAATAGGCATTTACAACTGCAATATGCATTATGTGTTAACTAATGGCATTTACCAAATTAGCATACCAGACATCCATTCCTATGGCTGTGATGTTGGTGCATGACTGACCTATTCCATATTCACACAGCAATGCCAGACCTCACCCCTTTTCTCAGACAGACCTGACTCACAGGTACATCATCTTTATCATCATCACGTGCTCTTTCCCCACTGAGTAATGTTCATGCCTACTACAGTAGGTAACAGAAGCTCAATTGCATACACAATTGTTCACATATGCACCAAGCACATGTGGAAAACATGTTTAGTCCTTGTAAGTTTGCATGAGCCCTACATTATATTCAGCCAACTGAGACACAGGTTCACACACCGATGGTTCTCTGAGGAACTAGTTTATATGAACCATCCAACAGTAGAGGTAATAGTGTAATACTTCAGGGAGAAATTGTATTAATTCTCCTGAGCATATAGCTACCAGGCATCACATGGACTTAGCAATTCTGGCGTGCCACATACAACCTGTTTACAGATGGATATTTGAAGCATCTTTCTTTCTACTAATGTGAGAGGCTATTTATTAAATCACCAACTCACTCACTCCATCATTCTCTGCGTTTTACAAAGGAACTTGTACATGTTTACACCACTTATTCTAATTCAAACTGCCATTTGTTAACTCGCACGAGAGCAAAGGTACAGTTGATTTTAAGAATAAGTCATCCTAGGCATGGAGAATGCACAAGGGGTTTGGGTTTGCGAATCTGCATGAGTGTACTACATTCCTCAAGCATACGCAACCAGTCACAACAAGGGATTGATATGCATTTGGAGTATACAGCGTGAAAGACATGTCAATGTGGAAGAAGCAGTATCCAGAATACTGGCGCACAGAAGTTAGGTTTTCCATTTTCACATTTTATTCATAAAATACTCTTATATTCTTCTCATTCGCTTATCAGGTACAACTACAACATTAAAGTATGTTTTAAAGTGGTACTGTTGTCCAGAGAACACTATATTATCAGATCTTTAAGGGCATTGTTGGGTCATCACATCACACTAGCGACCGCTCTTGGTGAAATTCCCGCTCCTACTAATTAGATTTTAAAATATGGCCCAGGGATAAGCGTGGGCTCTAATACCTATTAGCCAATCAAAAGACAAGCGCATACCCGCCCGCCTCCCCCAACTCGTTCTGGAACCTACGATCTAATAATAGCCTTTCTATTTGGGATGGTCCCGTTAAGACTTAAAGTATATTTATGAAATGTTGTCGGACTGGGAATGGGGATTCTGTTCCATCATGCTATATATATATATATATAATATATATATATATATATATATATATATATATATATATATATATTATATATATATATATATATATAATATATAATATATATATATATATTGCATTGGCACCTTGCCGTCTTGACAGACGATAGTTTGTGCTTTAAAAAGGCATAATAACTTTTACCTATGTGACCGATAAGGCCAATTCGCGCTGTAAATGTTCGTTCACAGTGGGTGCATGTGAACACGTGGTCATTTCCACCGTCATGCACCATCTTACGTCTCACACGCTCGGTGTGTGAATTATCTGCAATAATTTTCTTCTTTGTCTTTATTCCATTTCTGATGTTTGCCCTTCATGCAACACGTTCAGCGGCGACTTGCTCCCACTGTGCATTATCAATGCCTGTATCAATCATGTCCCGCTTACACACATCTTTGTATCGTAGTAGAGGCCGACCCTGAGATCTCTTACCCATCTGTAATTCACCAAAAAAGATGCACCATCATCCATCCTCCTATGATGTCCTATCCATCTAAGTCTGCGAAGACTGAGCATGGAATAAACCGTCACACAAGCTGATCTTTCCAATACTTCATTATTTGTAATTTTGTCTTGCCACTTAATACCAAGAATTCTTCGCAGACACCGCATATGAAAGCTGTTTAAACGTTTCTCTTGGTGTGAGCAAGTTGTTCAGGTTTCACTGCCATAGAGAAGAGTACTAAGGACACAGGCTTGATAGACAAGGACTTTTGTTTTGGCAGTAAGCTTCCTGTTCTCTCAGACTCTTTTTCTTAACCTGTTCATTGTTGTTGCTGCCTTACCAATCCGGATGTTGATTTCCTGATCTAGGGATAATTTGCTATTTACCACTGATCCTAGATATGTAAAATGGGCTACCATCTCTAGTTCGGCGTCTTCAATAAAGATTGATGGTACCCCATGTGCACCTTGTGACATAATCTGTGTCTTCTTTTTGCTAATTGTTAAACCAAATTCAGAACAAGCATTGGAGAATGCAGGTAGTAAACATTGCAATTCTTCCTCAGAATGGGTCGTAACTGCAGCATCATCTGCAAAAAGTAACTCTTTGATCAGTACCCTCCTAATATTGGTCTTGGCCTTCAATCTCTGAGCATTGTAGAGGCCGCCATCTGAGCGTGAGTGAATGTATATACCGGCATCCTGATCACGAAAGGCATATTTCAGTAGAAGTGAAAAGTATATTCCAAAGAGGGTGGGAGCTAGTACACAACCTTGCTTAACTCCACTCTTGATTTCAAACTCTTCAGAAGTTCCACCATCAAACTTGATTATACCCTTCATTCATGCCTGTGTAGAACGATTCCACAATGGACAGAAGAGTTGGTGGGCAGCCAATCTTCTTTAGTGCCTTGAACAGACCCTCACGACTGACCAAATCAAATGCCTTTGTGAGGACGCACGCACACACACACACACACACAGATATACAGATACACACACACACACCCACACACACACACACACACATATATATATATATATATATATATATATATATATATATATATAAAGGGGGGGGGGGGGGTGTATATTCCAGTTATACGTTATATATATATATAATTATATATATGCCAATTAAGAGAGGTGTTAGGCAGGGATGTGTGATGTCTCCAGATCTTTTTTCCCTATACAGTGAAAATATTTTCAGAAATGTAGAGGATATTAATGGAATCAGCATTGGAGGACGAAACATCAATAACATTAGATATGCAGATGATACAGTATTAATTGCAGACAATGCGCAGGACCTGCAACAATTAGTAGATGCGGTTGTTGTACACAGTGAGCAACTGGGGTTAGAATTAAATTGTAAAAAGACTCAGGTTATGGTCGTCACTAGGAAGGAAGAAGTGCCACAATGTAATATACAAGTAAATGGGAATATTCTTCAACAAGTGAATCGGTACAATTATCTTGGAACAGTCATAACATCTGATGGGAGATGCCTTGAAGAGATTAGAACAAGAATCGCCATGGCGAAAGTAGCCTTTAGCAAGATGAAAAACATTCTGACCAATAAAAGATGTCAATTGAAACGAGAAAAAGAGTGTTGAGGGGATACATAGAGCCTGTTCTTTTGTATGGATGTGAAACTTGGACAATGAGCAGTCAAGCTGAAAAACATCTGATGGCTGCAGAAATGTGGTTTCTGAGGAAAATGCAAAGAATACCATGGACAGACTAGAAAAACCAATGACCAAGTACTACAGGAGACAAATGAACATCGTAAACTGATTAGAGAAATTAGACGTAGACAGTCAAAATTTTTTGGACATGTTATGAGAAGAAATGGATTGGAGAACTTAGTGACAACTGGCAAGATCGAAGGGAACAGACCAAGAGGAAGACCGAGAGGAAAATACCTGGATGGCTTGGCCACATGGCATGGACGAGACAGGAACACTGAGCTGATCCACGACACTGGTGATCGAGTGAAATGGCGAGTCATGACCGCCCACGCTTTCCGGCATGGCACATGATATATATATATATATTTACATATTCCTGTATGTATGATCATGGCCTCTGCTGTGTGATATTCGCTGTCTGCACGCATGTCTATAGAAGACATCTATGATAACTACCTGTAGATATGGACACACAATCTCTACTGTAATGATCCATAACCGAAAATCACGAGGGAACACACATTTTAGCAAAATCGAGAAACTTGAATAGACATTGTATAGTTAACGTTCCAATCTTCCATAGAAGATCTAACTTAGTCGCAATTCACCATTGCTTTCTGAACGGCTGACACCTCATGCCATCGAAATCAACGTAAACTGTCTTTCACTATCCCCTAACCCACAGACGTAGATTCCTCAGAATATACAGAATGTGAATTGTCCCGCATTGAAATACAGATCTCTGTTGGTGTGGATTCTCCTTTTTGGCATGGAAGCTGGGCACTTGTCGAAGATTTGGAGAGAAGGACCCAGATTCTTTCACGCAACTCCGACAGAAAAGAGTACACAACGAATGCCGCTGTTATGACCGCGGGCTACCCAGAAGTACGTGTGTCAGTAGTCACGAGTGACCAATATCTTAGTTCGGACATAACTCTACGACTGGACAGGTGTGACCGACACCTTAGTTGGGACATAACTCCACTACTGGACAGGTGTGACCAACACCTTAGTTGGGACATAACTCCACTACTGGACAGGTGTGACCAACACCTTAGTTGGGACATAACTCCACTACTGGACAGGTGTGACCAACACCTTAGTTGGGACATAACTCCACGACTGGACAGGTGTGACCAACACCTTAGTTGGGATATAACTCCACGACTGGACAGGTGTGACCAACATCTTAGTTGGGACATAACTCCCACGACTGGACAGGTGTGACCAACACCTTAGTTGGGATATAACTCCACGACTGGACAGGTGTGACCAATACCTTAGTTGGGACATATATCCACGACTGGACAGGTGTGACCAACATCTTAGTTGGGACATAACTCCACTACTGGACAAGTGTCCATACTGTCACGTAAACGTTTCCCCGCAGATGGGAGAGATAGAATTCCTCGCCTATGGACGTATTCGTCTTGTCAGTCCGATGTTCCCTCCATAGGATAACACGTTAGAGGAACTGTCCCTGTAGATGACTGGTTAGGAAACCTGTTTTTCGTTGTCCAACCTATTCAACGTAGCCTCGGTAGCGTAGGGACTAGACGCTCGCCTACCCGTCCAGGGGTCATGGATTCGAACAAAATGTGGACGGTTACTGGGCTCTCAGGTGGACCCAGCCTAAAATAGGTACCCACAAATGTCTTGTCCGGGGAAAGCGGTCGGCGTGATACAGATCCAGTCTAAAATAGGTACCCAAAAATATCTTGTCTGGGGATGGCTGCCGGCTTGATACAGATCCAGCTAAAATATATACCCAACATTGTATTGTCTGGGGAAGGCGGTCGGCGTGATACAAATCCAGTCTAAAATATATATCCAACACTGTATTGTCTGGGGAAGGCTGCCGTCGTGATACAAATCCAGCCTAAAATATATATCCAACATTGTATTGTCTGGGAAGGCGGTCGGCCTGATACAGATCCTGTCAGCCATCAAGTGCCGACTGGTATATAGACACACGGGCAATAACACTGTCTGCCCACAGCCCCTAAGGCGTGTAAAGGGATCCTTGACTTGACTGTTGCTGACCCCATCAGACGAGGAATGAGATGGGGAGGAGACTGGAAGATCTGAGAAGAATGTTCAGAATATCATTATCTGAAAATAAAACACACGCTAGTGTACTGAGGGCCGTGAGTATTACAAGGATGTTCATTACAACCACCAGGAACATACACTTGCAATTTTGGGATCATGTCAACAGAAGAAATAAAAAGAGAAAACTTGCCTTATGAGGGAAATCACCAGGCAAGAGAGGCACAGGACGACATAGACACATATATGTGGAGAACTTGAACAGCTGGGCAACGTAAACAGTTATAAGCAACACCAACCTCATCCAATAATCAGACAACACCAAGGATTTGAGAATCATGATCGCCGATGACTACGCCAAACAAGGCACCCGAAGAAGAAGACCCCATCAAATGCCACACCTAACTCCAAACTCCGACAGTCTAACACTGACAGCGGCAGCTCCAGTCTGTCAATATCTGATGTTCTGTAGAGGATGACAGTTGTCAGTGTGTTTGAGAGCACCTTGTATTATATGATGAATGTAAGGTATTCCAACCACGTACTGGGCAACTCCTCCTCAGTCTGTCAATATCTGATGTTCTGTAGAGTATGGCAGTTGTCAGTGTGTTTGAGAGCACCTTGTATTATATGATGAATGTAAGGTATTCCAACCACGTACTGGGCAACTCCTCCTCAGTCTGTCAATATCTGATGTTCTGTAGAGTATGGCAGTTGTCAGTGTGTTTGAGAGCACCTTGTATTATATGATGAGTGTAAGGTATTCCAACCACGTACTGGGCAACTCATCCTCAGCTCCCTGGACGCTTACGCTGCCTGCGTGACGAGACTGAGCCCCGTCTGCAGTCAACAGTTTGGACAGATGGTCCAGTCCGTCCAGACGTTTAAAGGACAGTTTGATCACAAATGTCATCCTGGTGAGCGATGTTTTACCCATTCCTTTTTTACTTTTCTGTTGTTTTTTTTAAATTTCCGTCTTTCACGTTTTCGTAACAGTGATAAATCATTTCGCCCTACGTTTATATTTAAATAATAAGCACAACCCACTACTGGCAACGCTGATCGTATTCTGGTATGAGCCTAAGGCCCATCCACGTCAATGTGGAAGCACCAGACTCGAGTTTCGCTCTCATGTGAGCTCGTCAGTAGTGCATGTCCTTGACGGGACCCGGAAACAGACCCAGGATCACTGGCATGTGAAGCGGGTGTGTAACCATTAGACCACGAGGCACACACTGGACGCGACCAAATTATCACAACAGAATATTACAACGTCACCCATCGTAGGCTGTAGCTCAAAATTTACCCGATAGCCGCGACTTAAATCCGTCAATCGATGTTCCCCCGAATGATCTGGTCTTCTCACTGGCAAGGCACACCAGGCCACCTAAAGTCCAGCGAGCAATAATCAAATTGATTTATTTGGTTGTTTCGGGATCGGGCGATCGGGCAACTCTTGAGCTATAGCCTACGATGACGTTGTAATATTCTGTTGTGATAATTTGGCCGTGTCCAGTGTGTGCCGCGTGGTCTAGTGGTTACACACCCGCTTCACACGCCAATGATCCTAGGTCTGTTTCCGGGTCCGGTCAAGGATATGCACTACTGACGAGCTCAAATGAGAGCGAAACTCGAGTCTGGTGCTTCAACATTGACGTGGATGGGCCTTATGTTCATACCAGAATACGATCAGCATTGCCAGTAGTGGGTTATGCTCAATATCTCAACAACAACAACAAAAATCTCAAATCCCGAAACAACCAAATACATCTACGTTTATATGTCAAAGTAATCAGCGGCTTTCATGTTATGTCTAACATATAAGGCAAACTGGGCCTCCTCCCTCCTCATCCTTCCCCTCCTTCTCCTCCCTCATCCTTCTCCCTCTTCCTCCTCCCTCCTCCTCCTCCTCCTATCCTCCTCCCTCCACTGCTCCTCATCTCCACTCCTCCTCCCCATGCGTTCTTCTCCTCCATCCTTCTCCCTCCTCCTCCTTCTCCTTCCTCCCTCCCCCCTCCCTCTTCCTCTCCTACCTCTCCTCCTCCTGCCTCCTCCTGCCTCCTCATCCTTCCTCCTCCCTCCTCCTACCTTCTCCTACCTCCTCCTCCTTCTCTCCTCCTTCCTACTCCCTCCTATTCCTCCCTACTCCTCCTCCTCCTTCCTCCTCCCCTCCTCTCCTTCCTCCTCCCTCCCCCCTCCCTTCTCCTACCTCCTCCTCCTCCTCTCCTCCTCCTCCTAATCCCTCCTCCTCCCTCTTATTCCTCCCCTACTCCCTCCTCCTCCTTCCCTCCTCCCTCCTCTTCCCTCCTCCTCCTCTCTCCGCCTATGTCTTCCTCCCTCCTACTCCTCCCTTCTCCACCTCCCTCTTCCTCCTCCCAGCTCCTACTCCTCCTTTTCCTTCTTCTGCTGATGCTGCTGCCGCCCGCTCCATTTACCCAAGTTAATTGTTGGGAAGATGTAAGATCTTTCAAGTGCTCTTTCTAATGCTTTTTGTAAGTTGGTCTTCGTTTATCTAAGGTTGTTCTAACTGCAACCAATAAATGATTAGACAGACAGGCAGACAGACAGACAGACAGAGAGGGAGGGACGGACAGACAGACAGTCGGGCACGGGAACTTATATGACTACTTATATGAATTAAATGAGATGCTCGCCATCAGGGGCTGGGCGAAGCCGGGCCGGATCAGACAGATAGACAGACAGATAGATAGATAGTCGGGAACGGGAACGGGAGCTTATATGACTACTTATATGAATTAAATGAGATGCTCCACACCAGGAGTTGGGCGATGCCGGGCCGGGTCAGACAGACAGATAGATAGTCGGAACGGGAACTTATATGACTACTTATATGAATTAAATGAGATGCTCCCCATCAGGGTCTGGGCGAAGACGGGCCGGGTCAGACAGACAGACAGACAGATAGACAGACAGACAGACAGACAGACAGATAGTCGGTAACGGGAACGAGAACTTATATGACTACTTATATGAATTAAATGAGATGCTCCCCACCAGGAGCTGGGCGATGCCGGGCCGGGTCAGACAGACAGACAGACAGACAGACAGACAGACAGACAGACAGACAGTCGGTAACGGGAACGAGAACTTATATGACTACTTATATGGATTAAATTAGATGCTCCCCACCAGGGACTGGGCGAAGCCGGGCAGGGTCAGGCAGACAGATAGACAGACAGATAGACAGACAGATAGACAGTCGGGAACGGGAACTTATATGACTACTTATATGAATTAAATGAGATGCTCCACACCAGGAGCTGGGCAATGCCGGGCCGGGTCAGACAAACAGACAGACAGACAGACAGACAGACAGACAGACAGACAGACAGACAGACAGACAGACAGACAGACAGACAGACAGACAGACAGACAGTCGGTAACGGGAACGAGAACTTATATGACTACTTATATGAATTAAATGAGATGCTCCCCACCAGGGTCTGGGCGAAGCCGGGCAGGGTCAGCTAGTGTTTCATATGTAAGACCAACTGGGAGAAAACGGCAATATATGCAATAGAAACGCATCAGTAATGTGCAAAAATATCCCTTAATTACTTCTTGGCTATTTAAAACTAACTGTGTATATAGTAATTGTAGTTGTATCAGTGTATGTTTATTGTGTGTGACGAAGACTTTAGCTGCAACGCAAATGTTGTCACTTATCATCGTATTCTAGTCAAGCTTTCCATTTCTACTTCATATTTTTGTTGAAGTACTCATTACATATAATCTTATGTTTGTTGATGCACTCAATCAATCAATCAATCAATCAATCAATCAATCAATCAATCAATCATGTGCCTTGCCGGAAAGCGTCAGCGGTCATGAATCGCCATTTCATTTGATCACCAGAGTCGTGGATCAGCTCAGTGTTCCTGTCTCGACCATGCCATGTGGCCAAGCTATCCAGGTATTTACTTCTCGGTATTCCCCTTGGTCTGTTCCCTTCGATCTTGCCAGTTGTCACTAAGTTCACCAATCCATTTCTTCTCATAACATGTCCAAAAAATTTTGATTGTCTACGTCTAATTTCTGTAATCAATTTACGATTTTCATTTGTCTCCTGTAGTACTTGGTCATTGGTTTTTCTGTCTGTCCATGGTATCCTTTGCATTTTCCTCATAAACCACATTTCTGCAGCCATCAGATGTTTTTCAGCTTGACTGCTCATTGTCCAAGTTGTTGATGCACTCATTACATATATAACTCGGAAATTAGAGGGACATGAAACGTTCTACCCTGTTCGATTGTTTAAAATGGCGCAACCCTTCTCATTTTGGTGCTCGTGCAATGTTCTGTAAACACCGTGGTAATACAGAAGCCTGTGCTTTGCACGATGGTTTCAAATACAATCTGCTTGACAATGTGACGAAAATGTCTATGTCCAGAATGTCTCTCAGTCTGTGTTATTCAGTGTAGGCGACTTGTGGATACCTACCGATACTGTAACTTTCACTTAGAAGACTTGCTTACCAAGGCTGACATTCTCGCTTGTGACAGGATTCGTGTTTACAACCAGGTTGACCAAGCTTCATAAATCTGGTACTGGTACGTTTCTAGGATATGCTTGGGAAGGAAATACCGCGAGGACAGAAACCTCCAGAGTACCTCATTATGCCCTGGGCTAGAATATGTTAATTAATTAGTAAGTCAACAGATGATCCACACCACACATGGAACTATTAACCTATAAGTGCTCCGATTGCCAGCTCGGTATCTCTATCAGCATGTTGCGACCGACGACACCAGTTTTGTGTTGGTTGACTAAGGACACTGAACCGCCTCGTCGCCTATTGTTGGGAATACTCAACAGTTTCACTGCAGACGCTCGAAACGCCGGAGCACTGGTGAAGATCTCAAACGAGTTGGGCCATTAGTCTACAATCTGACACAAACTTTTTTTTTAAATGTTGCATATCCCTTGCAGGACGTTGCAGTCAACACCAGCATTTTTCAGTTGCTGTTGATGTACTAGGTACGTTTTTACGTTCAGTAGTTTGCCATTGCTTTTTGAACGACCGGCTCTCATACCAGCACGTTATAACACAACACGACACGGTCTGCTGCACAAATCGGTCGCGGGCTGAGTTTCGAACGCCTGATACTCGGCTCACGAACCGCGTTCGTGAGCCTTAGGCCATGGAGACACAAAGTACCTACAGGAAAACGATGAATGAAATTATCTTTCACACACTAGCAGTGACAAATAGGAAAAGTCCACACATACCGCCGCATTTATGAACCGGAAGTCCTTGCGTAGTAAATGTCAAAAGCCTAATACTTCATCATTGTGTCAGGTCTTAGTCAGATATGACTGAGCTAACGTATGACAGTGGACGGTATTATCTGCTTTCTAGTTAGCGCTGAATGTTGGGCGACGCTTGCCAAACCCAACACCCAACATTGTGCCAACGGCTTCGGGCGGAGGAGCGTAATTGGGAGGGTAAGGCCTTTTCCTGGTGGGAGTAAATGCAAACTAAAGACTAAATGTCATGGTAGGACAGACCCGGCCCTAAGCCTTGACCGGCAACTGATCTAGGATCAAAGCTCCGGCTGGTGGGCAGATAGAGAATTCCTTCGTTGATCCGGCAGCTTTTGCAGCTAGTGTTGTTCCAGATGTTACCTTTCGTCTGAAGTAAACTGGGCAGGCCGAGAGAGGGATCGTGCTGCATGGGCAACACATGGTGTTTACAATTCAGCCCAGGCTATAGGAATCACAATGCAGCAACAAGCTATCATCTGACAAGACGGCAAGGTGCCGGCACAGTACAACACTTCATCAAGCGCGAGCGTTAACCCGGTTAACAGGAAGCTGCGCTGATAATGTTATGACTTCGAACATACGAGTGTTCGACGCCTAAGTTTGCCTTCTCGCTGACTGAGGGAAAGATTGGCCACCCATTCATCCATGCATCCAAGCCAACTGTAACAAGTTACGTGGAGGGTCCCAAATACCCCTGTCACAATGCTTCAATATTATTCTTTAACCCTGGCTGGGATAGGTCTTTGTCTGCCAACCCTCCTCCGTTCCCAGACTCACTGTCACTCTCTCATTTGACCTCGGGGTCTACTCCCCTGAGGTGTCTTTCTGGCTGGCACAAATATAACATTGCGATCGTCAGAGTAAACGATAAATTCAATTTAATAACTTAATACAGGAAAGCACAGGAAAACATCAAGGCAGTTAAAAACAGATAAGCATCTACAAACAAACTGAGGAGGTAAATCTCGTCCAGACATAGAGCATCACAACTATGATCATCATAGACCAAAGATTACAACAATGTCCCGTCAGTCCACATCCACCTCACCGAGTATGTCTTCAGTTCCCTCCTTCCAGATAGATTGTGCGAACAACAGGCCGCTGTAGAACCCGGCTTCCAGGTTGGAGTGGACTTCTTTACATATTCAGTATAGTGTTCTTCGAAGCCCCATGGTATTACTTGGCACTATGTTGGGTAGGAATAAATACAAGGGGAACAGTTTGTGAATAGGGAAGGGGTATGTGCCTTTCACTGTCACTGACAAGGATGGGTATGACTGAGAATTAGGCGTAGGTCCAGCCAGGAACATAGGGTCAGCCACTCCTATGTTGACGATGTGATTTGCCTTGAGTGGGTACTGAAGAATGCCACTAGTTCAGGACTAATCGGACCTCTATCCATTGATTGGAGTCATTGGCCTGGGGCCGTCCTGAAAGTCCATGGTTCACCTGAGAATGGCTTAAGGTGACTATCTCGTGGCCTTGCAGATCCCTTCTGCTCCTTCCACTTCCAGGAGGACCCTTTTCCTACACCAGATGATGTTGCACTTAATCTGTCCCAATCTTTAAATTGTTAAATTGACATGATGCAGTATATAACTGTTGTTGAGACGTTCCGTGATTGCCCAACAAATTGCACGAGTGCTTATTCCGTGCAAGGTACCCTATCGGGTTTTCCCCAAGAAATGTCAGACTTCTAATAGTTCTATTAAGAAGATCGGGTTGTAAAAGTAACCAAGAGAACTATCTTCCAGGGGAATTGAGCGGATAAGAGAACTGAGGGTTCCCGAAAGCTGTTTCTCACTGTTTACCCAAACCGAAAGAAGGCATGAGGACATGGGCCACTGGCGTTTTGTTACATCGAAACAATGTGCCGGCTCCCTAAGTGTGGGAATGACTGGCCACCCATTCATCCATGCATCAATGCCTACATAATGTGCCGGCTCGCTAAGTGTGGGAAAGATTGGCCACCCATTCATCCATGCCTACACAATGTGCCGGCTCGCTAAGTGAGGGAATGATTGGCCACCCATTCATCCATTCATCCATGCCTACATAATGTGCCGGTTCACTAAGATTGGCCACCCATTCATCCATGCATCCAGGCCTACATAATGTGCCGGCTCGCTAAGTGATGGAAAGACTGGTCACCCATTCATCCATGCCTACACAATGTGGCGGCTCGCTAAGTGATGGTAAAACTGATCACCCATTCATCAATGAGCCAAGACCTACATAATGTGAAAGCTCGCTAAGTGAAGGAAAGACTGGTCACCCATTCATCCATGCATCCAGGCCTACAAAATGTGACGGCTTGCTAAGTGAAGGAAAGACTGGTCACCCATGCATCCAGGCCTACACAATGTGCCGGCTCGCTAACTGGGGGAATGACTGGCCACCCATTCATCCATGCATCCATGCCTACACAATGTGCCGGCTCGCTAAGTGGGGGAATGACTGGCCACCCATTCATCCATGCATCCAGGCCTACATAATGTGACGGCTCGCTAAGTGAAGGAAAGACTGATCACCCATTCATCCATGCCTACACAATGTGAAAGCTTGCTAAGTGAAGGAAAGACTGATCACCCATTCATCCATGTGGAAAGTGGAAATTCAGCAATTAATTCAGGAAAATTCTCGCCCAGGTGATGTGATTATCTACACGGATGGGTCGGTGTTGAGAGGTAGGAGAAGTGCTTGGGGGTTCTTGGCAAAAACTAATGGTCGGCGTTTGGTGCAGGAGAGCCTGGCGTATGATGACACTACATCTAGCTTAAGAATGGAGGTGGAGGCGGTCAGTGCAGCTTTCCGCTGGATAGAAAACACAATACATACACATATTGTGATTGTAACTGACTCAGAAAGCATGCTGAGAAGGGTGAGAACAGGCAAGCTTCGTGCAGAGTGGCTTGCTTCGCTTCGGAGGTCACGGGTAGCAAGCATCACCTGGATCTTTTCTCCTGGGCATGCCGGTGTGCTGGGGAATGAACAGGCGGACAGATTGGCTGGCTCGGCAGAACTTGGTGGAGTATTGATGCATGACAATGCAGATGTGGTTGCGGCCTTGTGGGAGCACGTGTACACCTCGGAGGAGCAAATGGATCACCATAGTCTGGTTAGAATGAGGCAGCGAGGGGTGACGAGGGGATCTGGCCGACGCTCGACGCTCAGAGGAAAGGCGAGACGGACATATAATCAGATTGCTACTGGAACTATTAGTGTTGGAACTCTTCGCTGGTTGCTGAGGATGGGGACGGAGCGCTTATGGGAATGTCCCGAATGCTGTGATGTCGGTTCCTAGATCAATCAATCAATCAATCATCCATGCCTACACAATGTGAAAGCTCGCTAAGTCAGGGAAAGACCAATAGGCAAGAAATACATTACGAAAACCAATAGGAAGATTAAAATAGACTAGAAAATTCTTAGCCAAGTGGATAATTTTATATACTAGGGGTGATTTATAACATCATATGGTAGGGGACAGACGATTTATCTCCAGCAGGTTGGGAATTTTTCCAGTCAGCAGAAAACCGATTGTACTGTAACCAAATGAGAATGTTAGTGTTAAGTGATATGAAACGTTTAAAGACTATTAAAAGATGTGGTAGATGGTATTCAAGGGATCAATAATGCATACGAGGTTTTAAGACAGGCCGACTTCATAACAGGAATTATTGGATGGTTGGAGACTTGCCGCTATTGCGGCTGTGACATGACTAAGTGAGATAGAGGTGGACAAAGTAAAAAGAAAATGCTGTTTTAACTAGACTTCGAGAAAACCCTTGTATTGTTGTGAGATGGAAGGTTAGTGTAGCAGACATTGTGGCATAGAAAGTTGAAAATTTCAGCCTTGGGAAATGGCCCACTGATGACGAATACTCAGATGATGTCGAAACTATCCTAGGTGGAGCTACAGACAGCATTGCCAAAAATGTTGTTATGACTGTAATTGGAGCTCATGTTCAACGAAGGTTTGGAGTTCTTAGTGTTGTGACATGGAACAATTGTGAAGTTATCTACGAAAGACAGAGACACTTGGTGGTAGAATGAAAAACCAAGAGTGTGGAGAGATGCGTGAGTAGTCTGTATAAGTACTTTTTAGCAGATACTCTTGAATGGTACGTTGAAGCTTTCAGTAATGTAAAAGGGGGCAGTGCTGTCGTTGCTGATTATGTAGTGTGAAATACCTTTTCAGATAAAAGTTCAAAACACTCTTGACATAACTACAGAAGCTATATTTTTTTCCTAATTTGGGTAACACATTTGTCTTATTTTGGTCGACATATTTCTTACTTTGCAAGACCTATTTCTTAGTTTGTCCACGAATTTTCCTACTTTTTATCAGTTTGCACGACATATTTATAAGTTTGTTTAAAATGTGTCTTTACTTGGTCAATATTTCTTCACATTTGGTTAACAAAGTTTTCTACTTTTCATAAGTTTGGACGAGATATTTATAAATTTGGTCAACATGATAGTTGATTTAGCTAACATTTCCCCTACTTTTTAAAAATAAGTTTGGGTGAGATATTTCTTAACTCAGTCAACATTTTGTTCTACTTCTTATAAGTTTGGTCGAGACATTTCTGTATTTGGCCAATATATTTCCCATTTGGCTAAAAAACATTTCCTACATTTTATAAATTTGGACGCGATATTTCTTTACTTGACCAATATTTTCTCATTTAACTAACAAACTTCACTACCTTTTATAAATTTGTACTAGCTATTTCTTTAATTGGTCAATATTTTTCTCTTTTGGCTAACAAATTTTCCTACTGTGTATAAGATGGGACGCAATATTTCTTTATTTGGAGAGAATGTTTCCCATTTGGTTAACAAATTTTTCTACATGTTATAAGTTTGGACGAGATATTTCTTTACTTGGTCAATATTTTTTTCCGATTTGGCTAACAAATTTTCCTACTTTTTATAAGTTTGAATGAAATATTTATAAATTTGGTTGAAATATTTCTTTATTTGGCCAATATTTTTTTCCAATTTGGTTGACACCGTTTCCAACTTTTTATAAGTTTCGATGACCTATTTCTTTACTAGGTCAATATTTGTTTTCAAATTTGGCTAACAAATGTTCATACTTTTTATAGTTTAGACGAGATTTTTCTTTATTTGGCCAATACTTTTTCCCATTTGGCTAACATATTTTCTTATTTTCATAAATTTGGACGCAATATTTCTTTACTTGACCAATATTTTACCCATGTGTTAACGACTGTGGCGTGGAGGAAAATCAAGGACAGAAATCTGTGGAGAGTCATGAACGCCTACGCCAGTCTGCACGGCACTTGATGACGATGACGATGATGACGATGACGATGACGATGGATGGATGGATGGAGGATGGAGGATGGACGACGACGACGACGACGATGACGACGACGACGACGACGACGACGATGACGATGACGATGATGATGATGATGATGATGATGATGTTGATGATGATGATGATGATGATGATGATGATGATGATGATGATGATGATGATGATGATGATGATGATGATGATGATGATGATGATGATGATGATGATGATGATGATGATGATGATGATGTGTTAACACATTTTCCTACTTTCTGTGAGTTTGGGTGAGCTATTTCTTTACTTGGTCAATATTTTCCCCAGTTGACTAACACATTTTCCTACCTGTTATAACTTTGGACACGATATTTCTTTACTTGGCCCATATTTTTACCCTTTGGCTAGCAATTTTTCCTAGTTTTTATAAGTTTGGACGATATATTTATAAGTTGGTTGAGATGTTTCTTGTTTTGTCCAACATTTTCCCCCATTTGGCTAGCATATTTTCTTACTTCGGTCGACGTCTTTATAAGTTTGGATGAGATATGTATAAATTTGGATAGAATATTTCTTAGTTTGGCTAACAACGTTTCCTACTTTTTATAAGTTTGGTGTAGTTTGACATACTTATTTCTTAGTTTGTCCATCGTTTTACATATTTAATTACTTCGGTCGACATATTTCTTGATATGCCTAAGATATTTTCTTAATTTGGCTGACAAATTTCCTACATTTTATCAAATTGGACGGGATATTTCTTTACTTCGTCAATATTTTTCCCATTTGTCAAACAAATTTCCTACTTTTTATTAGTTTGAACGCGATATTTCTTTACTTGGCCAATATTATTCCTATTTGGCTAATATATTTTTTCACTTCGGTCGAAATATTTCTTGGTTTGGCATAGCATATTTCTTGATTTGGCCAAACAAAAAAAATTTTTTTTCGATTTGGCCCATCATTTTCATTACATTGGCTAGCAAAATTTCCAACTTTTTATAAGGTTTGGACTATATATTTTTGATATGGCTAATATTTTTCCCAGTTTGGCTATACAAATTTTTCTACTTTTTATAAGTTTAGACGAGATATTTATAAGTTTGGATTTAGATATTTTCTATTTCGGTCAACATATTTATAAATTTGGATGAGATATTTCTTCTTTTGGGGAGATATTTCTTGTTTTGGTCAATACTTTTGTTAACTTGGTTTACATTTTTCCTACTTTTTAATCGTTTGGTTGAGATATTTCCAATTTTGTCCAACGGTTTTATTAGTTTGGTTAACACATTATCCTACTTTTCAAATGCTTGGTCGAGATATTTATAATTTTGGGTGAAATATTTCTTAGTTTGGCTAACATATTTTCTTATTCAACTGTTGAAGTGCTACATAGAACCTGTACTTTTGTCTGGATATGAAACGTGGCAATGAGCAGACAGGTTGAGAAACTTATAATGGCGGTGGATATGTGTTTTCTGGAGAAAGCACAAAGAATACCATGGGCAGACAGAAAAATACCTGAAACTGTAGATGACTGCTTAGCGAAAATAGAGGCTGATGAGAAGAAAAAACTGGAGACCTTGGTGGCAAGTGGTTAGTTTGAGGTGGAGATAAGTAAAATATGTAGATGACTTGCTCACGTGGTATGTTCAAGAATGGCAGTCCAAGGAATTCACAACATTCGTCTTAGAAACAACATCTCCGATGCTCCCAATAGTTTTCTAATTAGTTTTTTCACATACATAAGTTGCCAAGTCAGCAGAAAACTGGGCGAGTATGCTGCTTTCGAATTCGCCTTGTGTTGTATTGATGGAGTGATAGCAGTTTCATGTCCTTTGGTGTTACTCGGTGGATGACCCTAACGAATATAGAAAAGGGAGAGAGAAGGAAGGCAATTTTAAACTTCTGATGCTCTGTTGACGAGGTAGTGGAATCACTCCCACACATGGTGGTCATCACGAGTTCGGTCCCCTGGTTCGTCAAAGGATAGACAACCATTTTTCTGTAGTAACCCATGTGTCCCGGATGTAACCTTGCATATGTGACCGGAAGCACTGCCATCTTTGATCGAATGTAACCATTACCCAACTGCCCCGGATGTATCCTTACGCATGTGACCGGGTGTAACGTTCCCACGTTTCTCGGATGTACCTTTACACATATGACCGGATGCACCGCCATCTTTGACCGAATGTAACCATTAGCCACCTGTCCAGGATGTATCCTTATGCGTGTGGCCGGCTGTAACGTCTCCGCGTATACCAGATGTTTCCTTATGCATGTGACCTGATGCAATGCCACCTTCGACCGAATGTAACCATTGACCACGTTTCCCTGGATGTATCATTATGCATGTGACCGGAAGCAGCGCCCAACGTGCTCCGGCCAGTAGCCATTAATCATGTGTCCCGGATGTATCCCTAAAACATGTGATCCTGTGACTGGCTGTACACCATCACACAACCCGAGGACGTGTCTTGTATCTCTACCAATCGCCCTTGGTATGATGACAGACAAGTAATAACCACCATTATAATACGCAGTCGGACCACTTTTCATTAGATATATAGTAAGAAATCCAAGGTCTTCTGACAATCGTATTCTCAACTATGCCTCAAAACTGTTGATGGTAGGCCTCCTAGAATGTGTTGCCCTCTTTACTTTTTCAATCCACCCAGCAAAAATACTATTGTCAATATTACCTCGTATATACTATTACTTTTAGTATTCAAAGTTTACATTTTTAACTAGACAAAATAGGAAGCAGTTGAATATCCTAACATGTGAGCTTTGAAAATTCATCTCCTTAAGGCTTGTTGTGACGACACATAAGCGCATCTAAGAAATTATTTCAGGTTCAGGGACGCTCCGCAGCTTATACTGCAGCTGTACCTACCAAACTACTACATACTACTTAGTAACTTACTATGGTTTTTGTACGCATTTTCCCCACCAGCTAATTAACGGCGACAAGGCCAAGTAGTTATTATTCACTACTTATAGACACACACAGTCGTTAGGAGGATACATAATGACATCAGATCACTCTCACCCGAGAACGAATAAAGAGAAAAACGACCATTCATATACATATATACACAGACACCTATACATGCAGACATAGAGATACACGGATAATTAGACAGATAGCTAGACAGTTAGCCAGATAGATAGAAAGAATGATAGAATCACGCCGACAATCTCCCACACATACACATACATACACAGTCAATAGTCAGACAAGTACTGGTATCGCCCCAAATGTCACACAGGAGCGAAAACGGGGGTGGAGAGAGAGAGAGAGAGACAGAGACAGAGAGAGAGAGAGAGAGAGAGAGATCCATACATAAAACACGAGTCATACTCACTACCACGCCGCCCATTGGGTCATACACTCACCCAAGGTGACCACTGGGTCATACACTCTGCCACACCGATCATCGGAAGCTCTTATCTAGCAACTCCACAACTCGCCCACCCCTTAACAACGATCGGAAGTACTTATCTAGCACCCCGTCTTCTCTTAGTAAGGACCGGGCGTATTTATCTAGCCACTCCACCACTCGCCCACTCATTAACAACGATCGGAAGCACTTATCTACCCTTCCTCCACTCACGCACCCCTTAACGATGACACTAAACCACACCCACTACAAATCTTTACTTTGTCAAGGTTTTCATTTATAACCCGAAAGATGATCGTGTTTAAATAACTACGACCCTCTAAGATCACTAATAACTGCTCTCCCACCCCCTTACAATGAATGAGACTAGGCCATACCCACTACAACCAATGATACCGACCATATTTACTTTTTTAAGGTTTTCAATTGTAACCCTATGATGATAGTGTTTAAACCACTACGACCCTCTAAAGATCACTGATAACTGCTATCAACCCTTTAACAACGATGACACTAAGCCATACCGATCACAACCAATAATGCCGACCATCTTTACATGTGTAAGGTTTTCATTTGAAGCTCTATGACCCGTGCATGATGATAGTGTTTAAGCATTGCTCACTACACCCAATAATACACGCCATATTAATAAATTCAATTTTTTAAATAAAAACAAAACACAACAAGGGATGTAATATTGCAACAACAACAAAAAAAAAAAAAAAAAAAAAAACAAAAAAAAAAAAAACCAAGTCGAGTAGTTATTCGTGAGTTATATCTCTTTGGCTCTCTCAATCACATAGAGCTATATAAGGAAATATTCCGAATCTGGATCCGGAATTGAGGGGTGGGGGGGGGGGGGGGGGGAGCCTCCTGACATACTACTGACGGCTCGCTGCTTGAGGGATAGATTGGCCACTCATTCATCCATGCATGCAAGCCTACACAATGTGACGGTCTTATCACGTCACATACCCGTCTGCTTCCGAACACGTCTTTAACACCGAGAAGTAAAGGCGGCCGCTGTGATATACCCCACATCTCACACCCAGTTCTGATTAGTCTAGCACCATATAGCACTGACGATAGAGGGTCCATCACTTTGTTTTGTTTTATAAACTGGCGCGTCACATTTAACTGTGGGACTAACATATATCATATCGTGATATTGTAACCATAGAAATACAAACAAAGTAACACGGGGTGTTGTCGAATAAATTCCTGCAGATATCATCAAGATAACATCGTGTGAACCCGTGGGCAAATGTGGTAAGGTGTTTTGGACAAATTATACCTCGGGGAAGCAATCAAGCGTTGGACTTTGTGAGTGAGTATTTGCTTGTGCTATTGTTACTGTACCTGCCGCTCACTGTGTGATTGTTACTGTATCTGCCGCTCACTGTGTGATTGTTACTGTACCTGCCGCTCACTGTATGATTGTTACTGTACCTGCCGCTCACTGTGTGATTGTTACTGTATCTGCCGCTCACTGTGTGATTGTTACTGAAACTGTCGCTCACTGTATGATTGTTACTGTACCTGCCGCTCACTGTGTGATTGTTACTGTATCAGCCGCTCACTGTGTGATTATTACTGTACCTGCCGCTCACTGTGTGATTGTTACTGTATCTGCCGCTCACTGTATGATTGTTACTGTACCTGCCGCTCACTGTGTGATTGTTACTGTACCTGCCGCTCACTGTGTGATTGTTACTGTACCTGCCGCTCACTGTGTGATTGTTACTGTATCTGCCGCTCACTGTGTGATTGTTACTTAAACTGTCGCTCACTGTAATGATTGTTACTGTACCTGCGCTCACTGTGTGATTGTTACTGTACCTGCCGCTCACTGTGTGATTGTTACTGTATCTGCCGCTCACTGTGTGATTGTTACTGTACCTGCCGCTCACTGTATGATTGTTACTCTACCTGCCGCTCACTGTGTGATTGTTACTGAAACTGTCGCTCACTGTATGATTGTTACTGTACCTGCCGCTCACTGCGTGATTGTTACTGTACCTGCCGCTCACTGTGTGATTGTTACTGTACCTGCCGCTCACTGTATGATTGTTACTGTACCTGCCGCTCACTGTACGATTGTTACTGTACCTGCCGCTCACTGTGTGATTGTTACTGAACTGTCGCTCACTGTGTGATTGCTGCTGTTGCTGGTTGGCTTTCTCAGCTCAAGTTGTCTGCAGGACAAGGCAGCACCACTCCCATACCAACCCTCCCTTGTCGACTCTTACGACATGCATGGTAGGCTACAGTGTTTCTGTTCTTTGCTTCCAGCATAGGCCTCAGTAAGACATGGGGCAGCCAAACATGCCGTTCACGGATGTCTCATGTGTAACATCACATCTGTCTTTCCTGTTGTTCTAAATGTTGTGTTTTCCCCCCTATGTTAATGTAATACGCACAATGATGAACGAAAGATGAGTGATTGGAAGGGTCGAATGTAAGACGAGCCTGCGTGCCCAATTAATGACCTTTGAAAATAAAGTTCGTTCGTTCGTTCGTTCATCTTTCATGAGTGCGTGTGCTGATCGATTATTTAGTTCAGCGTATTCACATTCTGGGAGTCTCCGTGGCGAAGTGGTCAAGCCGTTTGACTCGGGCTCCGAAGGTTGTGGGTTCGATTCCAGGCCGCATCCTCTAGTTCACGAGTTAAATTTTTCGGAGATTCCCGTGGATCGTCGCTAGATCTACGGAGTTCGCTGCTTTGTGCAGACGCTTGTCGCGCAGCAGTCGGAAAGAGGCCGAGGCCATAGGGGATAAACACCGTGCATGAAGTCGACACTGTCCTGAGGTTTAGTGATTTTTCTTATTGCAAATGCTCTACACTATAAACACAAGAGTTGATTTTGACTGTAAGATAAATTTCGACCAAATTCTTGTATCGTTTAGTCAGTAAATGAAGAACGATAATGCCAACGTTTGTGTCTATCTACATTTGCAGAAGCATCGGAGACTACTTCCCTTGCTTAGAGAGAAGCCTTGCTGCCTGCCATCACCCTCAGTCGCCCAATGAAGTCGGTTTTGGGGCGCTGGGAACCCTCATGAAAGGATATTGCGAAAAATGTACGTATATAGACATGACATCCTTCAGAACCTTTCTGTAGTCGTGTGTGCTTCCAGACTCAGTGTCAATACATCACGATAGGAGAATAGTTTCTCTGCAGTTGATGTTCATACCCGTTTTAATTAAACCAAAGTCAGGTATTGTCTTAAAAATAAAGAAGACAGACATGCTACGTGCAGGTATGGAGCGTCCGTTGGATCTTTTATCCAGGGCATGCTGGTGTGTTGGGAATGTAAAGGTGGGCAGATTGGCTGGATCTGAACTGCTGGGTGTGGTACTGGCGCACGATAAGGCAGATGAGGTCAGGATCCTTTGAGAGCATGTGAATAGTGTGCAAGAACAGATCATCAAGGCCTAGATAGAGCGAATGGTGCGGCATGAGGTGTCTAAATGATCTGACCAACACTGGGCACTCCGAGGGCAGACCAGACGGGGACATCCGAATGCCATAAAAAAAATCCACAGAGACACTCCCGGATGTAGACTGTGACGTAGATCATGGGGTTCTTGTTGCAGATGTCCAGAGAAAACTGCATCAAGTGATGAGGGGAGCACGACCATGGTCATCCCATTTGATTTATTTACCACCCGAATACTACAACAGTCAGGCACAGAATAGGGTCAGCCTGGCAGAATAGATAACAGCGCTCCCTCTAAATCTTCTGGTGTTCTGATGGAGAGGCAGTGGTTTCAATCCCTACACTGGTCAGCACGACTAAAATGTTGACGTCAATGACTTGGGGGAGAAATTACAAAGTACCCCAGAAGTTGGAGTGGATTCGTCTGATGGCGAGGAACACTGGTTACATGGAAAACTAAACCACACTCAACATTAGTCCTATGCACGTCTCAGCTGTGGCAACTACTAGAAGTGATAGCAAGTGTATGGACTACGCTTGAGTTCAAAGCGAGCAAACACAAAAAATAAGTACAGATCAAATGTGAGGTATTGAAGGCAGCAATATACATTGTGAAGGCAGCAATATACATTGTGAAGGCAGCAATATACATTGTGAAGGCAGCAATATACATTGTGAAGGCAGCAATATACATTGTGAAGGCAGCAATACACATTGTGAAGGCAGCAATATACATTGTGAAGGCAGCAATATACATTGTGAAGGCAGCAATACACATTGTGAAAGCAGCGAATATACATTGTGAAGGCAGCAATATACATTGTGAAGGCAGCAATATACATTGTGAAGGCAGCAATATACATTGTGAAGGCAGCAATACACATTGTGAAGGCAGCAATATACATTGTGAAGGCAGCAATATACATTGTGAAGGCAGCAATACACGGTGTAAGGCAGCAATACACGGTGTGAAGGCAGCAATATACATTATGAAGGCAGCAATAGACAGTGTGAAGGCAGCAATACACGTTGTAAAGGCAGCAATACACAGTGTGAAGGCAGCAATACACATTGTGAAGGCAGCATACACATTGTGTAGGCAGCAATATACATTGTGTAGGCAGCAATACACGTATAAAGGCAGCAATACACGGTGTGAAGGCAGCAATACACGGTATAAGGCAGCAATACACATTGTGTAGGCAGCAATATACATTGTGAAGGCAGCAATACACGGTATAAAGGCAGCAATACACGGTGTGAAGGCAGCAATACCAGTGTGAAGGCAGCAATACACATTGTGAAGGCAGCAATACACGGTGTGAAGGCAGCAATACACATTGTGAAGGCAGCACTACACGGTGTGAAGGCAGCAATACACATTGTGAAGGCAGCAATACACATTGTAAAGGCAGCAATACACATTGTGATCGGCAGCAATACACATTGTGAAGGTAGCAATACACATTGTGAAGGCAGCATAGACAGTGTGAAGGCGCAATACGACATTGTGAAGGCAGCAATACACATTGTGAAGGCAGCAATACACATTGTGAAGGTAGCAATACACATTGTGAAGGCAGCAATAGACAGTGTGAAGGCAGCAATACCCATTGTGAAGGCAGCAATACACAGTGTGAAGGCAGCAATACACATTGTGAAGGCAGCAATACACATTGTGAAGGCAGCAATAGACAGTGTGAAGGGCAGCAATACACATTGTGAAGGCAGCAATACACATTGTGAAGGCAGCAATACACATTGTGAAGGCAGCAATAGACAGTGTGAAGGCAGCAATATACATTATGAAGGCAGCAATATACATTGTGAAGGCAGCAATAGACAGTGTGAAGGCAGCAATACACATTGTGAAGGCAGCAATATACATTGTGAAAGCAGCAATACACATTGTGAAGGCAGCAATACACATTGTGAAGGCAGCAATAGACAGTGTGAAGGCAGCAATTAGACAGTGTGAAGGCAGCAATAGACAGTGTGAAGGCAGCAATATACATTGTGAAGGCAGCAATAGACATTGGTGAAGGCAGCAATACACATTGTGAAGGCAGCAATATACATTGTGAAGGCAGCAATATACATTGTGAAGGCAGCAATACACGGTGTAAAGGCAGCAATACACGGTGTGAAGGCAGCAATATACATTATGAAGGCAGCAATAGACAGTGTGAAGGCAGCAATACACGGTGTAAAGGCAGCAATACACAGTGTGAAGGCAGCAATACACATTGTGAAGGCAGCAATACACATTGTGTAGGCAGCAATATACATTGTGTAGGCAGCAATACACGGTATAAAGGCAGCAATACACGGTGTGAAGGCAGCAATACACGGTATAAAGGCAGCAATACACATTGTGTAGGCAGCAATATACATTGTGAAGGCAGCAATACACGGTATAAAGGCAGCAATACACGGTGTGAAGGCAGCAATACACAGTGTGAAGGCAGCAATACACATTGTGTAGGCAGCAATATACATTGTGAAGGCAGCAATACACGGTATAAAGGCAGCAATACACGGTGTGAAGGCAGCAATACACAGTGTGAAGGCAGCAATACACATTGTGAAGGCAGCAATACACGGTGTGAAGGCAGCAATACACATTGTGAAGGCAGCAATACACGGTGTGAAGGCAGCAATACACATTGTGAAGGCAGCAATACACATTGTAAAGGCAGCAATACACATTGTGATCGGCAGCAATACACATTGTGAAGGTAGCAATACACATTGTGAAGGCAGCAATAGACAGTGTGAAGGCAGCAATACACATTGTGAAGGCAGCAATACACATTGTGAAGGCAGCAATACACATTGTGAAGGTAGCAATACACATTGTGAAGGCAGCAATAGACAGTGTGAAGGCAGCAATACCCATTGTGAAGGCAGCAATACACAGTGTGAAGGCAGCAATACACATTGTGAAGGCAGCAATACACATTGTGAAGGCAGCAATAGACAGTGTGAAGGCAGCAATACACATTGTGAAGGCAGCAATACACATTGTGAAGGCAGCAATACACATTGTGAAGGCAGCAATAGACAGTGTGAAGGCAGCAATATACATTATGAAGGCAGCAATATACATTGTGAAGGCAGCAATAGACAGTGTGAAGGCAGCAATACACATTGTGAAGGCAGCAATATACA
>JACEFZ010027963.1:0-222500 GCA_014155875.1 Cepaea nemoralis | reverse complement strand
TCATGCAAAGAGTTAGGAGGAAAATACAACCTGAAATAGGAGAAGAACAATGTGGGTTTGTAGAAGGCAAGGGTACAGTAAATGCTGTGTATATACTGAGAACCGCAATCGGACGTTCTATAGAAGTAAACAAAGATCTACACCTTTGCTTTATTGACTTCACAAAGGCTTTTGATAAAGTGAGACATGTCAACATGATAAGGATGCTTGAAGATCTACAAATTGATGGAAAAGACCTTAGACTTGTAAAAAACATATATTGGAAACAACAAGCTGCCATAAGAATTGATAATGAAGTAAGCCAATATCAGCCTATTAAGAGATGTGTGAGACAGGGATGTGTAATGTCTCCAGGTCTTTTTTCTCTGTACAGTGAAAGTATTTTCAGAAATATTGAAGATATGGAAGGAATTAACATTGGGGGACGATGCATCAATAACATTAGATATGCAGATGATACAGTCTTGATTGCAGACAATGAACAGGACCTGCAAAATTTAGTAGATGCGGTTGTTACACACAGTGAAAAACTAGGGTTAGAATTAAATTGTAAAAAGACACAGATTATGGTCGTCACTAGGAAGAACGAAATACCACAATGTAATATACAAGTAAATGGGAATATTCTTCAACAAGTGAATAGGTACAATTATCTCGGAACAGTAATAACATCTGATGGGAGATGACTTGAAGAGATTAGAATAAGAATCGCAATGGCAAAAGTAGTCTTTAGCAAGATGAAAAACATATTGACCAATAAAAAGATGTCAATTGAAACGAGAAAAAGAGTGTTGAGATGCTACATAGAACCTGTACTTTTATATGGATGTGAAGCTTGGACAATGAGCAGTCAAGCTGAAAAACATCTGATGGCTGTAGAAATGTGGTTTCTGAGGAAAATGCAAAGAATACCATGGACAGCCAGAAAGACCAATGAACAAGTCCTTCAAGAAACAAATGAAGATCGTAAACTGATTAGAGACATTAGACGTAGACAGTCACAATTTTTTGGGCATGTTATGAGAAGAAATGATTTGGAGAACTTGGTGACAACTGGTAAGATCGAGGGGAACAGACCAAGGGGAAGACCTAGAAGCAATTACCTGGATGGCTTGGCCTTGTGGCAGGTCGAGACAGAAACACTGAGCTGATCCGCGACTCAGGTGATCGAGTGAGATGGCAGAACATGGCCGCCCACGCTTACCGGCATGGCACATGATGAATGGATGAATTATGATAAATCAGATAACACAAAATAATAGTTAACTGAACATCTGAGAAGAAGACCGATCAACACAATAAATGTCCCTGGACATGGAATGCAGACAACAAAACCCGGAAGATCACAGTAGACGTGGAGGAGGGAGTTCACGGCTTCATACCTGAGAATTCTTCTGAGGGCGGTGTGGTCATCTCCACAGATGGATCTGTTGTTCCTCGCGTAACAGGCTCATTGGCGTTTGCGACTCACGTCTGAGGGAGAATTGTGAAGAAGGACTTGACACAAGTGGCTTGACTATGGAGGTCATGGCAGTAACTAAAACAATAGCCTGGCTGAAACATGCACTTTATCTAGGCATGTATCCTCGGTGGCTCAATGAATTAGCAAGATCGAGGTGGGCTGTGCTCTAAGACAGGGCTGGAGTCCCGAGGATGGCACAAATGACCTTCATTTTTGTGCTAGGCCACGCAGGTATAAGGGGAAATACAAATAGCTTTTCCACTTTTCACATTGGGCAGTGGGAGGCGTTTTGTGTGATATTCACTGGCACAGGAATGGAGCATAATGGGGATGACCCGTTGCTGTGAAGTTGGAACTGCGACTAACTAATTAACTAACTAACTAACTAACAAATAGCTGATATGCTTGCAGAGCGGGGCAGATATACGGGGCAATTAAACAATTCACTATAATCTGCAATCTGGACTGTTTGCGGCTTCCTCCACACCGCGCCATGTTTTCTTCTTGAAAAGCCTCATATCCTCTAGACTGGCTTGCTTATTATTGTTTTCAATATCTTGTTCGTCACTTGTTGGATTTTGTGGCTAAAGTTTGTCTGCATGTTGAGGTTGCCAGTTCCAGCCCCCCCCCCCCCCCCCCCCCCCCCCCCCCAATTGCCTCTTACGACCTGTATGGTAGATTGCAATGTGATCCTATTCTTTGCTTCCCTGAAAAGTCCCGCTAACACACGGGCGGTATCCTCTGACACAAACTCTTTTGTACCAAACGAAGATTGGTCGTTGTCTAGATCATACTGCTCCTTTTTTATTACTGCAGTGTGGAAGCTGAGCTAGCCACCTGTCTCACACCACAAGTCACCCCTACAACATACATCAACCAGTCAGTGAACACGATTGAGTTTGCGCACATAATATCCATTTAATGATGAATTTTTGTGGGGGCAAAAAGACAATCCTAACCTGCACAGTTCGCGGCGACTGCACTAGCCAGGTGGCCTTTATTCCTCAGGACTCAAAGACCCCTCTGCCATACACCGCAAGGTTCTATATTGGCCGTAAATGACAGTTTGACAGTTAATAATGAATTAACACGGAACCACACAACACATAAATCCAGGAACAATAATTCTCTCAGAATATATCTTCATCACAACCGAACACTTGAATAACACTGCCTTCTCAAGGCCTACTTAATCTCATCCACCACGACAGTTTTTACTAGCCACTCTTCCGGCCCAAACTCACTGGATCCAACCCACTATGGATCTAAGCCTCCGCTAACTATCCGACCCTCTCTAGGGCTAGGCTTCAACTCACTATGTCTGCTGATAACCGGGCTCAGTCTTTAATCCTTAGTCTCAGAATTCCTATCACTGAAAACCACAGGCGGAGTTGTATCGCTAACTCCCCTATTCTTCACTTTCCCAGACCACCGACCTACACTTGTCGGGTCCCAAAACTCCACTGTCCAAAACTATCCGACCCTCTCTCGGTCTCAACTTCAACTGTCCCCGTCAATGTTTTTCACTCTCTTTTAACCCTTCTTTGCAGCCCTCTCCCCCACAACCTTCCCCGTTTATCTTCTTATTTTTCCTTTCCGGGGAATGCTCTTTCACCCCGTGAACTTGTTTATATTGTCGCATTGTTATCAAGGACACTCACCTTAATGATAGTGAACCCAGGCATGTTTCATCCTCCTTAGTCGCTTCTTACAATATGCGAGGTATTATTACATTAACTCAGTGTGCTCTATCCCCGTAAGTTGTTACTTTAACCCACTGTATCGCATGTGTTACCTCCTCCAACTCTTTATGTCCCTGAACGATTGAACTCTTTCTGTTTCCAGCAAGTCGCTTACCTCCTTCTAGCTCTGACAACACCCACTCTATAGCCATGTCGAATGACAGTGTAAGAGAGGGTTAAATCACATCATGTTGTTTGTTCACAATCATACAATCGTTTATGAAAACTTGAGGTTTTCTTTGTTGGAGAACAGGTTCTTACAACTGAGCATCGGGTGTGCTGAACAAGCAGTCCAGTCCTCTGCCTGTTTCTTGAAGGGAAATGTCCAGCTGCGGCAGGACATCCGGAGGCTGGACCAACTGAGGATCCAGACTTGTGAAACAGGTTGGACACATCTCTGCATCACATCAGAGTGACGCTAGTTGTGCATGTCGATCGTTATGTGTGTGTGTGTGTGTGTGTGTGGAGGGGGTGCGTATGTGTGTGTGCGTGCGCATACATGCTCCTGCATGTGCTTGTGTGTGCTCAAGTATAATAATAGGACATATAGTCTATGTTACCTGGTCCTTCCATGACTTTCATTTCCCATAAATAATTCTGTCTTGTTCAGATTTAGCCAACTAAAACACGTTGCTGATCTCTTCTGAATCACTGCCCTGGCAACATCCAGAACAAGGTATTGGAGATTCAGCCGACCCCCCACAGCGATGGCACTTGATGATTTCAGTCATTGTTAGAGTCATACATTGTTGTGTTCGTTTCTGTTAGGCATTGTTTATTGTTTTTTTTTCATGAACGCTGTTCTGCCGCAACACCCATTCTGTTGTTGTGTGAACATGATCAAGTTAGTTAAGTTAGTTGCATATCCTTTACATGACGTAGCAGTCAACCCCAGCATTTTTTGGCTGTTCATGATTCCTGGGCAAGTTTAGGTTCAGTAATTTGCCATTGCTGTCTGAATGTCCATTTCATAAAATACCATCTTAAGGTGGTCTGCTGCCAAATCTCTCGCAGCTGTGTTTCGAAGGCGATATGCGGGATTACGAACTGCGTCCGGAACCCCTACGCCACGGAACGGAGTAAATATTGTTTGGTTTTGTCGTTATTTCCTGGAATAATAGCTGCAGCTATATTCAGACGTGTAAGCAGTCTTTCCCACTCACTTCATCTACTTAATGTTGCAAGACTTGGTACTTACAAATGACTGCCACTATTAAGTGTTCCGTAATTTCTTGCTTTCTGGGGTATTCTGCATTATGTCGTTTTCCTTTTTATAAGCTGTATCTGTGGAATGTCAATTTCATGCTACTTATCAACAGATGGTTACCTGAATCGTATGTGTGATTTCTGGTTTGTAAATAAGCCAATCGGCCCTCACTCGCTTTGAACTCAAGCGTAGTCCATACACGTGCTATTGCTTCTTGTCCACTGAACTGATTTTTACATGTGGATTAGCTTTCCCTGTTGTCAGTGTCCTTCACCATCAGGCGAACCCACTCCGACTTCGGAGGTACTTGTAATTTACGCCCCAAAGTCAAGGACGAGAAGACAACATTTTAGTTCTACTGACCAGTGTAGGGGTTGAACCCGCTACCTTGGCATCAGCAAATCGGAAGTTTACGATCGAGTGCTCTTATCCGCTCTCAATAGTGATACAGGTTCCGTGCACTGTGATGAGTTTCTCCTTATGTGATCTATGGTAGGAGACTGGGGCACTTATGGAGATATCTGTGTGCAATGACAGTGATCCTTCACTAAACACAACTGCCAATCACAGGGAAACAAATAAAACGTAGCTTCTTCTTCTTCTTCTCCTCCTCCTGTTGCTGCTGATTCTTCTTCTTCTTCTTCTTCTCCTCCTCCTGTTGCTGCTGATTCTTCTTCTTCTTCTCCTTCTTCTGCGTTCATCAGGAGAGTTTTTTTCGGACGCGATTGCGTTGTGCCTGTTTACAACAGGACTGCGTTCTTGCGCCATTAGGCCGACACATCCGACTTCTGGGGAAATTTGTTGACTGGGTTAACCTTCCCGGGATTCTTACATACAACCACACCTGCATGGCTTCAGCTGTCTCAGATATTTATTATTTGAACTCCTTCCTGCCACTAAATAAATATATTTGACACAGAAGCGTGGGCAATGAATAGACGACGAGAAAATAGTACTGAGGTCCTAGAAAATTGGACATGCAGATGCATATGTCGCAGTGTATATAAGCAACAATAAAAAAAAAACACAACATACGGATATAGAAGTACTGTATGAGCTGGAAATAAAAAAGAAAAATAAAAGCTAATGGACAAAAGGAATAAACGACAAGGAAAACATAGTGATCACATTAGAAGTGAAGACACTATTATAAAAACCTTCCTGGAGAGAAAAGTCAATTGCAGGTGAGCAAAATTTAGACAGCGGTATAAGTGGGAAGACAACACCAAGATATGGACAACAGGTGTCTGTCAGCGTGTAAACACTGGGCTACAGACATCTAGTGTTGGACATCTACTGCAGCCAACCTTCACTGCGGAGATGGCGCTGTTAGATTGATTGATATGTGATTGTGACACGTTCTTTACAGAGATTATATGAACTAAACTAGTTGCCAGCTGAGTGATGATTGTTGCTGTCCGTGAGTGATGATTGTTGCTGTTTGTGAGTGATGATTGTTGGTGTCAGTGAGTGTAGCAATAGTCAGATGACCCATGTCAACTACCTTGGCACAGTCTCAACACTGGAGGAGTGCAAACGTGCAACAAATCGTCATGACAAAAGATTCTTCTGCAAGATGTTGAACACAATGATCAACAAACAGTTGTCAAGAGCAGTGAGAACAATAAGTACAATACACAACCTGTGCTGCTGTATGTAATGAGCAGAAATCCCAGAAACATCTCATGGCCGCAGAGCTGTGATTTCTGCGGACAATGCAAAGAGTACAATGAAGAGAAAAACAAAGGAAGCTGTCCTTCACGAAGCAGACGAAAACAGCTTGATTAGAAAAGTCAGACGTAGATGTACGTGCATCTAATAATGAGATATACACTTGAAAACAATAACAAGTGGTACATTTGGTGGGGAAAGAGCAAAGGTAAGACAAAGAGATCCATGCCTATCTCCTTGGCTAAATGGCACAATGAGAGCAAGAAGACTGGCCAGACCAAAGACTCGTGAACATGTGAGATGGTCGCTGAAACTTATCGCCAAGACACACCAGGAACAAGTTTTATAATGATATCATTTCCTGTCTCGCACCCAAGCAAAAATGTTTCAGGTTGTAGAGTAACATTATTATTTTCTTCAATGAATATAAAGATGGTGGAGATGAAGACAACTTGGCAGACACAGGTCGTCAGAAAACAGCTGCGAAAAAAGGAGGTAAGTGTCTTATGTTCTTACACAGTCTGTCTGTCTGTCTGTCTGTCTGTCTGTCTCTGTCTGTCTGTCTCTGTCTCTCTCTCTCTCTCTCTCTCTCTCTCTCTCTCTCTCTATATATATATATATATATATATATATATATATATATATATATATATATATATATAATTTTTAAGGGCTCAATTATTTATTTTTTTCGGAGGGGGGGGGGGGACGCGCGCGGTTCCCCCAGGGACCAGAGTCGCCTCATGAGGTCCCAATGTCCCTTTGTGGTATTTGGATGTCGCCTCTGTTGGTGGCACTGGCAAGATGAAGTTTAGTTTAGTTTAGTAGTTTAGTCGATGGATCAACATCACGGCACACGGGTGCAACCCATAAGTGCTCCGTTTTCCTCCTAACTCAAACCTGAGTCTGGAGAAACTCAGCTCAGTGCACGAACTCCGTAGCACCGGCGAGGATCCTGAAATACTTTGGGTAGATTTTTAACTCGAAATTTTGCCCGGGCAGCGCCGTTAAGCTACTCTTTTTCGATTTCCAACTGCCAAGGGATTTTTTTACATGCGCAACAATACACATGAACATCCGATCTCACTACCCAGAGACCAGGGGAAATTTTATTACTAGAAGTCCACACGAAAAAATCCCGGTCATCACCGGGGCTACTCCCGTGTGTTGCCGGGGCCCATAAGGGAAGCAAAGAATAGCAACACTGTAGCCTACCACGCATGTCGTAAGAGGTGACTAAGGAGGCTTCATTGTTCCGTCGCCCTGCTACTGAGTGAGTGCGTGGCGCGACACTGTGAGCTGTGAGTTTCGTGTGAAATGCTTCTGAATCTGCCCGAGGTTGTTTGGAACGTGACTGCATGTTCGGAGCGATGGCATCTGGCTATGTCCCAGAGTTGACCGGTTTTTGCCTTATGTATAAATGCGTGGCTGCTGGGCTTCTGGTTGACTGCCACTGCCATCGACAATGAACTGTATTTTCGTGTACTGTGTGGATGAACATCTAGGAAACATCCAGATGGGAAAATGACTGCAAATTCCATCAGAGATGAACTGGATGTTTCGTGGGGGGACTATTGTGTTGATATTCTGGCGGCGGCATTGTGCACAGTGTATCTGTGCGGGCTGTTGTTTGTCGAGACTGTTGTCTTTTCCACTTTTCACATTGGGCAGTTGCAGGCATTTTGTGTGATATTCACTGGCACAGGAAAGGAACATAATGGGGACGACCCGTTGTTGTGAAGTTGGAACCGGGATTAACAGACTAACTAACCAGGGCTTGAACCCGGGACCTCCAGCACTCGAGGCGGACACCATATCTCGAGGCCACGCAACAGGTCAAATTTTTCTTCTATCGTCAGTTTTTCTAGGAGGGAAAGTGGTGAAGCCGCTAAACCCCCTTCATGTTCTGAATATATAAGTGCGGATGTCCAAGAAAGAAGGCATGCCACAAACTTTACGACGCTGTTCAAAGAGAGTATTGGCTCTAAAGGCCCGCTTACGTTGTTGATTGGTGATTATAGAAGTGGAAGAAAGAAATAGAAATTAGAGGACACACTAGACAACATTAGATTTGAAATATATTATAATGATTATAGCAGGGACCTGGAATTGTAGCTTTCAGTGGTTACGTTGTCTACAGTGTTCTGTAATCTATAGTTCTTTATTCTATTTCTATGAGTGCTAATAAATACTTGCGAGTGTATGTATGTGCTGTCTCAGTGGTTCCGCAATAATGGATATTTCTAAGCATCCAGCTGTGTTCGGTTGTTTCCCTGGTCCTACGTAATGGCCTGCCTTTCGGTTACTTGACCTGCACTGGTAATCCCAACGATTGTGATAGAATACGTCACCTATACTACCTATACTAAATCATGAAATTATATGCTGGGTTGGCTGTTTACTTTCCTATTGACATTTTCCTTTCAAATGTAATCCTAGATACCTCAGGGTCACGCAAACTGACCCTTCTCAAACTGGGGTCTGATTGACCATTGACCCACAAAGATAAACATCAACACAAAGTCTTTTGGGAGTCTCAACTAACTCTCAGATATAGAATATACATTACAATAAACCAGAATAAAGGCAAAAAGTGGTCAGAATTGGGGCTTGAACTCTGACGCCTGTGTTCACAATCCAAATCACTATCTAAAATTTTTCCAGGGTAGGGATGACTGCTGCAGGGACGAACCAATGACACTGTGACACTGAAGCTCCACATATAAAACATCACATTATTATTTTACCAGGAAGCCCAACATATAAAACATCACATTATTATTTTACCACGAAGCCCCACATATAAAACATCACATTATTATTTTACCAGGAAGCCCCACATATAAAACATCACATTATTATTTTACCAGGAAGCTCCACATATAAAATATCACATTATTATTTTACCAGGAAGCTCCACTTACAAAACATCACGTTATTATTTTACCAGGAAGCCCCACATATAAAACATCACGTTATTATTTTACCAGGAAGCCACACATATAAAACATCACATTATCATTTTACCAGGAAGCCCCACATATAAAACATCACGTTATTATTTTACCAGGAAGCCCCACATATAAAACATCACGCTATTATTTTACCAGGAAGCCCCACATATAAAACATCACGTTATTATGTTACTAGGAAGCCCCACATATAAAACATCACGTTATTATGTTACTAGGAAGCCCCACATATAAAACATCACATTATTATTTTACCAGGAAGCCCCACATATAAAACATCACATTATTATTTTACCAGGAAGCCCCACATATAAAACATCACATTATTATTTTACCAGGAAGCCCCACATATAAAACATCACATTATTATTTTACCAGGAAGCTCCACATATAAAACATCACGTTATTATTTTACCAGGAAGCCCCACATATAAAACATCACGTCTCCCCCGATGTGTCTCTACCTTGACGTGGCGGGGGAGCTTGCGTGTCCCATCGACCCCATTTGCTTGCTGATGGATGAAAAACTACATATCGGACAGCTTATGGAATAGGGACCAGACTAAGAGAGACACAACCTGCTGCTCTGCAGGTTAGACTGAGGATAGCAGTCAAAAATTTAAATCAGGTGCACGAAGGCAGAAGTTCTTGGTCTGGACAAAACTCTTAAGGCTCCCTATCGAGGGCTGTGGCTGAACACCTCTAAGCCACAAACCCTCGGATCTGAGAGCCGGGCCAATACCCACCTACCGAAAAATAGAGGCGCGATACTGAGCAAGCTACATGCTCAGGTTTGATACATGTTCGAAGGCTCTCAGCTGGGGGATGTGAGAGATTCCAGGATGAGAGGGCCAGGCCGTTTCTCGTTCACTGCTGCACGAAGGTAAGGTGCTGAGCCGGCAGCACATGTAGCCTACCTCGTGAGCGAGTTCAAAAAGTCAGAAAAGTGCCCCAGTCGAAGGAAATGGTTACGAAAACTGTCTGAATCTAACCCAGAGAGTGTAGACAAAAGTGGAAGAAAGTCTCAATGACGCGAAATGGAAAGCACGGCGAGCGAACCTATTGCGTGGTCTGAAGTCAAAAGAAAAAGCTTACCGAGTGGATGTCGCTCGCAGTCTGACCGCTCCTGGTGTGTGCTTGAGCGATCAGTGGCAAGCGAGATGCCCAACAAATGGAAGTGAGGAACCTGCAGCCATGAGCAGGACGTGGCAACTCCTCGGGTGAGCCCAGTCTCAGAGCAATAAGTGCCGGCTCTGCAAATATGGAAGCCTCCTTGGATAGCGAGGGAATGCCCATGGTCTGCCCCTGCCTTCCCTTGAGGGTTGACCATGATGTCGTTGATCGTTCATTCTATCTTGACCAGCTGAGATGTGGGCGGCATCACAACAATAAGTCTAACGTGCCTCGAAACCCGAGGAAGGCTAACCTCATTAAAAAATGCCCGCCGGAAGTCGGAAGTGTCGTCCTACTGGTGGCAGACTAAAAATTGACACTACGCAATTACGTCCGAGTGAAATGTTTCGTCCGAATGTCTCTCGTGCTAGGAACAGCTCTGACTACCTAGTTTCCGAATGCCGCTCTTGTTCGGAACAGCTCTGACTAGGTAGTTTTCCGAATGTCTGTCGTGCCTGGAACAGCTCTGACGGGCGCAACGACAAGCACATGTCCGAAAACTCTCTGAGTGGATATCGTCTGCAAACCTGTCTGGTATGTGCGGGAATGGCCCGGGGCAAACGAAATGACCAATATATTGAAGAGAGGATTTAAAGCAGCCATGAGCAGGACGTGACAATTCCCTCGGTGAACCCAGAAACAGGGCGCTATGTGTCGGCCCTGCAACTATGGAAGCAACCTTGGATGGCGGAAAATGATATGGACTGTTCCTGCCTTCCTTTGAGGGATGACCGTTGTCTTCGACCGTTCAACCTTGGCCAGCTAGATGGCACCACAAAAGTGAGAGTCTCCCAGGAATGCTACCTGGTCAAAAAAGCACGCTGTAGTCGGATGTGTTGGCCTACGGGTTTCGGCCCAAGGGCGCATAACAGACACACCGCAATCACAACTGAAAAAACACTCCGGATGAACGAAAAGAAGAAGAAGAAACATCACGTTAGTATTTTACCAGGAAGCCCCACATATAAAACATCACGTTATTATTTTACCAGGAAGCCCCACATATAAAACATCACATTATTATTTTACCAGGAAGCTCCACATATAAAATATCACATTATTATTTTACCAGGAAGCCCCACATATAAAACATCACATTATTATTTTACCAGGAAGCCCCACATATAAAACATCACTATATTATTTTACCAGGAAGCTCCACATAAACAACATCGCGTTATTATTTCACCAAGAGACTCCACATATAATCAAGACTAACAGACCAATCCACACTCCAGGATGATGTGACTAATCCACACTCCAGGATGATGTGACTAATCCACACTCCAGGATAATGTGACCAATCCACACTCCAGGATGATGTGACCAATCCACACTCCAGGATGATGTGACCAATCCACACCCCAGGATGATGTGATCAATCCACACCCCAGGATGATGTGATCAATCCACACTCCAGGATGATGTGACCAGTCCACACCCCAGGATGATGTGATCATTCCACACCCCAGGATGTTGTGATCAATCCACACCCTATGATGATGTGATCAATCCACACTCCAGGATGATGTGACCAATCCACACCCCAGGATGATGTGACCAATCCACACCCCAGGATGATGTGATCAATCCACACCCCAGGATGATGTGACCAATCCACACTCCAGGATGATGTGACCAATCCACATTCCAAAATGATGTGATCAAACAACACTCCAGGATGATGTGACCAATCCACACTCCAGGATGATGTGTCCAATCCACACCTCAGGATGATGTGATCAATCCACACTCCAGAATGATGTGACTAATCCACACTCCATGGTGAAGTGACTAATCCACACACCAGGATGATGTGACCAATCCACACTCCAGGATGATGTGACTAATCCACACTCCAGGATGATGTGATCAATCCACACTCCAGGATGATGTGACTAATCCACACTCCAGGATGATGTGACTAATCCACACTCCAGGATGATGTGACTAATCCACACTCCAGGGTGATGTGATCAATCCACACTCCAGGATAATGTGATCAAGATTACACTGGTCGCCTTCACCTCCCACAATATCTCGTGGTGCCCACCGTGGACCGGGTCCACCTGGGTGCTCATGACGCTGACACCACACACCAGGGACATCATCACCTGGAAACACATGACACAACACACCAGGGACATCATCACCTGGGAGCACATGACATCACACACCAGGGACATCATCACCTGGGAGCACATGACATCACACACCAGGGACATCATCACCTGGGAGCACATGACACCACTTCAGCTTCTTGAACTCAAAGTAAGTCCATTCCTCCTTAGTTGGATCGCTGCAGCCCTCTTCCAACGGAAAGTAGTTTTTAGATGTGACAGTTGGACTTCGGAACCAACAACAATATATCCTGGCCTACCACAGGGATCACCATTATCTCCGGTACTGTTCAACACCTACACAGTGAGAATCACCAGTGAGCATGACACTGGACCTGGCAGGACATTGTCATATGCCGATGATGTTTTAGTGTATCGTCAGGGTAAGGATAGAGAGCAGGTTGCGGTGGAACTACAAACCGAACTCAATCGCATAAGTACTTGGTGTGATGAAGCTGGGGCAATGGTCAACCCAACAAAGGCAACAGTGACTTGGTTCTCGTTGAATAATCATATTGTCAACACTCCAACACCAACTGTAAAGCTGTGTTCAGAGACGGTGGAAAGAACGCAGGCAATGAATTACCTGGGGATACGGTTTGATCGAAGCCTTGCTTATAATGAGCACATAGACCAGGTGATAACAAAGGCCAAGCGGGGTTTGGCTGCGATGCGGGTGATGGCGGCAGCAAACTGTGAGCAGCGCCATCTATGTCTTCTATACGAGGGGCTGGTCATGTCTGTTTTTGAGTATGCAATGGCAATCCTGACTCTCAGCCGTAAGCAGATAGAAAGGATGGAAAGGATACAGAATGAAGCTATGCGCATTATTCTTGGATGTACAAGAGATACAGCATGCAGGGCGATGCGCTACCTTCTTGATTTTCCAACCATTGAAGACAGAATACAAGTTTGCAGAGCACGCGCCTACCTCAGAGTTAACGCAAACACACAACATCCACTGCATAGTGAAATTATGAAGGTGAAGGGCAGCAGGTTAAAAAGAGGACGGTCGTGGATGGGTCAAGCCGAAGACATTCTTCAACAGGTGTGTTCACTTGAGGACTTAGAACCTGGCGAGGAGTGGGTACAAGTGCCAACAGATTTCTGCACATCCTTTTCAGTTTGCATCCAACTAGATAGAAAATGCAGACAAGAAAATCCGGCTGCTGTGGAGGCTGAAGTACAAGCGTTGATTTTCGAGAATTCGCTAGACGGTGATGCTGTCATCTACACAGATGGGTCGGTCGTCCGACATGTGAGAAGCTCATGGGCCTTTACGGCTCGGGCCGGAGGGAGAATTGTGAAGGAGGACTCTGGTGCTTTCACTGAAACCACAAGTAGCCTGACTATGGAAGTCATGGCAGTAAGTAAAGCAATAACATGGCTCGAGACACAGACATTCACTAGGGCATGTTTCCTTAGCGACTCAATGAACATGATCAAGAGGATAGAGGAGGGGTCGATCCGAAGAGAATGGTTGCTGCCTCTGGAGCGGTCTCGGCTGGCAAAGATTAGTTTCATCTTCGTGCCAGGGCATGCGGGAGTACAAGGAAATGAGCGGGCTGACAAGCTCGCAGGTGAGGCTACGGTGGAGGGCGGACGCGCCATGGACCAGGCTGACATTCTGAATGCTCTACGAGAAGTAAGACTTTTGCGAGAACCAAGTGATGACTGTGAATCTACAACCATGGCCAGACTGCGAGAACAGCAAATTAAAAGAGGGGTGGCCAAACAAGAATACTACGCAGGAAGCCAAAGAAGATTGATAAACCAACACAGAACTGGTGTCGTTAGCCGCTACACGCTGCGGGATTTGCTGAGGAGGGGATTCGAGCACTTATGGACTGAATGGTTCGATGTGCAATGAGGATGATCTGTCGACTAACTAACTAACTGACACCACACACCAGGGACATCATCACCTGGGAGCACATGACACCACACACCAGGGACATCATCACCTGGGAGCACATGACACCACACACCAGGGACATCATCACCTGGGAGCACATGACACCACACACCAGGGACATCATCACCTGGGAGCACATGACATCACACACCAGGGACATCATCACCTGGGAGCACATGACATCACACACCAGGGACATCATCACCTGGGAGCACATAAGACCACACACCAGGGACATCATCACCTGGGAGCACATGACATCACACACCAGGGAGATCATCACCTGGGAGCACATAAGACCACACACCAGGGACATCATCACCTGGGAGCACATGACATCACACACCAGGGAGATCATCACCTGGGAGCACATGACATCACACACCAGGGACATCATCACCTGGGAGCACATGACACCACACACCAGGGACATCATCACCTGGGAGCACATGACACCACACACCAGGGAGATCATCACCTGGGAGCACATGACACCACACACCAGGGACATCATCACCTGGGAGCACATGACATCACACACCAGGGACATCATCACCTGGGAGCACATAAGACCACACACCAGGGACATCATCACCTGGGAGCACATGACATCACACACCAGGGAGATCATCACCTGGGAGCACATGACACTGACACCACACACCAGGGACATCACCACCTGGGAGCACATAACACCACACACCAGGGACATCATCACCTGGGAGCACATGACACCACACACCAGGGACATCATCACCTGGGAGCACATGAAACCACACACCAGGGACATCATCACCTGGGAGCACATGACATCACACACCAGGGACATCATCACCTGGGAGCACATAAGACCACACACCAGGGACATCATCACCTGGGAGTACATGACATCACACACCAGGGAGATCATCACCTGGGAGCACATGACACTGACACCACACACCAGGGACATCACCACCTGGGAGCACATAACACCACACACCAGGGACATCATCACCTGGGAGCACATGACACCACACACCAGGGACATCATCACCTGGGAGCACATAAGACCACACACCAGGGATATCATCACCTGGGAGCACATGACATCACACACCAGGGACATCATCACCTGGGAGAATATGACACCACACACCAGAGACATCATCACCTGGGAGAACATGACACCACACACTAGGGACATCATCACCTGGGAGCACATGACACCACACACTAGGGACATCATCACCTCGGAGCACATGACACCACACACCAGGGACATCATCACCTGGGAGCACATGACACTGTCACCACACACCAGGGACATCATCACCTGGGAGCACATGACACTGACACCACACACCAGGGACATCATCACCTGGGAGCACATGACACCACACACCAGGGACATCATCACCTGGGAGCACATGACACTGTCACCACACACCAGGGACCATCATCACCTGGGAGCACATGACACTGACACCACACACCAGGGACATCATCACCTGGGAGCACATGACACCACACACCAGGGACATCATCACCTGGGAGCACATGACACCACACACCAGGGACATCATCACCTGGGAGCACATGACACTGACACCACACACCAGGGACATCATCACCTGGGAACACATGACACCACACACTAGGGACATCATCACCTGGGAGCACATGACACTGACACCACACACCAGGGACATCATCACCTGGGAGAACATGACACCACACACTAGGGACATCATCACCTGGGAGCACATGACACCACACACTAGGGACATCATCACCTGGGAGCACATGACACCACACACCAGGGACATCATCACCTGGGAGCACATGACACTGACACCACACACCAGGGACATCATCACCTGGGAGCACATGACACCACACACCAGGGACATCATCACCTGGGAGCACATGACACTGTCACCACACACCAGGGACATCATCACCTGGGAGCACATGACACTGACACCACACACCAGGGACATCATCACCTGGGAGCACATGACACCACACACTAGGGACATCATCACCTGGGAGCACATGACACTGACACCACACACCAGGGACATCATCATCTGGGAGAACATGACACCACACACTAGGGACATCATCACCTGGGAGCACATGACACCACACACTAGGGACATCATCACCTGGGAGCACATGACACCACACACTAGGGACATCATCACCTGGGAGCACATGACACTGACACCACACACCAGGGACATCATCACCTGGGAACACATGACACAACACACCAGGGACATCATCACCTGGGAACACATGACACCACACACCAGGGACATCATCACCTGGGAGTACATGACACTGACACCACACACCAGGGACATCATCACCTGGGAGTACATGACACTGACACCACACACCAGGGACATCATCACCTGGGAGCACATGACACCACACACTAGGGACATCATCACCTGGGAGCACATGACACTGACACCACACACTAGGGACATCATCACCTGGGAGCACATGACACCACACACCAGGGACATCATCACCTGGGAGCACATGACACTGACACCACACACCAGGGACATCATCACCTGGGAACACATGACACAACACACCAGGGACATCATCACCTGGGAGCACTGACACTGACAACCACACACCAGGGACATCATCACCTGGGAGCACATGACACTGACACCACACACCAGGGACATCATCACCTGGGAGTACATGACACTGACACCACACACCAGGGACATCATCACCTGGGAGCACATGACACCACACACTAGGGACATCATCACCTGGGAGCACATGACACTGACACCACACACTAGGGACATCATCACCTGGGAGCACATGACACCACACACCAGGGACATCATCACCTGGGAGCACATGACACTGACACCACACACCAGGGACATCATCACCTGGGAACACATGACACAACACACCAGGGACATCATCACCTGGGAGCACTGACACTGACACCACACACCAGGGACATCATCACCTGGGAGCACATGACACTGACACCACACACCAGGGACATCATCACCTGGGAGCACATGACACCACACACCAGGGACATCATCACCTGGGAGCACATGACACACACACCAGGGACATCATCACCTGGGAGCACATGACACTGACACCACACACCAGGGACATCATCACCTGGGAGCACATGACACTGACACCACATACCAGGGACATCATCACTTGGTCAGTGTATTGTGTCCACTCATTCACTGCAACATTCATCTGTTGTCTCGAGGCAATTACTTATTTTGGTGTTAAACAAATGTATACCTTCATTATATAGTTAATTTTCTTCTTCTTTGACAAATAATGTTTTCTAAGTGTCAGTGGGGATCATCTTCTTAAAACAAAGCTCAATAGAAAGATTAGATGTATAGATATCATGGGATAAGAATCTTGTAAAAGATATGTATACTAATGAGCGAATTTTACGCATTACCCTGCTACTGAGTGTACACTAGAAGTTTGCTCACATTTCAAATGAAAGATAGTGAATGTTCTCGTATTTTCTGCAGATGCTGGATCAAATGAGCGGAACAGAAGCTCCAGATGTCTGGTTGTGCCAGTGTTGGTGTTGCTGGCCAGCCTGGGCCTCACTACTAATGTCTTTGTCTAGGGCAACAGAGGTGTCACAGGTGACCCTTCGTTGGAGAAATCAACATGTCATATAAGTCTAGCAATCACAACTGTAGCAATTCAAGTGTTATATAACTTGAGGAATCACGTTATCACTTAACTCTAGCAATCACACTGTTAAACAACTTTAGCAATTAAACGGTTATATAACTTAAGGAATCACATTGTCGCAGAACTCTAGCAATCACACTGTTAAACAACATTAAGAATTAAACTGTTAGATAACTTAGGAATCACATTGTCACAGAACTCTAGCAATCACATTGTCAAACAACTTTATTTGGGAATATACATTTGGGAAGGTTTTAGAGAAAATAGTCGCTGTTAAGCTGCAGGATTTTTTGGAAAGGGGGAAGCTTCTTCCAAGAGGCCTGGGCAGCTACAGGCCAGGAAAAGATACCTGAGGCAAATGCAGCCACCTTTGCCTTTGACTTTTATGAGGGGTTCCAGAGTAGACAAGAAACGATGGCGGCAGCGCTTGATCTCGAGGATGCGTACTATAGAGTTCGCTATGATATATTTGATGACCGCACTTATGGAGAAGGGGGTCAATCCCTGGTTGGTGAACTGGATAGCAGCCGTCCTGCATTCTCGTCAGGTTGCTCTCCGTCTGGGCGCATGGACCTCAGAGCCACATATTTTAACCCCGGGACTGCCACAGGGATCTGCAATCTCACCGGTGCTCTTTAATGTGTATACGAGCAAGATTGCATACCTAGAAGCACCAGGGGTTGGAAGGATTCTAACATTTGCAGATGATATTCTTGCATACAGGCAGGGGAGAAATAGGGATCAAACAGCCCAGGAGCTACAGGTGACAGTAGACAAAGTGATTGACTGGTGCACTGAAATGAGTGCTGTCATCAACCCGGAAAAGGCGGCTGTGTTGTGGTGCTCTCTGGACAACAGGATTGTGAGAGATGATGCCCCAAGCCTCACGATAGATGGTAGAAGCGTCAACAGAGAGAACAAACTGAAGTATCTGGGAATCACATTTGACAGGAGTCTGTCCTTCAAGGACCATGTGGAGACGGTTGTGACAAGATCTCAAAAGGGACTCAATGCACTTAAAACTATGGCTGCAATGGACACAGAGCAGAGAATGCTCTTCACACTATACCAGCACTTGATCCTCTCAGTGATTGATTATGGACTAGGACTGCTCACTGTCTCAAAGAGTCAGCTGGTGAAATTAGAGCGCATACAGAATGAAGCTATGCGGGTCATTCTGGGATGCACCAGAGACACTCCAGTAGTGTGTATGCGTTACATCCTTGGTCTGCCTACTGTTGCTGGTAGGCACAAGGTGATGCAAGCGAAGGCATACCTCAGAGTAGCTGCAGACACAGATCACCCGTTGCATGAGGCGCTGGACGTAGTTAAGGGTCAGAGACTGATAAGAGGGAAATCATGGATGGCTCAGGCGGAGGATACGATCAGACAGGTGTGCCCCTTGGAGAACATCAGGCGAGGAGAGGAGTGGGTCAGAGTGCCAGCCGTGCAGTCAGACTTGTGCAGAGTTATAATCACATTGAGCAGGGAGTGCAGGGAGTGGCCAGCAGGGGCCACGGAAGTGGAAATTCAGCAACTAATTCAGGAAAATTCTCGCCCGGGTGATGTGATTATCTACACGGATGGGTCGGTGTTGAGAGGTAGGAGAAGTGCCTGGGGGTTCTTGGCAAAAACTAATGGTCGGCGTTTGGTGCAGGAGAGCCTGGCGTATGATGACACTACATCTAGCTTAAGAATGGAGGTGGAGGCGGTCAGTGCAGCTTTCCGCTGGATAGAAAACACGATACATACACACATTGTGATTGTAACTGACTCAGAAAGCATGCTGAGAAGGGTGAGAACAGGCAAGCTTCGTGCAGAGTGGCTTGCTTCGCTTCGGAGGTCACGGGTAGCAAGCATCACCTGGATCTTTTCTCCTGGGCATGCCGGTGTGCTGGGGAATGAACAGGCGGACAGATTGGCTGGCTCGGCAAAACTTGGTGGAGTATTGATGCATGACAAGGCAGATGTGGTTGCGGCCTTGTGGGAGCACGTGTACACCTCGGAGGAGCAAATGGATCACCATAGTCTGGTTAGAATGAGGCAGCGAGGAGTGACGAGGGGATCTGGCCGACGCTCGACGCTCAGAGGAAAGGCGAGACGGACATATAATCAGATTGCTACTGGAACTATTAGTGTTGGAACTCTTCGCTGGTTGCTGAGGATGGGGACGGAGTGCTTATGGGAATGTCCCGAATGCTGTGATGTCGGTTCCTAAATCAATCAATCAAACAACTTTAGCACTTACACTGTTAAATGCTTGCTTGCTTGCGTGTGTTCGCTGGCTGTGAACTCCAGCGTGAAGCCCTGTATGTCGGATGAAGACATCCTATTGTCCAACATCAGTGTGATGTCATACAGGACCTGAGATTTGCGTGAGTATCCGTTGTCCCATGTATGGCTTACTGGTGTGCAGACTGGTGGTCCCTCGCCGTGCAGGCAGACACTCTACGACTTCGGAGGAGTCAACGATCCTACTGACTTGAGCCAGGACCCCAAAGGGACCTGTTGCCCAGGACGCTCGGCGAGGACGCGTCAATAGGTCTTAGCCAGTATATAACCCGGCCCTGGTGCCTTGGAAACACCTCTGCGTCCCATTGTTAAATAACTTAAGCAATCACATTGTCACATAATTCTAGCAATCACACTGTCAAACAACTTTAACAATTAAACTGGTAAATAACTTAAGGAATCACATTGTCTGCACTTCTGGGTGGGGTAAACGAGCAGGCGAACAGATTGGCCGGGTGCGCCCACATGGTGGGGTATTGGTGCATGACAAGGCATATATCGTCAAGGCCTTTTGGGGTCACATGAACACTATGGGAGAACAGATAAATCCTTTGGGATCACATGAACACTGTGGGAGAACAGATAAATCCTTTGGGATCACATGACCACTGTGGGAGAACAGATAAATCCTTTGGGATCACATGAACACTGTGGGAGAACAGATAAATCATCAAGTTCTGGAGAAATTAGTGGGGCAGGCCAGAAGATCTGACCGACACGCAGTACTCCGAGGGGTGGTCAGACGGACACATAATCAGACATCAGCTAGTACAATTAGTGCTGGGACTCTTCGCTGGTTGTTGAAGTTGGAGACGGAGTGCATACAGGAATGTCCTGAGTGTTGTGATGTGGGTTCTTAACTCACCTCAACTCATATCAAGCATTATCATAGCTGAACAACAATGTAGAATGGAGGGAAGTGTCAGCTACATAATGTCATTCTGCTGCGTATATATTTATGTTTCCTATTTATTCTACATACTTACATAATATTATTACACCTTGATCTTGTTATTTTATTGTAATTTATGCTTTCGCTTGTTGTTTGCTGTTGAAGGGTTACTACCACAAGATGATCAATCACTTGATGTGATTCTATTATACGTCACAAAGAAAGGAATGCTTTTGTGTGTGTGAGTGAGTGAGTGAGTGAGCGAGTGAGTGAGTGAGTAGGAAGGTAGTAAATGTGTTTGTGTGTGTGGGCTGTAGAGAACTTCATGAATGATTGTTGTGTTTTCACACTGTAAATATTGACAGTAGCGTTGGTGTAGTTTTGGCAACATTGTGACAAAAGAAAAACTGAAACACAAGTTAACAACTGTTACAATTAATGGGACAAGAGATAGAAGTTGGTAGCAAGAGGCAATCCTTGATAGTATCTCGTCAAGATGTAGAATAACGGCAAATGAAGTGATACATTCTGATGGAGACTGGAAGCTATGGAGGAGCATCACTGCCCATGCCAACTGCTAAGGTATTTAATGATGATGGTGGTGTAGTGGTTTGTTCATTCATGTACAACACAGTGGCCTAGGTTCAGTTCCTTGAATGGTCGGTGTACATTTTCTCCAACCACTGCGGCTCTATGCTATTGCAGTTATATCCCCTTTATTTTGCCGTTTAAACAAGGGGTGGCCAACACGAGGCCCGCGGGCCGCATGCAGCCCGCCGGGAGTCATGCTGTGGCCCGCTGAGTGGGAAACAACGATGTGGTCTAAGCTGTAGCACGCTTGCTTGTTTACTTTAATTAACAAACGATTTTAAAAAAAAATTAGGTGCGTGGTCCGGCAGGAAATATTATTTCTGAAATTTGGCCCGCCTGCTGAAAAAATTGGCCCTGGTTTAAACCCTGAAAGTGGACCAGACACCATTGCCAAAATATGGCTTAATGGCATGTACGTGTGCCAACGTTGTCAATGTAAAATTTACAATTGATAAACGTGTCGGCTTTCATTGTTTACTCTAAGACTTACAATTGATAAACGTTTCTTCTTTCATTACTTACTCTAAGAGTTACAATTGTTAAACCTGTCTGCATTCACCTACCTCTGTAAGGCTAACAATGATTAAATCTATCTGAGTTCATATTTCACAGCTGCATGTACTGTCCAATATATATTTCACTCTGGACAATTCTTCCTCGCCTTCAGTTTGGAGTATCTGGCTAAACATCTAAGTATTCTGTTGTCAACAAATCCATAAACACTGACCATCTCAAAATTGGTAGAAAGGAAATATTTTTTTTGGGGTGCATTATTTCCTATATGCCATTTATGTGGGTACTTATTTTCTATAGATTTGTATGTTTAATATGTTCATATAAATGCGCTTACCAGGCGTTCGAAACGCAGCCGCGACCGATTTGTGCAGCAGACCGTGTCACATTGCGTTATAACATGTTGGTATGGGAGCCGGTCGTTCAGAAAGCAATGGCCAACTACTAAACGTAAAAGCTTGCCTAGTACATCAACAGCAGCTGACAATGGTGTTGACTGCTACGTCCTGCAAGGGATATGCAACAAAAAAAATAATAATATTTCTATATACTTATTATTTGAATGTTTTATTAAGGTTCACTAACTTATTGTGACTGTCTAATTAAACCCCCACCTTGTGTTTATAACTTGTTAGGCTGCTACCATTGTCACATGTCTGCAACTGGTCTACGATGGAAGCTATGACAGGCAGACAGTTAGAGAATCACTCTGCTGATCCAGCAGCTTGCCTTGTTCCAAATGTATTGGTGTTACCTTTGCCCTGGAGTAAACTAGGCAGGTCAAGAGAGGGCACCACATGGTCTCTACAATTTACCCCAGGCTTTGTGCTATGCAGAGGTCTAACAATCGCTACTGCTATGGGTTGTAGTTATTGTGACTTGTTAGAAGCACAATGTAACAAACTATCGTCTGTCAATACTGTATGGTGCTAGTGGCTACTGTTACATGGGTTGTGCATGGTGCTAGTGACTACTGTTACATGGGTTGTGTATGGTGCTAGTGACTACTGTTACATGGGTTGTGACGCTCAATTGAAATGACTTTGAAATCACAATTGTATTGTTTATGAAAACTTTGCGACTGCTCAAGTACACATGTCAAGTATGATGCTGGACTCTGCAGCCCCACAGCGAAATAGGTGACCATAGTCACTGCACTTTTTGATAAGGTTCCACCTGTTGTCTTCAAACTTTATATACATAAATTTAAATCCTGCCAGGTAAAATACATGTCACCAGTCTCCAATTGGAGTTAAAGGAGAAGAGTTGACTTTATGACAGCATGCCTGAGAGTAGCAGGCTGAAAGCATCGCATGAAGCATCACCTCTGTAGTTCCAGCAATGACCCCCCCCCCCCCTCTCCACAAAGGTCTCTGAAAAAAATTTCACTTGTGAACCAGATGTTCACGAGTCCAAAAACCAACTCATGACGTTCTTAGCATGAGACAAGCATCTTGACCTCCACGCCACGGAGATCACTCAAGTGGAAATAATAGATATACAGATTTATGTACGTCTATTTATGGGAGGTGCCGTAGTAAAGAGGGTAGCAGGTTTGGAACCATCCACTGCCTGGTTCCCTACAGTCACAACAGTGCGATGTCCTGTTTAACAGGTGGTCATATTGTCTGCATACTGCTATATATGATTTACGCTGCCTTGTATTTAGCCACCGTCTGTGGCTTTACACAGCCTTGTATGTAGCCAACGTCTGTGGCTAAGTCGTGCTTCATGTTCCCACATATTGCATTCAAAATCAGCTGCATGCGATTTGAGGTATGAGCATAGGTCATTCAGAAAGCAATCGCAAACTACTGAACATAAAATTGCCAAGACAACACAAACAGCCAACAGATGCTGGGGTTGAGTGTGACTTCCTGTAAAGGACATGCAACTAACTGTTGGTTTTGTACTTGTAGGTACCTGAATATGTTGCATGATGTTCTGTGACATTAATGTTGGTGTTGCCATGTCTCTGTTCATGTTCCTGGCATCTGTTCATGTTCCTGGCATCTGTTTCATGTTCCTGGCATCTGTTCATGTTCCTGGCATCTGTTTCATGTTATGACTTATTTGATGTAAGCTGTAGAGGCACAGGTTGTTCCATGACTGATACTGCCACTGCAGTGTGCAGTGTTAGACATCAGAAGTGGAGTTGGTCACTTCCCTTCCCAGCTGCTCTTCTTTCCGAAGCCAATTCTCACATTTTCTGCTATCCATGTTTTCTGAGGCTGGGTTGACCCCAGAGCCGTAGTGGTAACAAAATAAATAATCCTGCCTCTTCGGAGGATTGGACCTGGACCCCCATCTTGGCAGGTAAATGCACTAACCACTCGGCCACAGTGGCTCCTATGTTTCGATTCAATTTCACCATGACCCCTGCCCTGTTCAACCTCAAGGAGAAGTTATAGTTAGGGTCCATCACCAAACGGTGATTGTTGTCCTTTCGGGGTAATGACTGTGCGGCTCCTATGTATGCTGTATGATATTCAAATGTATTGTGCATAAATATATTATGGAAACTATATAATTGAGAGATATTATATACTATTGAAATGTACTTGTTTATTCACTTGCCTGCAGTCATGTACCTAAAGGTGTGGGAAAGGGTTCTTTACTGTTTCACTTGTTTCTATTATATATGATTTTTGTGCGAGGTACTTGAACATCTTGTGGGATATTCTAGCACAAGTTATTTGTATATACTTATGTTATTTGTGTGTACACATTTATGATATCTGGTGTACAGACCTGTTGTCATGTTGCATGGTATGTGTACAGGTGTAACGTGCTGAATATAAACACTCATATCCTTGTTTATGACACAAGGGAATCATGAAGATATATACTCTTCTATGGGCAGCTGTGGAGGTGGATGGCCAGTGCACTAGTCTGTTGATCCAGTTATAATGGATTCAATATTCTCTCAAGGCAAGATCTCTTCATGGTCACATGACTCCAGCAACATAAAATAGACACATTTTCTATGAGATAAGTTGGCTGGCATAAGACTGATAGTATCAGACTGAGGACCTTGGTGTCTGCTGTTGGAGACTGAGAACATTGGTGTCTGCTGTTGGAGACTGAGAACATTGGTGTCTGCTGTTGGAGACTGAGAACATTGGTGTCTGCTGTTGGAGACTGAGAACATTGGTGTCTGCTGTTGGAGACTGAGAACATTGGTGTCTGCTGTTGGAGACTGAGGACCTTGGTGTCTAATGTTGAAGACTGAGGACCTTGATGTCTGCTGTTGGAGACTGAGGACCTTGGTGTCTAATGTTGAAGAATGAGGACCTTGGTGTCTGCTGTTGGAGACTGAGGACCTTGGTGTCTGCTGTTGGAGACTGAGGACCTTGGTGTCTAATGTTGAAGACTGAAGACCTTGGTGTCTGCTGTTGGAGACTGAGGACCTTGGTGTCTAATGTTGAAGACTGAGGACCTTGGTGTTTGCTGTTGGAGACTGAGGACCTTGGTGTCTAATGTTGAAGACTGAGGACCTTGGTGTCTGCTGTTGGAGACTGAGGACCTTGGTGTCTAATGTTGAAGACTGAGGACCTTGGTGTCTGCTGTTGGAGACTGAGGACATTGATGTCTGCTGTTGAAGACTGAGGACCTTGGTGTCTGCTGTTGGAGACTGAGGACCTTGGTGTCTAATGTTGAAGACTGAGGACCTTGGTGTCTGCTGTTGGAGACTGAGGACCTTGGTGTCTAATGTTGAAGACTGAGGACCTTGGTGTCTAATGTTGAAGACTGAGGACCATGGTGTCTAATGTTGGAGACTGAGGACCTTGGTGTCTGCTGTTGGAGACTGAGGACCTTGGTGTCTAATGTTGAATACTGAAGACCTTGGTGTCTAATGTTGTAGAATGAGGACCTTGGTGTCTAATGTTGAAGACTGAGGACCTTGATGTCTGCTGTTGTAGACTGAGGACCTTGGTGTCTGCTGTTGTAGACTGAGGACCTTGGTTTCTGCTGTTGGAGACTGAGGACCATGGTGTCTGCTGTTGTAGACTGAGGACCTTGGTGTCTGCTGTTGTAGACTGAGGACCTTGGTGTCTGCTGTTGTAGACTGAGGACCTTGGTGTCTAATGTTGAAGACTGAGGACCTTGGTGTTTGCTGTTGGAGACTGAGGACCTTGGTGTCTACTGTTGTAGACTGAGGACCCTGGTGTCTGCTGTTGTAGACTGAGGACCTTGGTGTCTGCTGTTGGAGACTGAGGACCATGGTGTCTGCTGTTGTAGACTGAGGACCTTGGTGTCTGCTGTTGTAGACTGAGGACCTTAATGTCTGCTGTTGTAGACTGAGGACCTTGGTTTCTGCTGTTGGAGACTGAGGACCTTGGTGTCTGCTGTTGGAGACTGAGGACCTTGGAGTCTGCTGTTGGAGACTGAGGACCTTGGTGTCTGCTGTTGTAGACTGAGGACCTTGGTGTCTGCTGTTGGAGACTGAGGACCTTGGTTTCTGCTGTTGGAGACTGAGGACATTGGTATCTGCTGCTTGTAGACTGAGGACCTTGGTGTCTGCTGTTGGAGACTGCAGACCTTGGTGTCTGCTGTTGTAGACTGAGGACCTTGGTGTCTTATGTTGAAGACTGAGGACCTTGGCTTTCTGCTGTTGGAGACTGAGGACCTTGGTGTCTGCTGTTGGAGACTGAGGACCTTGGTTTCTGCTGTTGGAGACTGCAGGACCTTGGTGTCTGCTGTTGTAGACTGAGGACCTTGGTGTCTGCTTTTGGAAGACTGAGGACCATTGGTTTCTGCTGTTGGAGACTGAGGACCTTGGTGTCTTATTTTGAAGACTGAGGACATTGGTCTTGTGTTGGAGACTGAGGACATTGGTGTCTTATTTTTAAGACTGAGGACCTTAGTGTCTGCTGTTGGAGACCGAGGACCTTGGTGTCTGCTGTTGGAGACTGAGGATCTTGGTGTCTGCTGTTGTAGACTGATGACCTTGGTGTCTGCTGTTGGAGACTGAGGACCTTGGTGTCTTATTTTGAAGACTGAGGACCATAGTTTCTGACGTTGGAGACTGAGGACCTTGGTGTCTTATTTTGAAGACTGAGGACCTTGGTTTCTGCTGTTGGAGACTGAGGACCATGGTTTCTGCTGTTGGAGACTGAGGACTTTGGTGTCTTATGTTGAAGACTAAGGACCTTGGTGTCTGCTGTTGGAGACTGGGGACCTTGGTTTCTGCTGTTGGAGACTGAGGACTTTGGTGTCTTATGTTGAAGACTGAGGACCTTGGTGTCTAGTACTGGAGACCGAGGAGCTTGGTGCCTGCCATAACTGCAATGACATTAGTTTAACAATAAATATATGAGAAGCAACAAGCTAATGTTATTGTTATATTGTATGTAATGTGTGTTGGAAATACACAGCTCCATATCTGTAACAAAGAATTGTCATACAACAATACAAGGAATAGTTTCAATTACATATATCAGTAAATACAGATATTTTGTATCACTACTTAGGTGTCAGCAATAGTAATTATATGCGCTTACAGCAATGTACACATCTGTAGGGAAATATATACACACATTTATACTGTTGCGATACACAGATCGATACAAAAAGATACACAGACACACACAAAAAAAAAAAACAATGCTAAGGGATTAGAAGAAATAACCCTCTCTTCCAAGAGATGCATTGAAATTCAAATTCCTTTTCTGATCTTACAACTGAAGTGCACGTCACCCAAACATTATAATCTGTGACGAAGAAATTGAAAATGTCTCAAACTTTGCTGTGAATACTTGGATCCACAATGAACAACTCCAGAGATTATCCTGATGAAGTCAGAAGGCACAGGCCATAGCATTAAGAACCTACAGCACAATGCCAGCAAAAAAATTAAAATAAACATGTTGAGAACAAGCATCTGTCTTGTAGTAACAGAGGGATGTCAGTCATTGATGATGTTGCAACCACTAAAGAAGAAAAATGGAGATCTGAACATAATGGTACACACAGATTGTGAGAATACTATGAATCAAGAAGGAGAAATACAATCACATTCTACAAGATGTGAACATCCAAGAAAACTGGGTCATGTCTCAGGACCTGAAATACCAGTACAGTAAAATAAAGGAGCCTTTGACACGCCTTACAGCTCACTGGACGTGTGGTGCTGGACCCATCTATGTGTAGACCCATTGCCACATGGCGGGAGGTGATGTGCTCAGTGTCACACCCATGTGTGTATAGACCCATTGCCACAGGGTGGGTGATGTGCTCAGTGTCACACCCATGTGTGTATAGACCCATTGCCACACGGTGGGTGATGTGCTCAGTGTCACACCCATATGTGTATAAACCCACTGCCACAGGGTGGGTGATGTGCTCAGTGGCACACCCATGTGTATATAGACCCACTGCCACATGGTGGGTGATGTGCTCAGTGTCACACCCATCTGTATATAGACCCACTGCCACATGGTGGGTGATGTGCTCAGTGGCACACCCATGTGTGTATAGACCCACTGCCACATGGTGGGAGGTGATGTGCTCAGTGTCACACCCATCTGTATAGACCCACTGCCACATGGTGGGTGATGTGCTCAGTGTCACACCCATCTGTATAGACCCACTACCACATGGTGGGTGATGTGCTCAGTGTCACACCGGCCACGCTTACTTCCAGGACATTTCCTGGCAGCCATGTCAGGCTGGGTCATCGACCTAGGAGCCCAGGTCAAGGTATAGAAATCTGCCATGATACAGAACAAAACTCATGACCCCTGGGCGGGTATGCAGACCCCTAGCCACCACACCACCATGGACAAGAACATGGAAGAAACCTGGCTCGTAATCAGAACCAGGTCTCACAAAATGGAATACTGTGGTCATAGTTCCCGCTGCAGTAGTTTAGACAGAATAGTAATGGAAGGCATGGGGTCAACCAGCTTGAAGCTGGACACATGATATTAGAGGCATACTGAGGAAAACAATACACGAGGCAGGGAAATACACGAGGTAGGGAAATACACGAGGCAAAAAAATACATGAGGCAGGAAAATACATGAGGTAGGGATATACACAAGGCAAGAAAATACATGAGGCAGGGAAATACATGAGGTAGGGAAATACATGAGGCAGGTAAATACACGAGGCAAGAAAATACATGAGGCAGGTAAATACAAGAGGCAGGGACATACACGAGGCAAGAAAATACATGAGGCAGGGAAATACACAAGGAAGAGAAATACATGAGGCAAGAAAATACATGAGGCAGGAATATACACGAGGCAGGGAAATACATGAGGTAGGGAAATACATGAGGCAGGTAAATACACAAGGCAAGAAAATACATGAGGCAGGTAAATACACGAGGCAAGAAAATACATGAGGCAGGTAAATACAAGAGGCAGGGACATACATGAGGCAAGAAAATACATGAGGCAGGGAAATACACAAGGAAGAGAAATACATGAGGCAAGAAAATACATGAGGCAGGGAAATTGATGAGGGTCAGCGAGTCTGTTCAGCAGACCATGATGGATGCTCTTCAAAGAGCGTGCCACTACATGATGCAGATGATGACCATTGTGACACCAGTGCTCTTGTACACCTCTGAATGTGACACCAGTGCTCTTGTACACCTCTGAATGTGACACCAGTGCTCTTGCACACCTCTGAATGTGACACCAGTGCTCTTGTACACCTCTGAATGTGACACCAGTGCTCTTGTACACCTCTGAATGTGACTACCAGTGCTCTTGCACACCTCTGAATGTGACACCAGTGCTCTTGCACACCTCTGAATGTGACACCAGTGCTCTTGCACACCTCTGAATGTGACACCTAGTGCTCTTGCACACCTCTGAATGTGACACCAGTGCTCTTGTACACCTCTGAATGTGACACCAGTGCTCTTGTACACCTCTGAATGTGACACCAGTGCTCTTGCACACCTCTGAATGTGACACCAGTGCTCTTGCACACCTCTGAATGTGACACCAGTGCTCTTGTACACCTCTGAATGTGCCACCAGTGCTCTTGTACACCTCTGAATGTGACACCAGTGCTCTTGTACACCTCTGAATGTGACACCAGTGCTCTTGTACACCTCTGAATGTGACACCAGTGCTCTTGTACACCTCTGAATGTGACACCAGTGCTCTTGCACACCTCTGAATGTGACACCAGTGCTCTTGTACACCTCTGAATGTGACACCAGTGCTCTTGCACACCTCTGAATGTGACACCAGTGCTCTTGCACACCTCTGAATGTGACACCAGTGCTCTTGTACACCTCTGAATGTGACACCAGTGCTCTTGTACACCTCTGAATGTGACACCAGTGCTCTTGTACACCTCTGAATGTGACACCAGTGCTCTTGTACACCTCTGAATGTGACACCAGTGCTCTTGTACACCTCTGAATGTGACACCAGTGCTCTTGTACACCTCTGAATGTGACACCAGTGCTCTTGCACACCTCTGAATGTGACACCAGTGCTCTTGCACACCTCTGAATGTGACACCAGTGCTCTTGCACACCTCTGAATGTGACACCAGTGCTCTTGCACACCTCTGAATGTGACACCAGTGCTCTTGCACACCTCTGAATGTGACACCAGTGCTCTTGCACACCTCTGAATGTGACACCAGTGCTCTTGCACACCTCTGAATGTGACACCAGTGCTCTTGCACACCTCTGAATGTGACACCAGTGCTCTTGCACACCTCTGAATGTGACACCAGTGCTCTTGCACACCTCTGAATGTGACACCAGTGCTCTTGCACACCTCTGAATGTGACACCAGTGCTCTTGTACACCTCTGAATGTGACACCAGTGCTCTTGCTACACCTCTGAATGTGACACCAGTGCTCTTGTACACCTCTGAATGTGACACCAGTGCTCTTGTACACCTCTGAATGTGACACCAGTGCTCTTGCACACCTCTGAATGTGACACCAGTGCTCTTGCACACCTCTGAATGTGACACCAGTGCTCTTGCACACCTCTGAATGTGACACCAGTGCTCTTGTACACCTCTGAATGTGACACCAGTGCTCTTGTACACCTCTGAATGTGACACCAGTGCTCTTGCACACCTCTGAATGTGACACCAGTGCTCTTGCACACCTCTGAATGTGACACCAGTGCTCTTGCACACCTCTGAATGTGACACCAGTGCTCTTGCACACCTCTGAATGTGACACCAGTGCTCTTGCACACCTCTGAATGTGACACCAGTGCTCTTGCACACCTCTGAATGTGACACCAGTGCTCTTGCACACCTCTGAATGTGACACCAGTGCTCTTGCACACCTCTGAATGTGACACCAGTGCTCTTGCACACCTCTGAATGTGACACCAGTGCTCTTTGCACACCTCTGAATGTGACACCAGTGCTCTTGTTACACCTCTGAATGTGACACCAGTGCTCTTGCACACCTCTGAATGTGACACCAGTGCTCTTGTACACCTCTGAATGTGACACCAGTGCTCTTGTACACCTCTGAATGTGACACCAGTGCTCTTGCACACCTCTGAATGTGACCACCAGTGCTCTTGCACACCTCTGAATGTGACACCAGTGCTCTTGCACACCTCTGAATGTGACACCAGTGCTCTTGTACACCTCTGAATGTGACACCAGTGCTCTTGTACACCTCTGAAGTGACACCAGTGCTCTGTACACCTCTGAATGTGACACCAGTGCTCTTGCACACCTTCTGAATGTGCCACCAGTGCTCTTGCACACCTCTGAATGTGGACACCAGTGCTCTTGCACACCTCGAATGATGACACCAGTGCTCTTGCACACCTCTGAATGTGGACACCAGTGCTCTTGCACACCTCTGAATGTGACACCAGTGCTCTTGCACACCTCTGAATGTGACACCAGTGCTCTTGCACACCTCCTGAATGTGACACCAGTTGCTCTTGCACACCTCCTGAATGTGACACCAGTGCTCTTGCACACCTCTGAATGTGACACCAGTGCTCGTGCACACCTCTGAATGTGGACACCAGTGTCTTTGCACACCTCTGAATGTGACACCAGTGCTCTTGCACACCTCTGAATGTGACACCAGTGCTCTTGCACACTTTCTGAATGTGACACCAGTGCTCTTGCACACTCTGAATGTGACACGCAGTGCTCTTGTACACCTTCTGAATGTGAACACCAGTGCTCTTGCACACCTCTGAATGTGGCACCAGTGCTCTTGCACACCTCTGAATGTGACAACCAGTGCTCTTGCACACCTCTGAATGTGACACCAGTGCTCTTGTACACCTCTGAAATGTGACACCAGTGCTCTTGTACACACCTCTGAATGTGATACCAGTGCCCTTGCACACCTCTGAATGTGACATCAGTGCTCTTGCACACCTCTGAATGTGACACCAGTGCTCTTGTACAGCTCTGAATGTGACACCAGTGCTCTTGTACACCTCTGAATGTGACACCAGTGCTCTTGTACACCTCTAAAACCCTGTCCAGCCTTTAATTTGAACATTGGCCAAAGATATTCGCAGAAGCTTATAGTTGTGTATGCAGTTGTATATAAAACACTTACACAATGTTACATTTGTGCACATGTATGCACATATCACAAGTTCTGACATCAGTGACACACACTCATACTACATGTGATTACATCAGTTCATACACCACCCAGTCATGCTTACATGTGATTACATCAGTTCATACACCACCCAGTCATGCTTACATGTGATTACATCAGTTCATACACCACCCAGTCATGCTTACATGTGATTACATCAGTTCATACACCACTCAGTCATGCTTACATGTGATTACATCAGTTCATACACCACTCAGTCATGCTTACATGTGATTACATCAGTTCATACACCACTCAGTCATGCTTACATGTGATTACATCAGTTCATACACCACTCAGTCATGCTTACATGTGATTACATCAGTTCATACACCACCCAGTCATGCTTACATGTGATTACATCAGTTCATACACCACCCAGTCATGCTTACATGTGATTACATCAGTTCATACACCACCCAGTCATGCTTACATGTGATTACATCAGTTCATACACCACCCAGTCATGCTTACATGTGATTACATCAGTTCATACAACCACTCAGTCATGCTTACATGTGATTACATCAGTTCATACACCACTCAGTCATGCTTACATGTGATTACATCAGTTCATACACCACTCAGTCATGCTTACATGTGATTACATCAGTTCATACACCACTCAGTCATGCTTAATGTGATTACATCAGTTCATACACCACCCAGTCATGCTTACATGTGATTACATCAGTTCATACACCACCCAGTCATGCTTACATGTGATTAATCAGTTCATACACCACCAAGTCATGCTTACATGTGATTACATCAGTTATACACACTCAGTCATGCTTACATGTGATTACATCAGTTCATACACACCAGTCATGCTATTACCTGTGATTACATCAGTTCATACACCACTCAGTCATGCTTACATGTGATTACATCAGTTCATACACCACTCAGTCATGCTTACATGTGATTACATCAGTTCATACACCACCAGTCATGCTTACATGTGATTACATCAGTTCATACACCACCCCAGTTCATGCTTACATGTGATTATCCATCAGTTCATACACCACTCAGTCATGCTTACATGTGATTACATCAGTTCATACACCACTCAATCATTGCTTCCATGTGATTACATCAGTTCATACACCACCCAGTCATGCTTACATGGATTACCTCAGTTTCATACACCACCAGTCATGGCTTACATGTGATACATCAGTTCATACACCAACCCAGTCATGCTTAAATGTGATTACATCAGTTCATACACCACCCAGTCATGCTTACATGTGATTACATCAGTTCTACACCACCCAGTCATGCTTAAATGTGATTACATCAGTTCATACACCACCCAGTCATGCTTACATGTGATTACATCAGTTCATACACCCACCAGTCATGCTTACATGTGATTACATCAGTTCATACACCACCAAGTCATGCTTACATGTGATTACATCAGTTCATACACCACCCAGTCATGCTTACATGTGATTACATCAGTTCATACACCACCCAGTCATGCTTACATGTGATTACATCAGTTCATACACCACTCAGTCATGCTTACATGTGATTACATCAGTTCATACACCACTCAGTCATGCTTACATGTGATTACATCAGTTTCATACACCACCCAGTCATGCTTACATGTGATTACATCAGTTCATACACCACCAGTCATGCTTACATGTGATTACATCAGTTCATACACCACTCAGTCATGCTTACATGTGATTACATCAGTTCATACACCACTCAGTCATGCTTACATGTGATTACATCAGTTCATACACCACCCAGTCATGCTTACATGTGATTACATCAGTTCATACACCACTCAGTCATGCTTACATGTGATTACATCAGTTCATACACCACCAGTCATGCTTACATGTGATACATCAGTTCATACACCACTCAGTCATGCTTACATGTGATTACATCAGTTCATACACCACTCAGTCATGCTTATACATGTGATTACATCAGTCATACACCACTCAGTCATGCTTACATGTGATTACATCAGTTCATACACCACCCAGTCATGCTTACATGTGATTAATCAGTTCATACACCACTCAGTCATGCTTACATGTGATTACATCAGTTCATACACCACCCAGTCATGCTTACATGTGATTACATCAGTTCATACACCACTCAGTCATGCTTACATGTGATTACATCAGTTCATACACCACCCAGTCATGCTTACATGTGATTACATCAGTCATACACCACTCAGTCATGCTAACTGTGATTACATCAGTTCATACACCACTCAGTCATGCTTACATGTGATTACATCAGTTCATACACCACCCAGTCATGCTTACATGTGATTACATCAGTTCATACACCCCAGTCCTGCTTACATGTGAATTAATCAGTTCATACACCACCCAGTCATGCTTACATGTGATTACCTCAGTTCATACACCACCCAGTCATGCTTACATGTGATTACATCAGTTCATACACACCCCCAGTCATGCGTACATGTGCTACATCAGTTCATACACCACCCGTCATGCTTACATGTGATTACATCAGTTCATACACCACCAGTCATGCTTACATGTGATTACATCAGTTCATACTAACCCCCCCAGTCATGCTTACCTGTGATTACATCAGTTCATTACACCACCCAGTCATGCTTACATGTGATTACATCATTCATACACCACCCAGTCATGCTTACATGTGATTACATCAGTTCATACACCACCCAGTCATGCTTACATGTGATTACATCAGTTCATACACCACCCAATCATGCTTACATGTGATTACATCAGTTCATACACCACCCAGTCATGCTTACATGTGATTACATCAGTTCATACACCACCCAATCATGCTTACATGTGATTACAATCAGTTCATACACCACCCAGTCATGCTTACATGTGATTACAATCAGTTCATACACCACCCAGTCATGCTTACATGTGATTACATCAGTTCATACACCACCCAATCATGCTTACATGTGATTACATCAGTTCATACACCACCCAGTCATGCTTAAATGTGATTACATCAGTTCATACACCACCCAGTCATGCTTACATGTGATTTACATCAGTTCATACACCACCCAGTCATGCTTACATGTGATTACATCAGTTCATACACCACCCAATCATGCTTACATGTGATTACATCAGTTCAATACACCACCCAGTCATGCTTACATGTGATTACATCAGTTCATACACCACCCAATCATGCTTACATGTGATTACATCAGTTTCATACACCACTCAGTCATGCTTACATGTGATTACCATCAGTTCATACACCACTCAGTCATGCTACATGTGATTACATCAGTTCATACACCACTCAGTCATGCTTACATGTGATTACATCAGTTCATACACCACCCAGTCATGCTACATGTGATTACATCAGTTCATACACACCCAGTCATGCTTACATGTGATTACATCAGTTCATACACCACCCAGTCATGCTTACATGTGATTACATCAGTTCATACACCACCCAGTCATGCTTACATGTGATTACATCAGTTCATACACCACCCAGTCATGCTTACATGTGATTACATCAGTTCATACACCACTCAGTCATGCTTACATGTGATTACATCAGTTCATACACCACCCAGTCATGCTTACATGTGATTACATCAGTTCATACACCACCCAGTCATGCTTACATGTGATTACATCAGTTCATACACCACCCAGTCATGCTTACATGTGATTACATCAGTTCATACACCACCCAATCATGCTTACATGTGATTACATCAGTTCATACACCACCCAGTCATGCTTACATGTGATTACATCAGTTCATACACCACCCAATCATGCTTACATGTGATTACATCAGTTCATACACCACCCAGTCATGCTTACATGTGATTACATCAGTTCATACACCACCCAGTCATGCTTACATGTGATTACATCAGTTCATACACCACCCAGTCATGCTTACATGTGATTACATCAGTTCATACACCACCCAGTCATGCTTACATGTGATTACATCAGTTCATACACCACCCAGTCATGCTTACATGTGATTACATCAGTTCATACACCACCCAGTCATGCTTACATGTGATTACATCAGTTCATACACCACCCAGTCATGCTTACATGTGATTACATCAGTTCATACACCACCCAGTCATGCTTACATGTGATTACATCAGTTCATACACCACCCAGTCATGCTTACATGTGATTACATCAGTTCATACACCACCCAGTCATGCTTACATGTGATTACATCAGTTCATACACCACCCAGTCATGCTTACATGTGATTACATCAGTTCATACACCACCCAGTCATGCTTACATGTGATTACATCAGTTCATACACCACCCAGTCATGCTTACATGTGATTACATCAGTTCATACACCACCCAGTCATGCTTACATGTGATTACATCAGTTCATACACCACCCAGTCATGCTTACATGTGATTACATCAGTTCATACACCACCCAGTCATGCTTACATGTGATTACATCAGTTCATACACCACCCAGTCATGCTTACATGTGATTACATCAGTTCATACACCACCCAGTCATGCTTACATGTGATTACATCAGTTCATACACCACCCAGTCATGCTTACATGTGATTACATCAGTTCATACACCACCCAGTCATGCTTACATGTGATTACATCAGTTCATACACCACTCAGTCATGCTTACATGTGATTACATCAGTTCATACACCACCCAGTCATGCTTACATGTGATTACATCAGTTCATACACCACCCAGTCATGCTTACATGTGATTACATCAGTTCATACACCACCCAGTCATGCTTACATGTGATTACATCAGTTCATACACCACCCAGTCATGCTTACATGTGATTACATCAGTTCATACACCACCCAGTCATGCTTACATGTGATTACATCAGTTCATACACCACCCAGTCATGCTTACATGTGATTACATCAGTTCATACACCACCCAGTCATGCTTACATGTGATTACATCAGTTCATACACCACCCAGTCATGCTTACATGTGATTACATCAGTTCATACACCACCCAGTCATGCTTACATGTGATTACATCAGTTCATACACCACCCAGTCATGCTTACATGTGATTACATCAGTTCATACACCACCCAGTCATGCTTACATGTGATTACATCAGTTCATACACCACCCAGTCATGCTTACATGTGATTACATCAGTTCATACACCACCCAGTCATGCTTACATGTGATTACATCAGTTCATACACCACCCAGTCATGCTTACATGTGATTACATCAGTTCATACACCACCCAGTCATGCTTACATGTGATTACATCAGTTCATACACCACCCAGTCATGCTTACATGTGATTACATCAGTTCATACACCACTCAGTCATGCTTACATGTGATTACATCAGTTCATACACCACCCAGTCATGCTTACATGTGATTACATCAGTTCATACACCACCCAGTCATGCTTACATGTGATTACATCAGTTCATACACCACCCAGTCATGCTTACATGTGATTACATCAGTTCATACACCACCCAGTCATGCTTACATGTGATTACATCAGTTCATACACCACCCAGTCATGCTTACATGTGATTACATCAGTTCATACACCACCCAGTCATGCTTACATGTGATTACATCAGTTCATACAACCACCCAGTCATGCTTACATGTGATTACATCAGTTCATCCACCACTCAGTCATGCTTACATGTGATTACATCAGTTCATACACCACCCAGTCATGCTTACATGTGATTACATCAGTTCATACACCACCCAGTCATGCTTACATGTGATTACATCAGTTCATACACCACCCAGTCATGCTTACATGTGATTACATCAGTTCATACACCACCCAGTCATGCTTACATGTGATTACATCAGTTCATACACCACCCAGTCATGCTTACATGTGATTACATCAGTTCATACACCACCCAGTCATGCTTACATGTGATTACATCAGTTCATACACCACCCAGTCATGCTTACATGTGATTACATCAGTTCATACACCACCCAGTCATGCTTACATGTGATTACATCAGTTCATACACCACCCAGTCATGCTTACATGTGATTACATCAGTTCATACACCACCCAGTCATGCTTACATGTGATTACATCAGTTCATACACCACCCAGTCATGCTTACATGTGATTACATCAGTTCATACACCACCCAGTCATGCTTACATGTGATTACATCAGTTCATACACCACCCAGTCATGCTTACATGTGATTACATCAGTTCATACACCACCCAGTCATGCTTACATGTGATTACATCAGTTCATACACCACCCAGTCATGCTTACATGTGATTACATCAGTTCATACACCACCCAGTCATGCTTACATGTGATTACATCAGTTTCATACACCACCCAGTCATGCTTACATGTGATTACATCAGTTCATACACCACCCAGTCATGCTTACATGTGATTACATCAGTTCATACACCACCCAGTCATGCTTACATGTGATTACATCAGTTCATACACCACCCAGTCATGCTTACATGTGATTACATCAGTTCATACACCACCCAGTCATGCTTACATGTGATTACATCAGTTCATACACCACCCAGTCATGCTTACATGTGATTACATCAGTTCATACACCACCCAGTCATGCTTACATGTGATTACATCAGTTCATACACCACCCAGTCCATGCTTACATGTGATTACATCAGTTTCATACACCACCAGTCATGCTTACATGTGATTACATCAGTTCATACACCACCCAGTCATGCTTACATGTGATTACATCAGTTCATACACCACCCAGTCATGCTTACATGTGATTACATCAGTTCATACACCACCCAGTCATGCTTACATGTGATTACATCAGTTCATACACCACCCAGTCATGCTTACATGTGATTACATCAGTTCATACACCACCCAGTCATGCTTACATGTGATTACATCAGTTCATACACCACCCAGTCATGCTTACAGCCAAAGTTTTGAGAGAAGCTGAGTCACAAAGACAACTCATTACAAACATCAGAAAGAGGCAGTCATTATGTTTTGGCCACATTATGAGAAGACAAAAACTGGAACATGTTGTGACAACCAGAAAAATTTGTGGAAAGAGAGATAGAGAAAGACAGCATGAGAAGATTCTTGAGTCTTGTGTCATGGCATGGAAGGGAGTCAACACACAAATTGATACATGACGTCAGAGATTGCAATTTGTGGAGAGGCATGATTGCCACACCAGCCGCCAAGGCACTGGATAATGATGATGATGATGATGATGATAATCATTCACAAATGCTTACATTAGTGGTCACAGATAAAGATAAGAGGATTAAACTTCATCGTCCCAGGTTTGATCCAATCTCGCTTAGTCCCTCTCTGCAGAATGGCTAACCACTTGTGGGCAATTTGGCAGCAGACTGCCTTGCATTGGTTTTCATACAATGGTATATGTGCCAGTTGTTCAGAAAGCAATGGCAAACTACTGAATGTAAACTTGCCAAGAAATCACAAACAGCCACAAAATGCTAGGGTTGACTGTGACGTTCTATGAAGGATTGCAACTAACAAAGTGTCATATACTCAATAAGCCTTATGGCATGAAAGGGAACCTGTACTTTTTGTTTCACTTTCATATATTGGCTACATCTAGTGTACAAACAAAGTCAATAATAAATAACACATAAATAATGGTTGTGTATTCAACAGTTATCATGTGAAGGCATATACTCTGAACTGAGACAATATGGTAATTGTCTGTCATTGTGTACGTAGCAGACAGTCAAACTTATCAGCTGCAGAAAGTTTGTAATGTGTAGCTTTATTACTAAACATATATATTCTACAGTGATTTCTAAATCAGTGTTCCCATACTTTTACATGTACAGAGGTTGACAAATCACAAATGGGTGTGCCCTGATTGCGATGGCATTGATGTTAGATAATTATATCTAACAGTTATGGTTTTCACTGAATAAGTTAGCAATTGTAGAAAATCATATCTATCTGACGGGTTACATTTTTTCACTGATCATTCACTCAAACATTTCAAACTTATTGAATCACATACTATATCCAACAAAATAAAAGCCTTTTGAACATTAAATAAGCAAGTGAGAGGTGCACTGTGACAAACAGGAATTCCATACAGATAATCACAACAGCCCACAAAACACCAAGGCACACTGGTAAGACATTATCAATGATTAGGGCAAACAGAATACATTGGACGGTTTATTGTCTATTGCAGTAGGTGATGGGTCAACAGAAACATTACATAGAATTTCTGCCGATATGATTGATTGATTTAGGAACCGACATCACAGCATTCGGGGCATTCCCATAAGCGCTCCGTCCCCATCCTCAGCAGCCAGCGAAGGGTCCCAACACTAATAGTTCCAGTAGCAATCTGATTATATGTCCGTCTCGCCTTTCCTCTGAGTATCAAGCATCGGCCCGATCCCCTCGTCACACTCCTCGCTGCCTCATTCTTGCCAGACTATGGTGATTTTCTGCTGATAATGACCTCTGTCCTGGAACAAAGAACTTTAACATCTTCATGGAACAAACTCTGGGCCTGAGCTTGTCTGAGCTGCAGAGTTTTATCTTTTGTAAACAACTGCAGACTGCGAGAGCAGCAAATTAAAAGAGTCGTGGCCAAACAAGAACACTACGCAGGAAGCCAAAGAAGATTGATAAACCAACACAGAACTGGCGTCGTTAGCCGCTACACGCTGCGGGATTTGCTGAGGAGGGGATCCGAGCACTTATGGACTGAAAGGTCCGATGTGCAACAAGGATGATCTGTCGACTAACTAACTAACTAACTAACTGCAGAGTTCTGTGATCTGAGTCGTGTGCTTGTCTGAGCTGCAGAGTTTTATCTTTTGTAAACAACTGCAGAGTTTTCTAAGTTGAGCAACATGCCAGAGCTTTTCCTTGGTACAGAGCTGAAGTGTTTTCTGAGCCATATGCTTGTTCTAAAGTTGCAAATTCTTGTCCTTGGTAAAAAGCTGAAGTGTTTTTCAGATCTTAGTCCCGTTTCAGAGTTTTATCCTTGGTAAACAGCTGAAGAGGTTTCTTTTCTCAGCCACTATAGTTGGAGATTCTTGTCCTTGGTAAACAGCTGAAGCGTTTTCTGGGTCACTGACCTGAACAAATAAAGAAGAAAACAGGGTTGCAGATCATGATTATATCAACGTTATATGTTACTGTACATCAACCTGATTACATTTGATTAACAACTGATTACACTGCATATAACTATGATAATGTTACAACTATAAGCTACTAATGGAGCTGTGGTAGTGGTGTAGCACACATGCCTGCTGGCCATATCTACAAATCCCCTTTGAGGCAGGGATCTGTCCTCAGTAGCCTGGGCTGCCAGATCCAGCCAGCTTAACACAGGTAGCCAGAATTATCTTGGGTAGTACGGGTGGCTGATGAGATATTGACCACATGGCCCACAGAGTGTTGACCTTGGGCATATGCCCATAGAAGATGGTAAAATTATCTCTTACCTTTTTCACCCTATACCCAGTAAGCCTCATGGTGTGAACAGGGGTCCCTGACTCTTACTTTTGTAACAAAATATAAATGTTAATGCAACAAATGAAAATTACATTGTAATCCTTGAAAATGTATTTGTAACTGTTTACAGTAGAGTATATTTGTGAGTGTCTTAGTGCAATCTTGCTTCACAGTGTCTACTCCTAATGACAATCCCGTGTTCATTAAAGTGCTTATAAGTTACAATTCTTCTTCTGCTTACACCCAATATCACATGACATTGCTGCTCAAGTTTGTCAGCAGCCTTCTGTCACACGTTATCAAGCATTTCACGTAGTATGATCCTCCATGCTAAAATAACAAGCAACCGATCATCTTTTCTCTAGGTTTTCTCCTATCTCACTTTCTCTCCAGCTCTCCTGTTGTCATGACATTTTTCATTTTTCCCCCTTCTCATGTTTCAGTTTCTCTCCAAACTTCATGTTATCATGACACTGCTAGTTTACTACTCCTCCTCATGCCTCACTTGTCTGATTTCATGATATTTTTCAGCTTATCCTTTCTCATGTCGTGTCCAGAGAATTTGGATTTATGGGTAATCTGTTATCTTTGTGAATTGTTTTTTTTAATTTTTTTTTCATACGTCATCATTATTATTTTTATCTAGAAAAGATGTTCTCAACATTTTTATTTAGAACCACAACTTAACACCCTCTCAGTAACTCCCCCCTATTCTGTTAATTGCCCATGATCCACTGCCTTACATTAGAACTGACTGTATAACACCTAAGAACTCTTTTTTATCACCTTCAATGATACAAAAACGTAGTAAAATATATTCTCCACCTTGTGGAATGATGCTTTGGCTTATCATGTTCTACATGTCAACTCTTTAATACATCTTCCATCTGCTGTTATCTGTTGTACATGTCAACTCTGTAATACATCTTCCATCTGTTGTTATCTGTTGTACATGTCAACTCTGTAATACATCTTCCATCTGCTGTTATCTGTTGTACATGTCAACTCTGTAATACATCTTCCATCTGCTGTTATTTGTTCTACATGTCAACTCTTTAATACATCTTCCATCTGCTGTTATCTGTTCTACATGTCAACTCTTTAATACATCTTCCATCTGCTGTTATCTGTTGTACATGTCAACTCTGTAATACATCTTCCATCTGTTGTTATCTGTTGTACATGTCAACTCTGTAATACATCTTCCATCTGCTGTTATCTGTTGTACATGTCAACTCTGTAATACATCTTCCATCTGCTGTTATTTGTTCTACATGTCAACTCTTTAATACATCTTCCATCTGCTGTTATCTGTTCTACATGTCAACTCTTTAATACATCTTCCATCTGCTGTTATCTGTTCTACATGTCAACTCTTTAATACATCTTCCATCTGTTGTTATCTGTTCTACATGTCAACTCTTTAATACATCTTCCATCTGCTGTTATCTGTTGTACATGTCAACTCTGTAATACATCTTCCATCTGCTGTTATTTGTTGTACGTGTCAACTCATTAATACATCTTCCATCTGCTGTTATCTGTTGTACATGTCAACTCTGTAATACATCTTCCATCTGCTGTTATTTGTTCTACATGTCAACTCTTTAATACATCTTCCATCTGCTGTTATCTGTTGTACATGTCAACTCTTTAATACATCTTCCATCTGCTGTTATCTGTTGTACATGTCAACTCTGTAATACATCTTCCATCTGCTGTTATTTGTTCTACATGTCAACTCTTTAATACATCTTCCATCTGCTGTTATCTGTTGTACATGTCAACTCTTTAATACATCTTCCATATGCTGTTATCTGTTGTACATGTCAACTCTGTAATACATCTTCCATCTGCTGTTATCTGTTGTACATGTAAACTCTGTAATACATCTTCCATCTGCTGTTATTTGTTCTACATGTCAACTCTTTAATACATCTTCCATCTGCTGTTATCTGTTCTACATGTCAACTCTTTAATACATCTTCCATCTGCTGTTATCTGTTCTACATGTCAACTCTTTAATACATCTTCCATCTGTTGTTATCTGTTCTACATGTCAACTCTTTAATACATCTTCCATCTGCTGTTATCTGTTGTACATGTCAACTCTGTAATACATCTTCCATCTGCTGTTATTTGTTGTACGTGTCAACTCTTTAATACATCTTCCATCTGCTGTTATCTGTTGTACATGTCAACTCTGTAATACATCTTCCATCTGCTGTTATTTGTTCTACATGTCAACTCTTTAATACATCTTCCATCTGCTGTTATCTGTTGTACATGTCAACTCTTTAATACATCTTCCATCTGCTGTTATCTGTTGTACATGTCAACTCTGTAATACATCTTCCATCTGCTGTTATCTGTTGTACATGTCAACTCTTTAATACATCTTCCATCTGCTGTTATCTGTTGTACATGTCAACTCTTTAATACACCTTCTCTTAAGGTGTCCATACATTTGAACCCGAATGAGATCTGTTTCCTGTTCTATAATAATGTATTTTGACTTCTGATATAGTGCTTTTTCAGCGTTTCAAATAACACAGTTTTTGTGTGCGAATGAACCTGTATTTCTACTAATGGCATCTCACCAAAAATGCCAGCATTCTTTCATGTTTGGGAACATATTTCTAAAACTGTGACAGACTATCATGTGTTTCTGTACATCTGACCTAATGGCAGTCATCAAACAGTGGCACACTGCCCATACACCAAGCAGCAGTAACACAGTGGCTAGCACACTTGCCGGCCAGCCTGGTCATAAAATGCTCAGATCCCCATCAAGGAAGGATGTTTAAACCAACAAGGATTTCCAGCTGGACCCATCCTAACATGGGTACCTGGAAATGTTCTGGGAAGCAAAGACAGCCAGTGTGGTATTACCACATCACACACTTAGCTCCCATTGATCTGTGGTATTTACCACATCACACATACAGCTCCCCTTGATTTGTGGTATTTACCACATCACACATACAGCTCCCGTTGATCTGTGGTATTTACCACATCACACACTCAGCTCCCATTGATCTGTGGTATTTACCACATCACACATACAGCTCCCCTTGATTTGTGGTATTTACCACATCACACATACAGCTCCCGTTGATCTGTGGTATTTACCACATCACACACTCAGCTCCCATTGATCTGTGGTATTTACCACATCACACATACAGCTCCCATTGATCTGTGGTATTTACCACATCACACATCCAGCTCCCATTGATCTGTGGTATTTACCACATCACACATACAGCTCCCATTGATCTGTGGTATTTACCACATCACACATCCAGCTCCCATTGATCTGTGGTATTTACCACATCACACATCCAGCTCCCCTTGATTTGTGGTATTTACCACATCATACATACTGCTCCCGTTGATCTGTGGTATTTACCACATCACACACTCAGCTCCCATTGATCTGTGGTATTTACCACATCACACATACAGCTTCCATTGATCTGTGGTATTTACCACATCACAGATCCAGCTCCCATTGATCTGTGGTATTTACCACATCACACATACAGCTCCCATTGATCTGTGGTATTTACCACATCACACATACAGCTCCCATTGATCTGTGGTATTTACCACATCACACACTCAGCTCCCATTGATCTGTACAAACATGGAGCTACAACTACATTTGCCAAGTGTCTCAGAATGTGCAACATGGTCCCGTCTTCTTTTTTACACACATAGAATATAATGTAAATATTCACACTGAATCTCTATGATCATCATAAATGGTGAAAGTAAAAGAGTAAAATAAAATAACTGTGCTCACAAGACATTAAGGTATGCTAGTACGATATTTTAAACTCATATATTTGTTTGACAATAAGCATATAGTGAAATACTTGACAAAATTAGACACATTTGCTGGCAATAACTGTTCAATGAATGATGGGTAAAGAATTAGTTTATTTTATCTTTTCAGACTGGGATACAGTCTCTGTCTAACACATATACAATGTCTAATATATAATTGTGAGATATCTTACCTCATGGCAAAAGTTGGGATTTGGGCAGAATAGAGGATAAAAATCTGGAAATGTCCAGCCATATGGGCATAGCACTTGTAGCCGGAACACACAATGTACGTGTCTGTGGGCTGGTGGCTGAACTCTGCTGGACCTGCCGAAGGTACCACAGGAAGAATGCTTTCATTAGATCATGAAGTTCCAAACGAAAATAGAAGTAATCACTGTGGTATCTGTGTATCATTGCTCGTGGATGGTGGGAACATGTTTATGGGTGAATAAAAACATATGGCTGGGAATCCTGGATAATTAGAAAAGAAGAAGAAATTCCCTGGAAGCAGAGATATGTGGTTCTACAGAAGAATGTTAAGAGCACCATGGGCTGCTAAAATAAGTCATCTACATATCTTGAAGGAGACCTGGACACAATATGATCTTGTCACAGACAGCAGGAGACAGGGTGATCTTGTCACAGACAGCAGGAGACAGGGTGATCTTGTCACAGACAGCAGGAGACAGGGTGATCTTGTCACAGACAGCAGGAGACAGGGTAATCTTGTCACAGACAGCAGGAAACAGGGTGATCTTGTCACAGACAGCAGGAGACTGTGTGATCTTGTCACAGACAGCAGGAGACAGGGTGATCTTGTCACAGACAGCAGGAGACAGGGTAATCTTGTCACATACAGCAGGAGATAGGGTGATCTTGTTACAGACAGCAGGAGACAGGGTGATCTTGTCACAGACAGCATGAGACAGGGTAATCTTGTCACAGATATCATGAGACAGGGTAATCTTGTCACAGACAGCATGAGACAGGGTAATCTTGTCACAGACAGCAGGAGACAGCGTAATCTTATCACAGACAGCAGGAGACAGGGTAATCTTATCACAGACAGCAGGAGAAAGGGTGATCTTGTCACAGACAGCATGAGACAAGAGTAATCTTGTCACAGACAACATGAGACAGGGTAATCTTGTCACAGACAGCAAGAGACAGGGTAATCTTGTCACAGACAGCCGGAGACAGGGTAATCTTGTCACAGACAGCAGGAGACAGGGTGATCTTATCACAGGCAACATGAGACAGGATAATCTTATCACAGACAGCAGGAGACAGGGTAATCTTATCACAGGCAACATGAGACAGGATAATCTTATCACAGACAGCAGGAGACAGGGTAATCTTATCACAGACAGCAGGAGACAGGGTGATCTTGTCACAGACAGCAGGAGACAGGGTAATCTTATCACAGACAACTTGAGACAGGGTAATCTTATCACAGAAAGCATGAGACAGGGTAAGCATGTCACAGACAGCAGGAGACAGGGTAATCTTATCACAGACAGCAGGAGACAGGCAGCACTGGCAGTCATGTCAAGGGCAGATTACACTTAGAATATATACAACTGAACTGAACTGAACTAAAATGGTGGATTACAGGCAAGAGGGTTGACTTCACTGCACTGTGGTTAATTCTATGTGGATAGGTCCTTTTCTGTAGAAAGCATGGCATAGAGCATGAGTTCTGTTGCTCCTGTGACAAACCCACATTGTTCCTCTTCTATTTCAGGTTGTATTTTCTTCCTAACTTCTTGCATGATAATTCTTAGCAAAATCTTCATGATGTGACTCATTATACTAATAGTTCGGTGTTGATCACATTCCAAGGCTCCTGATTTCTTTGGGATTGCAATAAATACAGAATTACATAATTCATGAGGTATATCTCCATTATCATATATTGTATTCAGGAGTCTGGTAACTTTATCTATTCCGTATTCTTCTAACGCATTAATAATTTCTGTTGTGATGCTGTCTGAACCGGGAGTCTTGCCAGTTTTCATATGGTTAAGAGCATTCTGAACCTCCATCTTCAAAATTGATAGTCCTTCATTATTATTTTGAATATCATACTGTCACAGTATTATCATCATAAAGGGTTTTCACATAATCTGACCATACATGTAAAATCTGATCTGTTTCTATTATGATTTTTCCATCTTTTGTCTTTAGGCAGCCTGCTGATGTATGTGTTCTTTTATTAGTAAGCACCTGAATTCTTTTGTGCATTAGTTTGGTATTTTTACTGTTGTCTTGTTGTTCACTGTTGAGTCATACTGGGAAAATATTTTGCAAAATTCTTGAGAAAAGATTACAAACTATTATAGAACCCCAGCTAAGCGAAACACAACCTGGATTTAGGAAAAACAAAGGATGCACAGATGCCATTTTTTCTCTTAGACAACTTATAGAAAAATCAATCGAATTCAATGAAACACTCTACTTAGTCTTTGTTGACCAAGAAAAGGCATTTGATAGAGTAGATAGAAACAAGCTGTGGGAAATCCTTAAACAATATGGAGTGAGTACACATCTAACAAACCTATGTAGAAGCTTATACAACAACAGTGAATGCATAGTGAGAGCAACTGGAGGACACTCAGAACCCTTCACCATAAGATCCGGAGTACGACAAGGTTGTGTCCTGTCCCCTCTCTTGTTTATAACATATATAGACAACATATGTAAAGAAACCAGCCAAACAGAGACTACAAGAACACCGCATGACGAGAACACAGAAGAAGAACCATCTGCAAATCTAACCATTAGAGAACTCCTGTTTGCGGACGACCAAGCACTAATAGCAAAATCAGAAGCTGAATTACAAGACCACATGAATAGTCTAAACGAAATGTGTAGGGAACATAACATGAAAATTAGCACAAGTAAAATAGAGGTATTGACTATAACTAAAGAAGAAAAAGCAACAACGATTCACCTAAACGAACATCTCTTGAAACAAGTAAAGAGTTTCAAGTACCTAGGAAGTATAATATCATCAAATGGCAAATCAGAAGACGAGATCGAAAATAGATGCAATAAGGCAAACCAACTCATTGGACAAATGGCACCAATACTAAAGAACAAACATGTATCAATAACTACTAAGAAAGCACTTTACAACACAATCGTCCTACCAACTCTATGTTACCAATGCCAAACCTGGACAATGACAGAAAAAGAGAAAAGAAAAATCACAACAACAGAAATGAGATTCCTGAGAAGAATACTCAATGTATCAAGAAGAGATAAGATCAGAAATGAAGAAATCAGGACTAAAGTGGGGGTTATAGCAGCACTAGATTTTATTAGAAGGCAACAAGTCAAATGGTTTGGCCACGGAAGTAGGTTACCAACTAACAGTATACCACAACAAGCAATGATGTACAGACCAGAGGGAAGCAGAAGAAGAGGCCGACCACGTAAATGATGGATGCAGGGAATAACAGAGTCCATGGGAATATCAATACATGAAGCCCATAAGCGGGCACTCTCCCAGAGTTTATACTTCACCTCGACACCGCAAGGTACAAGAGGAACATGATGAGATGAGTTTTTGTTCAATTTCTATGCAGTTTTTCTCGAGCCATGCTTCTTTTGCCTCCTTACATAATGTTCTGACTTTTCTGTGAATTTTTTTATATTTGGTAGGATTATTTTTCTTCTGTCTTCTTGTTTCCATTAGCTGTAAAATTTCTTCAGTCATCCATGTCTGACGACCAACTTTCTTTAATTTTGGAATAGCATTTTCTGCAGCTAAACTGATAGAATTCTTCAACATTTCCCACTGATCATCCACATCTTGAAATAGGATCTCTAGATCAGACAATATATATCAAATTTGTTCTTTACTTCTATGTTAAAATTTTCTTGTATTTCTTTGTCAGTTTTCAATGTGCACAAATCATATTTAGTGTTTCCGGTTGTATACTTGAAGTTCTTTAACTTTACCCTCAGTGTGCCTGTAATTAATCTGTGATCACTGTAACAGTCTGCATTGGGAACTGTTTTTACGACTGTTAGCACATTTCAAAACCTTCTGCTAATCAGGATGTAATCTATCTGGTTTTGAATCCTGCTGTCTGGACTCCTCCATGTCCATAATCTTCTAGGATGCTGTTTAAACCAGGTGTTTCCTACAACCATTTCTTGTTATTTTGCCCATTCTACAAGTCTGTATCCTCTTTCGTTTCACTCTCCCAAACCATGATTGCCTACATTACATCCATAGCCTTGATTTTCCACTTTTGCATTGAAATCACCCATTATAATATTTATTTCTGATTTTTTACATTTCTTCAAAGCACACTCCATGTCATTATAAAATTCCTCTATACTTTCTTCACTGCATTTACTTGTTGGAGCATATATTTGAATGACATTTATTTTCCCCATAGAATGCTTTTTGGTCACCTCAGGCACAGATCTTATTTCAGTTTCATAACTAGTATCCTTGTTGTCCACAGTCACCTTCTTCTTTGTTCTGGGATGTGTAGGAGTTGAGGGAAATGAATGAACTGATAAACTTGCTGGCTCTGTATCCCCTGCAGACGGCCAGTCCATGGAGAGTGCAGATGTTATTAATGTCCTTAGAGAGATGTCAAGAATGAAGGACTTTGACGTCAAAGAATCCACATCGCTGTCCAGAATGAGAGACTTGGGAGTGAGAACTGGCATGGCCGGACACGAGAGGCACATCGAGAGAGTGAGGGGGCCTTGTCAACCAAAGCAGAACTGATACTACAAGCTGCCGGACACTGACGTGGACTTGTCCAAAGTGAAAGGCTTAAATGAGCACCTATGGACTTGTCCGGAAGGAAAGGATGATACCCCAATAGACAAATGGCATCTTTTGTAGTGATATAACCAAGAACTTCTACACTAGTTCAATGGTCTGTCCTGCAATGCTAAGATTGATAGTTTGGCAGTCCTCCTGTCTTTTATTTAAACAGCGCACATCTTCAGGCCAAGGGCTAGAGGATATTCTGTTACCATGTCTATTCATACTCTTTATGGATGGTGTTATCAGGATTATCAGAAGAGAACACACATGTATTGTGTGAAGTGCCAGAAGATTAAAACAATCTACATTTAGAGTTGGCATTGGCTGATGATGTGGCTCTGACAGCCTCTCCATAAGCACATCTGAAGTTTAGCCTACATGTCTGGAAAACAGAATTAAAGAAGTGGGAAATGTTGACCACTAGCCAATAAATACAAGCCACGTTGATGTCTAGAGGGACCAACAGGTATCAGATGAAACTGGCAGATTAACTGGCGATTATTCAAAAAGAATGCATCTGTGAAGAGATGGCCAACCAGAGAGCAACTGCTGAATGAGTTTCTAAGCCATACATAGAGAATCCTAAGTAAACCAGGAAACAGACAAAATAGATAGTTGTGTACCACTACAGCAATGTACCAAGTCTTGACATATGAATATAAATCATGGGCAATGACCACATCCGAAATTCATTAACACTCCTCAGAAATGAGATACTTTTAAGAAAGACAATGAAGGTGACAAAAAAGAGCAAGGTTTGCAACTTGACAAAGCATCAGTGCTACAGAACGAAACCACTGCAAAAACAAGTTGCACAGAAAACTTAATACAGGGCTGTCTGGATAATTCTGTGCATAACCTCCATATTAAAAGGTAGAAGTGGTGCAACAACGAATGTAAGTAAGTAGATATAGAGACATCTGTCAAATGTTTGCACTATTAAATTCCTGATTTCTTGTGCAAAATTGTCCAAACTAACAGAAACTAAAGACTAGCCCTTGAATACACAAACCTCAAACCACAAACCACAAACCTGTCTCTGTGCCCCGGACACTACTGGAGAAGTATGTGCCCACTACATGTTTATAAAATGATCGCAGAATGGCTCTTCTTTTGTCTGTCTTGACAGAGTCCTCTTTCTGTTTGCTGGGATTCACGGAGCTGAGACATCTGTTGGTGTTAGTGTTCACTAGGAGAAAACTGACAATCAAATAAGTCGTTAAAATATACCCATACAACCAACAGGCAAGTCATTCACTCAAACAATACTGTAAAACATAATTCAATTAAAACATACCCATACAGTCAAATTATTCACTCAATCAATACTGTAAAACATAGGTCAATTAAAACATACCCTTACAGCCAACAGGCAAATCATTCACTCAATCAACACTGTAAGACATAAGTCAATTAAAACATATCCATACAACCAACAGGCGAATCATTCACCCAATCAATAAGTCACTAAGTAAAGCAGCCTTTTCCCGGCTTGGGCCAGCTCCATACTTTCACAGATTGATCAAAACTTGATGGATGATGTGGCCGACCCCATGACCCACAGCATTTCCTAACTGCATACATGAAAACTATGGCAGACAAATTAAAGTGCCATATGACTGCACACATGATAACTATGATAGGCAAACATAAAGTGACGTATGACTGCATACATGATAACTATGATAGGCAAACAGAAAGTGACGTATGACTGCACACATGATAACTATGATAGGCAAACAGAAAGTGACGTATGACTGCACACATGATAACTATGATAGGCAAACAGAAAGTGATGTATGACTGCACACATGATAACTATGATAGACAAACAGAAAGTGACGTATGACTGCACACATGATAACTATGATAGGCAAACAGAAAGTGACATATGACTGCACACATGATAACTATGATAGGCAAACAGAAAGTGATGTATGACTGCACACATGATAACTATGATAGGCAAACAGAAAGTGACGTTTGACTGCACACATGATAACTATGATAGGCAAACAGAAAGTGCCATATGACTGCACACATGATAACTATGATAGGCAAACATAAAGTGACATATGACTGCACACATGATAACTATGATAGGCAAACAGAAAGTGACGTATGACTGCAAACATGAACACTATGACATGCAGATATAAAGTGACATATGACTGCACACGAGCAGGGTTTATAATTCAGTAACAATACTACTGAGATGCAGCTTCACATATACCAAAGACATGCACTACAAGAGTATACAGCAAACAACTATACCTTCTGTTTGTTGTTAACATAAAGAAGAAATAGGAAAATAAAACACATACCCAAGGATATTTGTGTCAACAATGATGCTAGCAGGAAAGTTACAAGGATAAATTTGCCGCGTTGATTTCAACGTCTCTACAGCAGGTGACCAGAACCTTGGTATCTGAAATATCAGAGTTTATTAGACTTCAGAATTACACACTGGCCCAAACTATACTGACAAGTGTAATTTTTCTGTCAGTTTACACAGTGATTTAAAGCTGATTAACTGCTATCATTTTACTATTTGGCTTACGGTTTAAACTAGGGCTGCGGAAGTTAACGATTAATTAATCGATTAATCGTTAATTGTTTTTAACGATTAATTTTTTTTAAATTAATCAAAAACTTTTCTCCCATCACTTATACAAATTAACCGGATATCGAAAAATTGTTGGAAATTTTAAACATAGTGCCGCAAACACAACCGAGTTGCAAAATTGTACTGAGTCACCATTGTGTAAGCTGCAGCAAGATGTATGAACAAGATGAAACAGTATGTTTATTATGCTACAGAGTCTTCTACAGGTCAAAGAATCATTAGCTGTCTACATGTCAGATGAAAAGAAGCAATACAAAGGTCCAAAACTATCAGATTCGAATTGGGAGAAGATTTTGAAATATGTCAAAGTTTTGGACTTATTCTGTCAGACCAAGGTCCAGCTTGGCGGTCAAGATTATGTTTCGCGGTCAAGATTATGTTTCATGTAGCTGTGTATTGCCACTGCTATCATCGCTGACAAAGCATGTGACTGTACACGATGATGATCCGGGCTACATAGCTAAATTTAAGGCAGCATGTATTAATGACTTCAGTGAACGTGTAGCTAAAATGACAAGTATTTAAATACTACAGATTGCACCAGCACTTGATCCACGCTGCAAATACCTTATGCAAATACCTTAAGTGTTTATCAAAAGATGCAAAAGAACGAACTTGGTCACGTATTGAACAACAAATAGCAGTTAATGTTCATGATGAGCAGATGGAGACTGCTAACATGAATGATACTGACATTGACAATGAAACTATACGTGAACCAAATGAAGAGAGTATTAAGCTAGTTGAGTCTGAAATGGATAAGAAAGTTGCTGTATCGGTTGACCCTTTACAATGGTGGAAACTTAATGAACATCGATATCCAAAATTGACATTCCTTGCCAAGACCATTCTGTGCATACCGGCTACCTCAGTTCCATGTGAACGATTGTTCAGCTCTGCTGGTTATATCGTTAATAAGACGTGCTCGTCACTTGAACGAAATACTGTCAACATACTCGTCTGTTTGCATAGTTGGTTATTACATGACATATGAACAAGACAATACAGTGTTATTTCGATTTTTGACAAATACGACTATAATGTGACTATAATTAACAATTGATTAATCGTTAATTTTTCAAAAGTTAACTATTAAATTTAAATTAATCGGCCGCAGCCAAGGTTAGTTTAAACCTAACAAGCTGACAGTGCGGTTTGGCTGTCTGGGACAGAGATATATCAAATGACATATTAGAGAAAAGTCATGTTTGATTCTGAGATGTCTGCTGATACTAACACCAACTCATCCCACTCTGATACTAACACTAACTCATTATATTCTGATAGTATAGTCAGGTCATCACACTCTGATACTAACACCAACTCATCCCACTCTGATACTAACACCAGCTCATGCCACTCTGATACTAACATTAACTCATCCCACTCTGATATTAACATTAACTCATGCCACTCTGATACTAACATTAACTCATTATATTCTGATAGTATAGTCAGGTCATCACACTCTGATACTAACACCAACTCATCCCACTCTGATACTAACACCAGCTCATGCCACTCTGATACTAACATTAACTCATCCCACTCTGATATTAACATTAACTCATCACACTCTGATACTAACATTAACTCATCACACTCTGAGACTAACACCAACTCATCACACTCTGATACTAACATTAACTCATCACATTCTGATAGTATAGTCAGCTCATGACACTCAGAGACTAACACCAGCTCATCCCACTCTGATATTAACATTAACTCATCACACACTGATACTAACACCAGCTCATGCCACTCTGAGACTAACACCAGCTCATCCCACTCTGATACTAACACCAGCTCATCCCACTCTGATACTAACACCAGCTCATGCCACTCTGATACTAACACAAGCTCATCCCACTCTGATACTAACACCAGCTCATCACAGTCTGGTTGTAAAATCAGCTCATCCCACACTGTTGGTAAAATTAGCTCACCCCATTTGATACTACAAATCAGAGACATTAATTATCTCAGAGATGTTGATATGTTGAGGACAGTGATGTGTTGATCGCTGATCAGACAAAGACAACATGCTAGAGATGACTATATGACTGTTGTCTGAACTTGCTAGAGATGACTATATGACTTGTCTGAACAAGCTAGAGATGACTATATGAGTCTTGTCTGAACATGCTAGAGATGACTATATGACTGTTGTCTGAACATGCTAGAGATGACTATATGACTGTTGTCTGAACATGCTAGAGATGACTATATGACTTGTCTGAACAAGCTAGATGACTATGAGTCTTGTCTGAACATGCTAGATGACTATATGACTGTTGTCTGAACATGCTAGAGATGACTATATGACTGTTGTCTGAACATGCTAGAGATGACTATATGACTGTTGTCTGAACATGCTAGAGATGACTATATGACTGTTGTCTGAATTGGATTTAGGTATGGTTCCTCTGTGCAGTCAGCTGAATCTACTCTTCCCATGTTTAGATAGTCTAGTCCTAGATCATTGTACTGTGAAGTCTGCTGAATCTATTCTTCCCATGTTTAGATAGTTTAGTCCTAGATCATTGTACTGTGCAGTCTGCTGAATCTATTCTTCCCATGTTTAGATAGTTTAGTCCTAGAACATTGTACTGTGCAGTCTGCTGAATCTACTCTTCCCATGCTTAGATAGTCTAGTCCTAGATCATTGTACTGTGCAGTCTGCTGAATCTATTCTTCCCATGTTTAGATAGTTTAGTCCTAGATCATTGTACTGTGCAGTCTGCTGAATCTACTCTTCCCATGTTTAGATAGTCTAGTCCTAGATCATTGTACTGTGCAGTCTGCTGAATCTACTCTTCCCATGCTTAGATAGTCCAGTCCTAGATCATTGTATTGTGAAGTCTGCTGAATCTATTCTTCCCATGTTTAGATAGTCTAGTCCTAGATCATTGTACTGTAAGTCTGCTGAATCTCTTCTTCCCATGTTTAGATAGTCTAGTCCTAGATCATTGTACTGTGAAGTCTGCTGAATCTATTCTTCCCATGTTTAAATAGTCTAGTCCTAGATCATTGTACTGTGAAGTCTGCTGAATCTATTCTTCCCATGTTTAGATAGTTTAGTCCTAGATCATTGTACTGTGCAGTCAGCTGAATCTACTCTTCCCATGCTTAGATAGTCTAGTCCTAGATCATTGTACTGTGCAGTCTGCTGAATCTATTCTTCCCATGCTTAGATAGTTTAGTCCTAGATCATTGTACTGTACAGTCTGCTGAATTTACTCTTCCCATATTTAGATAGTCTAGTCCTAGATCATTGTACTGTGCAGTCTGCTGAATCTACTCTTCCCATGCTTAGATAGTTTAGTCCTAGATCATTGTACTGTACAGTCTGCTGAATCTACTCTTCCCATGTTTAGATAGTCTAGTCCTAGATCATTGTACTGTGCAGTCTGCTGAATCTACTCTTACCATGTTTAGATAGTCTAGTCCTAGATCATTGTACTGTGCAGTCTGCTGAATCTACTCTTCCCATGCTTAGATAGTCTAGTCCTAGATCATTGTACTGTGAAGTTTGCTGAATCTATTCTTCCCATGCTTAGATAGTCTAGTCCTAGATCATTGTACTGTGCAGTCTGCTGAATCTCTTCTTCCCATGTTTAGATAGTCTAGTCCTAGATCATTGTACTGTGAAGTCTGCTGAATCTATTCTTCCCATGTTTAGATAGTCTAGTCCTAGATCATTGTACTGTGAAGTCTGCTGAATCTATTCTTCCCATGTTTAGATAGTCTAGTCCTAGATCATTGTACTGTGCAGTCAGCTGAATCTACTCTTCCCATGCTTAGATAGTCTAGTCCTAGATCATTGTACTGTGAAGTCTGCTGAATCTATTCTTCCCATGCTTAGATAGTTTAGTCCTAGATCATTGTACTGTACAGTCTGCTGAATTTACTCTTCCCATGTTTAGATAGTCTAGTCCTAGATCATTGTACTGTACAGTCTGCTGAATTTACTCTTCCCATGTTTAGATAGTCTAGTCCTAGATCATTGTACTGTGCAGTCTGCTGAATCTACTCTTCCCATGCTTAGATAGTCTATTCCTAGATCATTGTACTGTGCACTCAGCGGTATCTACTCTTCCCATGCTTAGATAGTCTATCCTAGATCATTGTACTGTGCAGTCTGCTGAATCTACTCTTCCGATGTTTAGATAGTCTAGTCCTAGATCATTGTACTGTGCAGTCTGCTGAATCTACTCTTCCCATGCTTAGATAGTCTAGTCCTAGATCATTGTACTGTGCAGTCTGCTGAATCTACTCTTCCCATGCTTAGATAGTCTAGTCCTAGATCATTGTACTGTGAAGTTTGCTGAATCTATTCTTCCCATGCTTAGATAGTCTAGTCCTAGATCATTGTACTGTGAAGTCTGCTGAATCTCTTCTTCCCATGTTTAGATAGTCTAGTCCTAGATCATTGTACTGTGAAGTCTGCTGAATCTATTCTTCCCATGTTTAGATAGTCTAGTCCTAGATCATTGTACTGTGAAGTCTGCTGAATCTATTCTTCCCATGTTTAGATAGTCTAGTCCTAGATCATTGTACTGTGCAGTCAGCTGAATCTACTCTTCTCATGCTTAGATAGTCTAGTCCTAGATCATTGTACTGTGAAGTCTGCTGAATCTATTCTTCCCATGCTTAGATAGTTTAGTCCTAGATCATTGTACTGTACAGTCTGCTGAATTTACTCTTCCCATGTTTAGATAGTCTAGTCCTAGATCATTGTACTGTGCAGTCTGCTGAATCTACTCTTCCCATGCTTAGATAGTCTAGTCCTAGATCATTGTACTGTGCAGTCTGCTGAATCTACTCTTACCATGTTTAGATAGTCTAGTCCTAGATCATTGTACTGTGCAGTTTGCTGAATCTACTCTTCCCATGCTTAGATAGTCTAGTGCTAGATCATTGTACTGTGAAGTTTGCTGAATCTATTCTTCCCATGCTTAGATAGTCTAGTCCTAGATCATTGTACTGTGAAGTCTGCTGAATCTCTTCTTCCCACGTTTAGATAGTCTAGTCCTAGATCATTGTACTGTGCAGTCTGCTGAATCTACTCTTCCCATGCTTAGATAGTCTAGTCCTAGATCATTGTACTGTGCAGTCTGCTGTTAGATAGTCTAGTCCTAGATCATTGTAGGCTTATTAAACTAGCCGACTACCTTCCCTTGGATACGTCGGTCATGTCAGGCTGTTGCCTGGGGTTTGGCCGCTGCCACATGTTATCAGTGGCTAGAAGCCACAGGTGAGAGTTGAGTGTCAGGTGAGCATCAATGATGGTCAAACTACCCAGAATAGGGTAACGGAAGACCAGTGACAGATGCTGCTGCCACTGGATTGTGGAGTATCAGGCCTTCACATATTCTATTCCATAGTTTCATGATGTGAGGTGGCCAGTTTCCTTCCATGTTGACTTTCCTTCCCAGGACATTCCCAGGAAATGCGTAAATGTGACCCAGTAACATGGGGTAGCTGAATGGAAGAAGCAACAAATAAACGGGGCTTAAAGATGAGAGGATCGGCTTCATTGCACCAGGTTTTTTATCCCACCTGGCTCTGTCTCTTCCACATGGTGGCCTACTGAAAGTACCGCACAGAGTACGAGCTTCATGGCTTCAGCAATGGCCCAAGAGAGTCTCTGAGAAAATTACACTTGTGAACCGAATGACGGAGCCCAAAATTGAACCCATAACCTTTTGGACGTGAGGCAGGAGGCTTAACTACGTCACCACAGAGACTCCCTAGCAATGAAAGTATAATGATTTACTTTGTACTGAACACACCCACAAATTGTAATATTTTATCTTCTGCTGTGTTTCACATCACAGAGAACCCCTAGCAATGAAAGTATAGTGATTTACTTTGTACTGAATGCACCCACAAATTATAATGTTTCATCATCTGCTGTGTTTCACATCACAGAGAACTCCTAGCAATGAAAGTATAGTTATTTGCTTTGTACTGAATGCAAGTTGTAATGTTTCTTCTTCTTCTTCTTCTTTCGTTCGCTTGAAATATGTCTATAACTGCAATGTTGTCTCTTGCAATGTTGTATCTAACAGTCTTTTTTAGTTCACTCAGCAGTTCATAGAGTTTATCTTCCACTGTTGTCTCTCTACGCCAGAAGGTTCGCCTGGATATGTTGTAGCTTGGGCAGTCCTGGAGTATTGTAATGTTTCATCTTCTGCTTTGTTTCACACCACAGAGAACCCCTAGCAATGAAAGTATAGTGATTTCCTTTGTACTGAATGCACCCACAAGTTGTAATGTTTCATCATCTACACCACAGAGAATGCCTATCAATGAAAGTATAGTGATTTATTTTATACTGAATGCACCCATAAGTTGTAATGTTTCATCTTCTGCTGTGTTGCACCCCACAGTGATTGTCCCTGCATGATGAGTTCACATAGAACCTCAGTGCTCACCTCTCTCCCCAGGTCTGCCAGTGATGGTGTTGGTCCACATATAACACAGACTTCCACGTGTGCCAGAAGTTCAAAGGTGAGAAGTCGATGAGGAACCTAACAAAAACAATGGTTAAAACATGAAATGAGACAGAAAGTCTCCTGGAATTTGATTTCAAGTTACTGAAATTTGCATGACCAGTCAGCTTAACCTAGATGTAAAGATAACCTGTGACGACCACACCATCCACTGTGATAGCCACAGCATTACTGCAGCTCACAGACCCAGTGTGTACCAACTACTAAAACTCCTTAAATGAGATTAGTGACCTAGTACAAGATACCTGCAAGAATTCACAGGTGAAAGTAAACTTGATCTCAATACATCATTGCTTGCCAGAGCCACCATTGTTGGTACCCTCAATGATGATTGCATACAGATGATATTTGTTGCAATTAGGGAACTTACCACGCTTGACTCCTAAACAAATTATGTTATTATATGTGATTTCATTTCTTCACTCTCATCCTCTCTTCACACACACTACTCATTGGAAACGTGTGTAAGAGTTAGTAGGTGTAAGAGTATTCTACTTAAATTCTTCTTTCGGGGCCTAATTGGAAGGAGAATGTGGTACAGGAAAAACAGTCTTCCCTGCATCAAACCTAGAATTATGTTGACAGAAGACTTATCTTTCTATCCACTCAATTGCCGCCCCAGTCTCCATTTTGACTAGGACCATCCCTTAATAATGGCAACATATAGAGGCATGAAATGTAGAGTTCTTCATGAGGGAAAGCTAACAGAAATATTTGAAATACGACCAGTAGTGTGACTGAAGTACCTTTTATCAAGTTTAAACCAGATAGCTACGAGTAAATCCTTTGTGTATTGGAACTGACAGAACAGGAAAAGTAAGATTACTAAAGCATGTTCACATTTTCTATGGCAATATACATGTTTAAACCTGGACATTTCACAAATCAACTGAGAAGCACATATCCACCTTTGAGTATACATGCTCAACACACTATGATACAAATAAAAAGAGAGAAAGAGAATATACAAAGAATTCAAATTTCACAGGATAAAAATAAACAACAGCATCCAACAAGAACTCGGTGTTGAAGAATTCTGGTTATTAAAACAAATACAACGGAGGACAATGAAATCATTTGGGGATGTTAAAAGACATGAACATCTGGACAAGATCATCATTATGAAGGGAGGAGCAACTTAGATCATTATGAAGTGGAGAACAGAAAGATCAGACTGTAGATGGGTCCAAGATGTGATAGCTAATTTACACATGATAGCAACAGTGGCGGGACATCTGACTTGTGATAGAGAGACATTTCCAATGACTGTTGTGAAAACAGGCCATGCAAAGTTGTTTATCTGTTTACATAAATTTGATGGCCACACAAAGTTGTGTATCCTTTTACATACATCTGATAGCCATAAACAATTGTTTATCCATATAAAGCATCATCTGATGGCCATACACAGTTGTTTATTCATATAATGCATCATCTGATGGCCATACACAGTTGTTTATTCATATAATGCATCATCTGATGGCCATACACAGTTGTTTATTCATATAATGCATCATCTGATGGCAATACACAGTTGTTTATTCATATAATGCATCATCTGATGGCCATACACAGTTGTTTATTCATATAATGCATCATCTGATGGCCATACACAGTTGTTTATTCATATAATGCATCATCTGATGGCCATACACAGTTGTTTATTCATATAATGCATCATCTGATGGCAATACACAGTTGTTTATTCATATAATGCATCATCTGATGGCCATACACAGTTGTTTATTCATATAATGCATCATCTGATGGCCATACACAGTTGTTTATCCATATAAAGCATCATCTGATGGCAATACACAGTTGTTTATTCATATAAAGCATCATCTGATGGCCATACACAGTTGTTTATTCATATAATGCATCATCTGATGGCCATACACAGTTGTTTATTCATATAATGCATCATCTGATGGCAATACACAGTTGTTTATTCATATAATGCATCATCTGATGGCAATACACAGTTGTTTATTCATATAATGCATCATCTGATGGCAATACACAGTTGTTTATTCATATAATGCATCATCTGATGGCCATACACAGTTGTTTATTCATATAATGCATCATCTGATGGCCATACACAGTTGTTTATTCATATAATGCATCATCTGATGGCCATACACAGTTGTTTATTCATATAATGCATCATCTGATGGCCATACACAGTTGTTTATTCATATAATGCATCATCTGATGGCCATACACAGTTGTTTATCCATATAATGCATCATCTGATGGCCATACACAGTTGTTTATCCTTATAATGCATCATCTGATGGCCATACACAGTTGTTTATTCATATAAAGCATCATCTGATGGCCATACACAGTTGTTTATCCTTATAATGCATCATCTGATGGCAATTCAAAGTTGCTAATCCATTTACATACATCTGATAGCCACAATTTTTTTTATTGGTTTACATACATCTGATGGCCACACAAAGCTGTTTATTATCTGGTGTACATTTGTTGGCCACAAAAGGTTGTTTATTTATTGGTGCACATAAAGATGTTTATCCACAGATGTAAGTATGATGTAAACAAAGCTGTTCATCTATTGATGTACAAATGATGTACACATGATGACCACACAAATCTGTTTCTTTGATATACATCAGCTGGCCACACAAGGCAGCCTTTGTTTTTCAAACCTGTAAATCCTCTCTGTATACATCAGCAATGGGCATCCCATTTTATAATCTAAGAGACAGGACGCAACATGATATTATAATCTAAGAGATGGGACACAACATATGATAATCTAAGAGATGGGACACAACATGATAATATAATCTAAGAGATGGGACACAACATATGATAATCAAAGAGACGGGATACAACATGATATTATAATCTAAGAGACAGGATACAACATGATATTATAATCTAAGAGACGGGACACAACATGATATTATAATCTAAGAGACAGGATACAACATGATATTATAATCTAAGAGATGGGACACAACATGATAATATAATCTAAGAGATGGGACACAACATATGATAATCAAAGAGACGGGATACAACATGATATTATAATCTAAGAGACAGGATACAACATGATATTATAATCTAAGAGACGGGACACAACATGATATTATAATCTAAGAGACAGGATACAACATGATATTATAATCTAAGAGACAGGATACAACATGATATTATAATCTAAGAGACAGGATACAACATGATATTATAATCTAAGAGACAGGACACAACATGATATTATAATCTAAGAGATGGGACACAACATATGATAATCTAAGAGATGGGACACAACATGATAATATAATCTAAGAGATGGGACACAACATATTATAATCTAAGAGACAGGACACAACATGATATTACAATCTAAGAGACGGGATACAACATGATATTATAATCTAAGAGACGGGATACAACATGATATTACAATCTAAGAGACGGGATACAACATGATATTATAATCTAAGAGACGGGATACAACATGATATTATAATTTAAGAGACGGGACACAACATGTTATAATCTAAGAGACATGACACAACATATTATAATCTAAGATGACAGGACACAACATGATATTATAATCTAAGAGATGGGACACAACATGATATTATAATCTAAGAGATGGGACACAACATGATATTATAATCTAAGAGACAGGACACAACATGATATTATAATCTAAGAGATGGGACACAACATGATATTATAATCTAAGAGATGGGACACAACATGATATTATAAGCTAAGAGATGGGACACAACATGATATTATAATCTAAGAGACATGACACAACATGATATTATAATCTAAGAGATGGGACACAACATGATATTATAAGCTAAGAGATGGGACACAACATGATATTATAATCTATGAGACATGACACAACATGATATTATAACCTAAGAGATGGGACACAACATGATATTATAATCTAAGAGATGGGACACAACATGATATTATAATCTAAGAGATGGGATACAACATGATATTATAATCTAAGAGATGGGACACAACATGATATTATAATCTAAGAGACAGGACACAACATGATATTATAATCTAAGAGATGGGACACAACATGATATTATAATCTAAGAGATGGGACACAACATGACATTATAATCTAAGAGATGGGACACAGCATGATATTATAATCTAAGAGATGGGACACAACATGATATTATAATCTAAGAGATGGGACACAACATGATATTATAATCTAAGAGATGGGACACAACATGACATTATAATCTAAGAGATGGGACACAGCATGATATTACGGATGCTTGACAGCAACTTACGGTTGGGCTGCCCTGGGGCAGGTAGATGGGGACATCCCTGGAGGAGCAACTGGAGAAGGAACCCATGAGGAAAGACAGAAGAAGCAGTTCCGTTGCAGTCAAGTCCCACCATTTCTTGGTTGCTACAACAACACGGCCACGTATTATCAGGCAACCATACGGGCTGTCGGCTGATTCTACAAAAGCATCCAGAAAACTCTGAAGGAAGAAAAGTAAATCAAGGCAGACATGGCATGATCTGTGGAATGTTATTAACTACAGAATATTTAATATTTACCAGTTAGGGCGTGTGTATGTGTAAACATACATATTTATTCATTTATTCAATAGCATGTCCTTTGCAGATCCTCATTCCCCTAACAACCTTCCGGAAAACTTCTTGGTCATAAGCAAGATGTCCCACATCTGATACATCCATCTGGAGATCTGAGCAGATTGACTGGTTTCTACAGCACCTTTATCAGATAGCTTTGGGTAGCATGCAATGAGATAACAATATGTAGACTGAGGAAATGTACAATTCAAGCTGGAACTAGTCCTACAAGGTGGATGTGTGGATGTGTGGATGTGTCAGATGTTTGTACACAGTACAATGTGGGCAGCTAGCATCCATACATATTGATTCCTGCTAAAGAAAACACAATGCTTATGAGTGTGTCCTGAATTATATCATTTCTGGTAACCAACAACCAATAACTATCATTTGGTACAAGTCAACAAATTCAAATACCTAGGGATAATAACAACATCAGATGGAAGCTGTGTGGCAAAGATTAAGATTAGAATAGGCCAAGCACAAACATTTTAGATGATTAAATATATCTATGTAATGTGTCACTCTCATTAAATTTCAGAAAGGGAGTATTGAAATGTTATATAGGGTGTGTTCTGCTATATGGCCGTGAACCTTAGAATGTGAATGAACAAATTAGGAAGAACTTGGAAGTAATGGAGATCAGTATTTGCATTTATTTTAAACACATACATTAATCAATAGCTGATTCATACAATATGCCACGCACCGACAGTTAGGTACTGCAATATAACAGTAGCAGCGACAGATAAGACCGATAAATGTTAACTCTATGACCGAGTTAACGGTTGTATCCCTTGAAAATATGCCGCATTGTTATTATTTGGTTGTGTCCCTTTGACCTCTTATTCTGATTGCAAGTCTTTGTTTCATAACAATGTTTAACTAGAGCATTTCATTAATTTAAAACTAAGCGCTTTACTGACAGCAATTAACCACTGAATCCCCCCTCTCTCTCTCTTTCTCTCTCTCTCTCTCTCTCTTTCTAGAGCAGGTCCTTCGTAGTCACTCTCTGCATGGTGCGCCGAAAAACCTCCATCCATCCGTCCATTCTTTGGGGAATAAAAGTAACTTTCCACCTTTTCAACCAGCCTCAGTAGTGTTGGTTATAGTTGCGGTTGTTCATAGTGCAGTATAAATTGTCCTGTTCTTTTGCGCATTAGACGACTTCCACTGATGTATGCCTGGCAGGGTTTCTCTCTTCCATCATCCTCCATTCCTTACTTCGCCAACGACATTCTCAAAGATTAAAACCCTCTCTGCAACAAGCCATGTCTCCCACTCTACCACCCCCGTACCCAAGGTGTCTGTAAATGTCCTGTGTCCATCTTCGTGCTGGTCGACTACTGCCACTTCTACCAGGACCAGGCCTTCCATCAGTGTTCTCTCCAAGCCTCTGTGACATTTATATAGCCAAAATAGCAGACATTTATAGGTGTCAATACAATAACACATATAGGTGTCAATACAATAACACATATAGGTGTCAATACAATAACACATATAGGTGTCAATACAATAACACATATAGGTGTCAATACAATAACACATATAGGTGTCAATACAAAAACACATATAGGTGTCAATACAATAACACATATAGGTGTCAATACAATAACACATATAGGTGTCAATACAATAACACATATAGGTGTCAATACAATAACACATATAGGTGTCAATACAATAACACATATAGGTGTCAATACAATAACACATATAGGTGTCAATACAATAACACATATAGGTGTCAATACAATAACACATATAGATGTCAATACAATAACACATATAGGTGTCAATACAATAACACATATAGGTGTCAATACAATAACACATATAGGTGTCAATACAATAACACATATAGGTGTCAATACAATAACACATATAGGTGTCAATACAATAACACATATAGGTGTCAATACAATAACACATATAGGTGTCAATACAATAACACATATAGGTGTCAATACAATAACACATATAGGTGTCAATACAATAACACATATAGGTGTCAATACAATAACACATATAGGTGTCAATACAATAACACATATAGGTGTCAATACAATAACACATATAGGTGTCAATACAATAACACATATAGGTGTCAATACAATAACACATATAGGTGTCAATACAATAACACATATAGGTGTCAATACAATAACACATATAGGTGTCAATACAATAACACATATAGGTGTCAATACAATAACACATATAGGTGTCAATACAATAACACATATAGGTGTCAATACAATAACACATATAGGTGTCAATACAATAACACATATAGATGTCAATACAATAACACATATAGGTGTCAATACAATAACACATATAGGTGTCAATACAATAACACATATAGGTGTCAATACAATAACACATATAGATGTCAATACAATAACACATATAGGTGTCAATACAATAACACATATAGGTGTCAATACAATAACACATATAGGTGTCAATACAATAACACATATAGGTGTCAATACAATAACACATATAGGTGTCAATACAATAACACATATAGATGTCAATACAATAACACATATAGGTGTCAATACAATAACACATATAGGTGTCAATACAATAACACATATAGGTGTCAATACAATAACACATATAGGTGTCAATACAATAACACGTATAGATGTCAATACAATAACACATATAGGTGTCAATACAATAACACATATAGGTGTCAATACAATAACACATATAGGTGTCAATACAATAACACGTATAGGTGTCAATACAATAACACGTATAGGTGTCAATACAATAACACGTATAGGTGTCAATACAATAACACGTATAGGTGTCAATACAATAACACATATAGGTGTCAATACAATAACACATATAGGTGTCAATACAATAACACATATAGGTGTCAATACAATAACACATATAGGTGTCAATACAATAACACATATAGGTGTCAATACAATAACACATATAGGTGTCAATACAATAACACATATAGGTGTCAATACAATAACACATATAGGTGTCAATACAATAACACATATAGGTGTCAATACAATAACACATATAGGTGTCAATACAATAACACATATAGGTGTCAATACAATAACACATATAGGTGTCAATACAATAACACATATAGGTGTCAATACAATAACACATATAGGTGTCAATACAATAACACATATAGGTGTCAATACAATAACACATATAGGTGTCAATACAATAACACATATAGGTGTCAACACAATAACACATATAGATGTCAATACAATAACACATATAGGTGTCAGTACAATAACACATATAGGTGTCAATACAATAACACATATAGGTGTCAATACAATAACACATATAGGTGTCAATACAATAACACATATAGGTGTCAGTACAATAACACATATAGGTGTCAGTACAATAACACATATAGGTGTCAATACAATAACACATATAGGTGTCAATACAATAACACATATAGGTGTCAATACAATAACACATATAGGTGTCAATACAATAACACATATAGGTGTCAATACAATAACACATATAGGTGTCAATACAATAACACATATAGGTGTCAATACAATAACACATATAGGTGTCAATACAATAACACATATAGGTGTCAATACAATAACACATATAGGTGTCAATACAATAACACATATAGGTGTCAATACAATAACACATATAGGTGTCAATACAATAACACATATAGGTGTCAATACAATAACACATATAGGTGTCAATACAATAACACATATAGGTGTCAATACAATAACACATATAGGTGTCAATACAATAACACATATAGGTGTCAATACAATAACACATATAGGTGTCAATACAATAACACATATAGGTGTCAATACAATAACACATATAGGTGTCAATACAATAACACATATAGGTGTCAATACAATAACACATATAGGTGTCAATACAATAACACATATAGGTGTCAATATAATAACACATATAGGTGTCAATACAATAACACATATAGGTGTCAATACAATAACACATATAGGTGTCAATACAATAACACATATAGGTGTCAATACAATAACACATATAGGTGTCAATACAATAACACATATAGGTGTCAATACAATAACACATATAGGTGTCAATACAATAACACATATAGGTGACAATACAATAACACATATAGGTGTCAATACAATAACACATATAGGTGTCAATACAATAACACATATAGGTGTCAATACAATAACACATATAGGTGTCAATACAATAACACATATAGGTGTCAATACAATAACACATATAGGTGTCAATACAATAACACATATAGGTGTCAATACAATAACACATATAGGTGACAATACAATAACACATATAGGTGTCAATACAATAACACATATAGGTGACAATACAATAACACATATAGGTGTCAATACAATAACACATATAGGTGACAATACAATAACACATATAGGTGTCAATACAATAACACATATAGGTGTCAATACAATAACACATATAGGTGTCAATACAATAACACATATAGGTGTCAATACAATAACACATATAGGTTGTCAATACAATAACACATATAGGTGTCAATACAATAACACATATAGGTGACAATACAATAACACATATAGGTGTCAATACAATAACACATATAGGTGTCAATACAATAACACATATAGGTGTCAATACAATAACACATATAGGTGTCAATACAATAACACATATAGGTGTCAATACAATAACACATATAGGTGTCAATACAATAACACATATAGGTGTCAATACAATAACACATATAGGTGTCAATACAATAACACATATAGGTGTCAATAATACATTTCCTTTAGTCAAGCTCTGTAGACGTTGAGTAACATAAGAAGCACACGGAGAGAATTTAATAATTTACATAATTGTTGATTCTTTTTCCTTGAAAAAGAAAACAGTAACTTATTTCCTCTTTGATTATAATTATGCAGGAAATGCATATAATTAGCTTTGACTGCACACATGTCTGCTTTTAAAGGCAAACCTCTGTACAAGTGGGCTGATAACATGAGGTGTTGCTCGATGGCCAAATCAACACATCAGGCACAAGAGAGAACACTGAAGAGAGCTCCCCACATTGCTTAACATCAGGCGAGGTCCAGAAAATAACTTCCTCGGTGATCTTCCATCCCCCAGCAGAGAAACAAGGCATGCTGCTTGTGACCTCAGCTTCATTTCATGCAGTTGATCACTGCACTCTACACAGGATTACTTCCACAATACATGGATCCTCATCAATCAATCATGTGCCATGCCGGAAAGCGTGGACGGTCATGATTCGCCATCTCACTAGATCACCAGTGTCGTGGATCAGCTCAGTGTTCCTGTCCCGTCCATGCCATGTGGCCAAGCCATCCAGGTATTTTCCTCTCGGTCTTCCTCTTGGTCTGTTCCCTTCGATCTTGCCAGTTGTCACCAAGTTCTCCAATCCATTTCTTCTCATACAGCAAGCAATATGTTCTATTTATCAATAAGCCACATTGTGCACTTTATGTGCTACTCTTATCTGGTCTTTGTGATCTTCAGTCCAATAGTTGACATTCAGTTAATGTTGATTCATTCAGTCCAATAGTTGGCATTCAGTTAATGTTGATTCATTCCGTCCAATAGTTGGCATTCAGTTAATGTTGATTCATTCAGTCCAATAGTTGGCATTCAGCTAATGTTGATTCATTCAGTCCAATAGTTGGCATTCAGCTAATGTTGATTCATTCCGTCCAATAGTTGGCATTCAGCTAATGTTGATTCATTCAGTCCAATAGTTGGCATTCAGCTAATGTTGATTCATTCAGTCCAATAGTTGGCATTCAGCTAATGTTGATTCATTCAGTCCAATAGTTGGCATTCAGCTATTTTGGTTGATTCATTCAGTCCAATAGCTGACATTCAGCTATGTTGGTTGATTCATTCAGTCCAATAGTTGGCATTCAGCTAATGTTAGTTGATTCATTCAGTCCAATAGTTGGCATTCAGCTAATGTTGATTCATTCAGTCCAACAGTTGACATTTAGCTAATGTTGATTCATTCAGTCCAATAGTTGGCATTCAGTTAATGTTGATTATTTCAGTCCAATAGTTGGCATTCAACTAATGTTGATTCATTCAGTCCAATAGTTGGCATTCAGTTAATGTTGATTCATTCAGTCTTCTTCTTCTTCTTCTTCTGCTGCGTTCATCCGGATTATTTTTTGGATGTGACTGTGTTGTGCCTGTTTACAGCAGAGCTGCGTTCTTGCGCCGTTAGGCCGACACATCCGACTTCTGTGGGCATTTATTGACCGGGTTAACCTTCCCGGTTTCATTCAGTCCAATAGCTGGCATTCAGTTAAGGTTGATTCATTCAGTTCAATAGTTGGCATTCAGTTAATATTTTTTCATTCAGTCCAATAGTTGGCATTCAGCTAATGTTGATTCATTCAGTCCAATAGTTGGCATTCAGTTAATGTTGACTCATTCCGTCCAATAGTTGGCATTCAGTTAATGTTGATTCATTCAGTCCAATAGTTGGCATTCAGTTAATGTTGATTCATTCAGTTCAATAGCTGGCATTCAGTTAATGTTGATTCATTCAGTTCAATAGATGGCATTCAGTTAATATTTTTTCATTCAGTCCAATAGTAGGCATTCAGTTAATGTTGATTCATTCTTCTTCTTCTTCTTCTTCGTTCATCCGGAGTTTTTTTTCGGACGTGATTGCGTTGTGCCTGTTTACAGAAGAGCTGCGTTCTTGCGCCGTTAGGCCGACACATCTGACTTCTGCGGGCATTTGTTGACCGGGTTAACCTTCCCAGGGGTTTCTTAGGACGTTTGGCTCTCACTGTTGTGGTGTTATCCCCCATCCCAGCTGGCCCATATAGAACAGCCAAAGACATCCTGGTCAGCCCTCAAGGGAAGGCAGGGGCAGACCATGGGCATTCCCCGCCATCCAAGGAGGCTTCCATACTTGCAGAGCCGACACACAGCGCTCTGGTACTGGGCTCACCCAAGGAATCGTCACGTCCTGCACATGGCTGCTTAGCCTCACTTCCGGTATATTGGGCCTTCCATTCACCATAGGCTGTTCTTAGAAGTATGCAGTCTGCAGATGACATCCACACAGTGAGCTTTCGATTCGGTCTTTCCACATAATGGATTTGCTATCCAAGCAATATTCCATTTCGTGCCACTAGACAATTTTTCCACCTTTTATGAAGAGAAAAGAAAAATCACAACAACAGAAATGAGGTTCCTGAGAAGAATACTCAACGTATCAAGAAGAGATAAGATCAGAAATGAAGAAATCAGGACTAAAGTTGGGGTTAAAGCTGCTCTAGATTTTATTAGAAAGCAGCAAGTCAAATGGTTTGGCCATGCAAGTAGGCTACCAGTCAACAGCATGCCACAACAAGCAATGATGTACAGACCAGATGGAAACAGAGGAAGAGGCCGACCACGTAAACGTTGGACGGAGGGAATAACAGAATCCATGGGAATGTCGATATACGAAGCCCATAACCGGGCACTCTCACGAAGTTTATACTTCACCTTGACACCGCAAGGTACAAGAGGAACATGATGACATGACATGACATGAAGCCCACACAGTGAGCTTTCGATTCGGACTTTCCACATAATGGATTTGCTATCCAAGCAATATTCCATTTCGTGCCACTAGGACACTTTTTCCACCTTTTATGAAGCCCACACAGTGAGCTTTTGGTTCAGACTTTCCACGTAATGGATTTGCTATCCAAGCAATATTCCATTTCATGCCTCTGGGGCGCTTTTGTAAACGACATACCTGTGGTATGAAGTGCGGCAGTCTAAATACTTCTTCATGCACCTTTAAATGTCAACCTGAATGTAGTTAAAGTAAGCTGCAGTCAACTTGAGCTTGTTGATATCTCCATAGAGCTTGTCCTCAAATGAAGCAGGTGTGGGCCAAAATATCTTTCTCTGTTCTGCATATATTGGGCACTCCTGCAGCAAATGTTTAGCTGTCATTTTACCAGTTCTACAATTGAATTCATCGGTATCTCCTATCTTTAGTTTATTGAACAAGTGGTATTTCAGCCTGTTATGTCCTGTGCAGAGTCTGAAGATTGCTACTTGTTCTCTTCGGTCGAGTTTGTAATATGCATCATCCTTCTGGTGACCTGGATGCTCTGATTCCCATTTGGTTCTATAGGTGCTTTTTATAAACCTCTTTGCCTCGTTATAGGTTATGTCTATGTCAGGCTGTGGTAGTCGTCCGCCCTCTTTTGCCAGTCTGTCAGCCTCTTCATTTCCAGGTATACTGCAATGTGATGGGATCCACTGTATTACAACTTTTTTGGATTTCTGGCATAGACCATGGAGTGCTGCTCTTAGGTCAGCTATTTCTGTGCTATTATTGCTCTTCAGTATTGAGACAGCTGACTTTGCATCTGTGAAGATAGCTATTTGCTTCTCTTTATTTTCCTCCATCAAGAGCATTTCTGCTGCAGTTTTCAGAGCCTCTACCTCCGCTTTGAAGTTACTTGAAAACTTTCCAGTTGCCATTGAATGTGTTTTTTTCACTCCATTTTTTTAAATTTAGGAGAATTCCTCCTCCTCCATTCTCTATTGAATTTTTGGCTGATCCATCTGTATATGCATGGGTCCAATTGCTGCTTGGGTAATGTTCTTTTATGTAGTTGAGGTTTATTTTTCTTCTTTTGGTTTCATGCTGAGTGTTCTTTTTCTCAATACCAGGAATGTTTTCTATCATCTCAGGCAGTTGCTGCTGTCTCCAAGCTGGGAACTTGTGTGCATTGTAAATGGGTTTGACTGTTGATATGTTAAGTATAGGATCTGCCCTAATCTTTCGTTTTGCAGTTTCTACAAAGTTGCTATGCTTCAGTCTTCCCTTTCCAAAACCACTAAACCTTTTATACATAGGGTGGTCTGTCAATCTTCTAAATTTTTCTGCTTGTTGCTGGGCTCTGCTATCTCTTCTATCCTGCATTGGTTGTAAACAAGTGATCTTTTCTAGTTCATTAATAGGCGTTGTCTTCAGGTTTCCAGTTATGATTCGCATTCCTTGGTTTTGGACTCTACTTATTTTGTTAAAGTTTGACTTAGCTGCTGTTGCCCAAGCTGCAATGCCATATTCCAGTACTGGCCTCACCCGTCCAGTATATAACTTCTTGAGAACTTTCTCATCTGCTCCCCACGTTGTACCAGCAAGCTTTTTCATGATTGCCATTCTCTGCCTTGCTCTTGTTCGATTGTTCTCAACCTGTGTCTTCCATGTCAGGCGACGATCAAAGGTGACTCCTAGATAGTTTGGATTTTCTTCATGGCGCAATATTTTTCCATTCAATACCAGCTTAGGTTGCTGAGTTTTATTTGAGAGGGAGAACACTGTGCATGTTGTTTTCTCCTCACTTATCTTCACTAGCCATGATTTTGACCAGTCCTCTAGCGCTAATAGGGCTTGCTGTATTCTGCTGTTAGCTGTACTAATATATTCTTCAGATGTCCATATGGCTAGGTCATCTGCAAAGGAGGATGTGTGTACTCTGGCTGGAAAATTTTCCGTGATGTCATTTATATATGCTAGGAATAATGTTGGTGAAAGAACTCCTCCTTGGGGGACACCTTGCTCCAACAGCATCATTTTGCTTGTTTGTCCTTGTACTTTTGTTCTGGCAGTTCTGTTCTCAAGGTAGTGGCTGATCCATTTATACATTTTTCCACAAACATGCATTTTTTGCAGTTTTACTTTCAGTCCTTCCTTCCATACTTTATCAAATGCTTTTTCTAAATCTATCCAGACTGCTAGTGTGTGCTTTTTCTCTTGGAAGGCATCCTCTATTTCCTGAGCTATATAGGTTATTTGATCTTCAGTGGATCTGTACTTTCTGAATCCTGCTTGGTGTGGTGTTAAGAGTTTGTTTTCTTCCAGATGCCATGTTAGCCTGCCATTGATAATGCGTTCCATTGATTTTCCTACACAGCTAAGTAGACTGATAGGTCGATAGCCATTCGGTTCTTCCAGGTCTTTTCCTTTCTTTGGGACTGGTATTAGTATAGCTTCCTTCCATGCCTGTGGGACTATTCCTCTCTTCCAGCTGTTATTTAGGACTGCTAGTAGTTTCTTCTTTGCCTTGGTGCCTAGTCCTATTAGCATTTTATTTGTGATTCCATCCTTTCCTGGTGATTTCTTCTTTTTTAGAGTATTCATTGCCTGTTCCATTTCTTACATTGTTAGATTTGCCATCATATATTCTGCGGCTGTCTCTGTATTTCTATGATGTATCTGTTTGTCTTTGATTGCTTTCTTCTGTTCGGTCGTAATATCAATGTGGTTTGCATTTGCATAGTGTTCCATTAGTGCATTTGCAGCCTTTTTTCCTGTAAGCAAGGCATTTCCTTGTTTAATTGTTATTTGTTTGTTTCTAGGTCCTTCATTGTTCATGGCTTTCACTAGTTTCCATAGTTTGTTTCCATCCCTGTCAAAATTCAGGTTTTCTGTTTTTTCCCTCCAACAATCTCTTGTTGTTTGATTTACTGTTCTTTTATATTTTGCTGAGATGGCTTTGAGAGAGATGTTCGCTTCAATTGTTTGTTCTCTCTGTGCTGTCTTCCTGGCATCTTCAACTTTGTCCTCCAAACTTTGTAGTTCTTCAGTCCAGTATGGTTTGTAATTTTTTCTCGCTCCTCTTGGAATGGACTCAGTGGCTGCCTGTATTATCGCTGTGTTTAGACTTTCCACCATTTGCTTTATGTTGCCATATCGTGTATTTATGTTTTCACAATATTTGTCTGTTAGTATGGCAAATCTGTCCCAGTCTGCTCGTTTGTAATTCCAGCGGGGCAAGGGCTTTTGCTCCTGTGGAACATACTCCATATTCATTACAAGCTTGATTGGTCTGTGGTCACTACCTGCTAATTGGTCCAGCACATGGCGATCGATTTTGTGGAGGATGTCTCCTGTGCAGAAAGCTAAGTCTGGAGTAGAAGTGGTAAGCCATCTTCTGGAGTAGAAGCTCGGTGTGTCATCTGCTTTGTTGAGTAGATGGAGATTTGAGTCTATTTCCCAGTCCTCCAATTCATCTCCTCTTTTGTCAGTATCTGGGTATCCCCATCTATCTGAACGGCTATTAAAGTCTCCGACAATAATGCAGTTTGTGTCAGTTATTTTCATGTTTGAGAGTGTAAGGTCCTTATTTGCTGGGCTATACAGATTGTAGATTCTTATGTTCACGTCCTTTATCATTATATCAACACCTATAATTTCTGTTTGGTTGTCAGAGATCACAGATACTTCGCTGCAAGGTATTGTATTTCGTGTAAGTATTATGTTGATTCATTCAGTCCAATAGTTGGCATTCAGTTAATGTTGATTCATTCAGTCCAATAGTTGGCATTCAGTTAATGTTATTCATTCAGTCCAATAGTTGGCATTCAGTTAATGTTGATTCATTCAGTCCAATAGTTGGTATTCAGTTAATGTTGATTCATTCAGTCCAATAGTTGGCATTCGGTTAATGTTGATTCATTCAGTCCAATAGTTGGCATTCGGTTAATGTTGATTCATTCAGTCCAATAGTTGGCATTTAGTTAATGTTGATTCATTCAGTCCAATAGTTGGCATTCAGTTAATGTTGATTCATTCAGTCCAATAGTTGGCATTCAGTTAATGTTGATTCATTCAGTCCAATAGTTGGCATTCGGTTAATGTTGATTCATTCAGTCCAATAGTTGGTATTCCGTTAATGTTGATTCATTCAGTCCAATAGTTGGCATTCAGTTAATGTTGATTCATTCAGTCCAATAGTTGGCATTCAGTTAATGTTGATTCATTCAGTTCAAAGACATTGGTTTTACTCAACTCACTAATAGTGTCCCCAATATCTGCCCACCCATTGGCTGATTCTCTAATATTGTACCAGAGCCAGCCAGCCTATCTGGCCTTTCAATGCCCAAGACACCCGCTTGCTCTAGTACATGTTTGCATGTAACTCTACAAACTGTGGCCATCTGCAGGGATTCAAACTGTTGCCTTTTCAGTCAAGCTCAATGAATCATTAAGTATAACGCATGGATGTTGTTTTGCTATTCAACCTAAGGTATTGACTTTGTTACTATCAACACTTGCAATGTCATACAGCTTATGGTCATAAAAAAGGCACCAGTGGATGCCCTTAACAATTCTACCGTGTGAGTATGCTCAGAAAGCTCAGGCACACTTTTGATGCTATAACATGTATATTCATAACATCATTTGCTCAGCATCTAGTCCATTAAGACCCCACTCCCTGCACCTCTTGTTGATATTTACAAGACAGAAAAGCTGTGCTAGATGTCTGAGGAACCTGTACCCATTCTTCCCCAGCAACGACATTCATGAGTTCACATGCTAGCTTGACCAGGTCTTCATCCTGACTTAAACATGATTTTCTCCGCAGTATCTTGTACTTGTATTATTCTTAGATCTTTCCATCAATGCTCATATCTTCCAACATTTTAGTTCATAATGTTTTACTTCATCAAATGCCTTCATAGATTATACCAAAGCATTTGATAAAGTAAAACATGATGAACTAATTACAATGTTGGAAGATATCAACACTGATGGGAAAGATCTAAGAATTAAAAAAAAATATTTACTGGAACCAAGTAGCAGCAATTAAACTGGGAATTAAAGAGGGCAATTTTGAACAAATAAAACTAGGAATAAGACAGGAATGTGTTTTGTCACCGGATCTCTTTCCCTCTATAGCGAAGTAATAATGAAAGAGATCAAAGAGAAGACGGAAATACTAATCGGAGGTTATAATATAATCAATATAAACTATGCAGATGACACAGTACTGATGGCGGATAATGAAAAAGATCTACAACAATTGTTGGACATTGTTGTAAAGTGCAAACAAAGGACTCTCCTTGAATATAAGAAAACAGTAACAATGGTGATATCACACAAAGAAAAAGTGACACCAAAGTTTGAAATGGAAATAGAAGGGAAAATTCTTAACCAAGTGGATAATTTTAATTATTTAGGGGCATTTATAACATCAGATGTAAGGTGCACAACGGAGATTAAGAACAGAATATGGCAAGCAGAAGCTGCATTTAAGAAAATGTAAAGTGTCTTATGCAATAAGTCACTATCATTGAATGTAAGAGAGTGCTGAAGTACTATATAGAACCTGTTTTGCTGTATGACCGTGAATCCTTGGAATGTAAATGAACAAATTAGGAAGAACTTGGAAGCAACAGAGATGTTGTTCCTAAAATGAATGTTGTAAATTCCTTGGACTGCTAGAGTAACTAATGACGATTGCCTGAAAGAGGCTAATGAAACTAGAAAATTATATACAACAATAAAAAAGAGACAAACAGTTTTCTTTGGTCATGTAATGAGAAGAGAGGCATTGAAGAACATAGTGATTACTGGAAAAATTGGGGAGAAAAGAGGCAGAAGCCTACCAAGAGAAACTATGCTGGATGGATTGAGACGGTGGCATGGAGGAATATCAGCAGCAGAGTTGATCCAGAAAACCAAAGACCGAGATATGTTGAGAGCCATGAACGCCTACGCCAGCTGGCATGGCACTTGATGATGATGAACATGTACCACTTTCATCTGTGCAGCCCTATGTGCAATGGATGCTCCTTTGTGGCACTGATATTGAGATATGCACACGCCCTAGTCATCCTTATACTACTTTCCATGGTAAGAAAATCACAGAGGAATCTGATAGTTGCATAGGAGGTATCTCTGGATCACCTGAAGATCATGTGCCTAGCTTCATTGTTGTGTTCTCACCAGTCTTTCAATCTGCACCTGGCCTGCAGTGAGGAGGGCCAGGGTGTATTCGGTGATTCAGAGGATGAAAGCTTGTAGTGAGGAGGGCCGAGTGTATTCAGTGATTCAGTGGATGAGGACCTGGTAGTGAGGAGGGCTGGGTGTATTCAGTGGTTCAGTGGATGACAGCTGGTAGTGAGGAGGGCCGGGTGTATTCAGTGGTTCAGTGGATGAGAGCTGGTAGTGAGGAGGGCCGGGTGTATTCAGTGGTTCAGAGGATGAGAGCTGGAAGTGAGGAGGGCCGGGTGTATTCTGTGGTTCAGTGGATGAGAGCTGGTTGTGAGGAGGGCCGGGTGTATTCGGTGATTCAGAGGATGAGAGCTGGTAGTGAGGAGGGCCGAGTGTATTCTGTGGTTCAGAGGATGAGGACCTGGTAGTGAGGAGGGCCGGGTGTATTCTGTGGTTCAGAGGATGAGAGCTGGTAGTGAGGAGGGCCGAGGTGTATTCTGTGGTTCAGTGGATGAGAGCTGGTAGTGAGGAGGGCCGAGGTGTATTCAGTGATTCAGAGGATGAGAGTTGGTAGTGAGGAGGGCCGGGTGTATTCAGTGGTTCAGTGGATGAGAGCTGGTAGTGAGGAGGGCCGGGTGTATTCAGTGGTTCAGTGGATGAGAGCTGGTAGTGAGGAGGGCTGGGATGTATTTAGCGGTTCAGTGGATGAGGACCTGGTAGTGAGGAGGGCTGGGTGTATTCAGTGGTTCAGAGGATGAGAGCTGGTAGTGAGGAGGGCCGGGTGTATTCAGTGGTTCAGAGGATGAGAGCTGGTAGTGAGGAGGGCCGAGTGTATTCAGTGGTTCAGATTATGAGAGCTGGTAGTGAGGAGGGCCAAGGTGTATTCACTGGTTCAGAGGATGAGAGCTGGTAGTGAGGAGGGCCGAGGTGTATTCAGTGGTTCAGAGGATGAGAGTTGGTAGTGAGGAGGGCCAAGGTGTATTCAGTGGTTCAGAGGATGAGAGCTGGTAGTGAGGAGGGCCGAGGTGTATTCAGTGGTTCAGAGGATGTAAGCTGTTAGTGAGGAGGGCCGAGTGTATTCAGTGGTTCAGAGGATGAGAGCTGGTAGTGAGGAGGGCCGAGGTGTATTCAGTGGTTCAGAGGATGAGAGCTGGTAGTGAGGAGGGCCGAGTGTATTCAGTGGTTCAGAGGATGAGAGCTGGTAGTGAGGAGGGCCGAGGTGTATTCAGTGGTTCAGAGGATGAGAGTTGGTAGTGAGGAGGGCCAAGGTGTATTCAGTGGTTCAGAGGATGAGAGCTGGTAGTGAGGAGGGCCGAGGTGTATTCAGTGGTTCAGAGGATGAGAGTTGGTAGTGAGGAGGGCCAAGGTGTATTCAGTGGTTCAGAGGATGAGAGCTGGTAGTGAGGAGGGCCGAGGTGTATTCAGTGGTTCAGAGGATGAAAGCTGTTAGTGAGGAGGGCCGAGTGTATTCAGTGGTTCAGAGGATGAGAGCTGGTAGTGAGGAGGGCCGAGGTGTATTCAGTGGTTCAGAGGATGAGAGCTGGTAGTGAGGAGGGCCGAGTGTATTCAGTGGTTCAGATGATGAGAGCTGGTAGTGAGGAGGGCCAAGGTGTATTCAGTGGTTCAGAGGATGAGAGCTGGTAGTGAGGAGGGCCGAGGTGTATTCAGTGGTTCAGAGGATGAGAGCTGGTAGTGAGGAGGGCCGAGTGTATTCAGTGGTTCAGATGATGAGAGCTGGTAGTGAGGAGGGCCAAGGTGTATTCAGTGGTTCAGAGGATGAGAGCTGGTAGTGAGGAGGGCCAAGGTGTATTCAGTGGTTCAGAGGATGAGAGCTGGTAGTGAGGAGGGCCAAGGTGTATTCAGTGGTTCAGAGGATGAGAGCTGGTAGTGAGGAGGGCCGAGGTGTATTCAGTGGTTCAGAGGATGAGAGTTGGTAGTGAGGAGGGCCGAGGTGTATTCAGTGGTTCAGAGGATGAGAGTTGGTAGTGAGGAGGGCCGAGGTGTATTCAGTGGTTCAGAGGATGAGAGTTGGTAGTGAGGAGGGCTGAGGTGTATTAAGTGATTCAGAGGATGAGAGCTGGTAGTGAGGAGGGCCGAGGTGTATTCAGTGGTTCAGAGGATGAGAGTTGGTAGTGAGGAGGGCCGAGGTGTATTCAGTGGTTCAGAGGATGAGCGCTGGTACAGGAGGGCCAGCGGACATTCATCGATGTTGGCGGCCATCATGGTGCCATTGGCTGTTAGACTTTTGCAAGCTTTCTATATCGCATAAATAAAGGCAGGTTAACAGGTAATGGCATTATGAAGTGGGGTACCAAGTTCTCTTTTCGGCTGTATTTTGCACCCTATGTCAAGCAATGGACAGAAAAGCAGATCTACCCAACTTTAACTTAATATTGAAGAAGACTGGTGATTACTGTTGTTTGTCCATCAATAATGATGATGACCATTCATTTCATCCAGTGGGTTTGAAAGTATGGAGCCATGAGTTCTAAGATGGCTTATAATGCCTATTTTGACTCAAAATGTTCTTTGACAATGTGGGCAAAGAATGCTTGCTGTTCCAGGAGGAGAATCTCCTGCAGTGGTTTTTCTGTCAAGCCCTTTCTTCACAGCTCTTGCAGTCCTGGTTACTTCACAAGTGACTGCAGCCTTGCGAAATGATGTATGCCATGAATTTCGGTCTTTAGCAGCAGTCTCCCATGTGTCAAGATAAACTCCAAAAGCTTTCAGAGAGATTTTCAGTGTCTTTAAAGCGTTTCCTCTGACCGCCTTGGGAGTGTTTATCACAACGCAGCTCGCCGTAAAACAATTCGTTTAGGGAGCCTGTGATCTGGCATGCGAGTTAAGTGAATAGCCCAACGAATCTGATTTTTCATTAATACAGTGTGGATACTGGGCATGAACGCTCTTTCTATAACTTCAGTGTCTGGGATCTTGTCTTGCCATTTAATCTTCAATAGCTTCCTAAGGCAGACTGTGTGGAAGCGGTTTAATTTCCTAGCATGTCGCTGATAAACAGTCCAGGTTTCACAAGCATATAGCAGTGTGGATAATACAACTGCTTTGTAGACTCAGTTTTGTTTGCAGGCTTATTCCATTTCTGTCCAATACATTCTTGTACAGTCTGCCAAAGGCCACACTGGCCTTGGAGAGTCTCTGTGGCGAAGTGGTTAAGCCGTTTGACTCATGCTACAAAGGTTGTGGGTTTGATTCTGGGCCGCGTCCTTCGGTTTACGAGTTAAATGTTTCGGAGACTCCTGTGGGTCGTCACTAAAAGCTACAGAGTTCGTGCTTTGTGCGACGCTTTCCGTGCTGCGGAAAGAGACCAAGCCATATGGGATAAAACCTGGTGCACTGAAGTCGACCCTGTCGACTTTTAATCGACTTCTTTTTTTTTTTTTTTTGCCTTGGAGATTCTTGCATTCACTTCGTCATCAATTGTGACAGCTAGTGACACAGTGCTGCAAAGATAGATGAAGTTATCCACAACACTTAGTCTATGACCTTGATATTCGGCACGGTGTGATTATTCTCTGGAGCTGGCTGGTACATAACTACAGTCTTCTCCAAGTTGATATTGAGCCCAAAGTTGGCACAGGCATATTAGAAAGATTAAATATTGTGTTGCATGTCTACCTCTGAGTTGGCATGTAGAGTGCAATCATCAGCAAGCAGCAGTTCTCTGACGGTGTCGCTGTTAGTTTTGGTTTTGGCTATCAGCCTTCTGAGATTGAAAAACTTTCCATCCATGCGGTAGTTGATGTCTATTCCAATGTCATTGTTTTCTATGGCATTCGTCCACATAGCTGAAAACATGAGGCTGAACAGTGTTGGTGCCAGGACACATCCTTGTTCACTCCATTGATGACAGGAAAGGGGTCAGACAGTTCACCATTTTCCTGTACTCTTGCCTGCATACCATCATGAAATAGCCGCACTATTTGGACAAACTTTCGTGGACGCCATATTTCGCCATAATCTTCCACAGTCTTTCTCTGCTGACTGTATCAAAAGCCTTGGTAAGGTCAATGAAAGTAGAGAACATTTCGGAGTTCTGTTCCTGACATTTCTCTTGCAGCTGCTTTGCAGCGAAAATCATGTCAACAGTTCCTCGTTCTTTTCTGAAGCCACATTGACTCTCAGGAAGAAGACCTTGATCGAGATGGGCCATGAGGCGATTGAGAAGAATTCTGGCGAGTATCTTCCCTGCAACTGAGAGCAAGGAGATGCCTCGGTGGTTGTCACAGGATTGGCGGTTTCCTTTACGTTTGTAAAGTGGACTATTGACGCATCCTTTAAATCTTGTGGCATGGTCTCGTTCACCCATATGTTTGTAAAGACTTGGTGAAGCTGCTCTATGAGGACCGGCCCATCTGCCTTATATATCTCTGCTGGGATGGAGTCAGGACCAGGTACTTTACGACTGGAAAGTTGCTGGATGGCTTTGTTTACTTCCACTATGGCAGGTCATTAAGTGTATCATTAGTGGGAACTTGAGGAATGCAGTTGATGGTTTCATCATCGAAGAAAGAAGTTGCATTTAAGATGTTGCTGAAATGCTCTGCCCAGTGTTGAAGGATTTCTTTCTTATCGGTGACCAATGTTCCCGCATCTGCACTAAGGAGGGGAACTATGCCTGGAGGGCCATACACCGCTTTCAGTGAGTCTAGAAGTTTTTCATATCATGTCTGTCAGCAAAGCTTTGAATTGCATCAGCTTTGTTGCTCAGGAGTCCCGCATGTGCCGAAGTTTCTGCTGCGCTACTCTCCAAATGTTATTGAAGGCATCTTTTTTTTTATGTTGACTTCGGGTCATTCAAATATGCCTTGAGGAGAAGATGTTTCTCGGCAAGCAATTGGTTGATGTCTTCGGAATTTTCATCAAATCAGTCTTTATGCTTTCGGGGGGCTGGACCCAGGATTTCCATAGCAGGCTTGTAAATTATGTCCTTCAGGGCTCTCCACTCTGTTTCCGCATCCTGTTTAGCTTCAGCATTAGGCTTGAGGCCTTCCTTCAGCATAATTCCAAACAACAGTTGCAATTTTTTGCTGTTTAGGCGGGTGTCATTTAGTTTATTTTTTTTTTTTTTTTTTTGCATATTTACCCCTTGAGGTCACCGTGGTGGTTTGATGTGTGTTTATTTTAGAGATAATGAGATGATGGTCTGTCCAACATTCGGCACCACACATGGATTTTGTCACTCCTCCTGACGATGACATAGTCACTGAGGTGCCAGTGTATCCATGATGTCCTATTTCTCGTGGAAAAAAGGAAAATTGTATTGGTGATCAGGAAGGAGATCGTGTTCGGCACAGGTTTGAAGGAGGAGGAGTCTATTGCTATTACAATTTCATATTCTGTACTTTCCAATGATGCCACTCCAAGAGGCGGTGTCCTTGCCTACTCTGGCATTGAAGTCTCCAAGGAGTATAAGTTTGTCTCCTTTTGAAACAGATGTTAATACGTTGTGCATATCCTCAAAGAACTTGTTTTTGATGTCATTTTCATTGGTCATGGTTGGTGCATAGACACTCACGATGGTTGCATGCTTCTTTCCTTTCAGCAGGGTTAACTTAATGGTCATAATTCTGTCGTTTATAGCCTTAGGAAATCCAGCTAGTGTGCCAACCAGGCCCAACTTAATGGCGAATCCCACACCGGATTGGCGTCTTTCCTCGCTATTCCTTCCACTCCAGAAGAATGTGTAGCCGGCACCTACTTCACAGATTTGGCCTTCTTCTGCAAGTCGTGTCTCGCTCAAGGCTGCAATGTCGAGGTTGTACCTGCCCAGCTCTCTCCCAATCAGTGCCCTTCGTCTCTATGGGTTCGACGCACCGTCTCTATCAAGTAGGGTGCGTACATTCCAAGTTCAGATAGTGAACTTACTTACAGAGGGAATATGGTTTGTTCTTTTAGCTTTACCTGTTTTTACTTTGTTTGATTGTCGACCGCAGTTAAGGGTACCCACCAACCGCGGCTAGCTGGTTAGGTAATAGTGGAGCAGACAGTGTTTAGGGCACCTTGTCTAGCCCCTTCCTCATGCTATGGGAGTGAGCAGTGCTTTCCTATAGAGGGCAGCTCAGTCGCTCAGGTGGCTGCCGAATCCCACTACGGCTACGGTCAGTAGAAGACGACCATATGGCCTGAGCCGCCTGTGTTCAGGTTTGCGACTATGACTGCCAGCTACCCACGCCTGCCGCTTCGCCCATCGCCACAGGGCTTGAAGGTGATATATGAAGTTTGATGAAGAATGACTTGCGCGATGAATTGGATTAAAGTAAGGAAGAGTTGCGCAATTCGTCGACCTCACTCTCTTGCCTGAATCCACCTGAGTCCAGTGGCAATACAAGTCAAGACGACTAGAGACGAATACAGGTGCAGTGGATGACCAGGGCGCTTCTACGTGCCTTGCCGTGCTCATTACGTTCGACAACGCTTTGCAGGTAAACGCCGTCTTGCCCATTGAATCAAGAATGATTTCTGTCGCGCAGTCTGCCTAGTCCTGTCTTCACATGCTGGGTAGGCATATCCTAGTTCACCGATTCGTTTGTCACCAAATCGGCTTCCCACCCCTGGTTTAGCCAGCCTGTCACAGCTGTTGCCCGGGGGGTGGCCGCTGTCGCATGCCGACAGCTACTAGGAGCCACAGGCGTGAGCTGAATGTCAGGTTTGGACAATGGGGGATTTTCCCTGAAAAGAGCGTGACAGCCATCTTTACCAAAGGTACTACCAATGCCTGTCACCTCGTACCCCCCGGTGATTAATAGGTGTCAGGTCTTAGTCAGATATGACTGAGCTACCTTATGATAGTAGACGGTACTAACTGCTTCTTTTAGAGCCGAATGTTAGGCGGAGCTGCCCAAACCCGACACCCCACATTGTGCCAATGGCTTCATGAGGGGGAACGCAATTGGGCCTTACCCTGGTGCAAGGAAATGCAACCTAAAGACTAAATGTCATGGCAGAGCAGATCAGGCTTGGTTGGTAACTGGTCTAGGATTGAAGCTTTGACAGGCGGACAGTTAGAGCATTGCTTTGCTGATCTGACAGCTTATCTTGTTCCAGACGTAGTGGTGTTAACCTTTCCTCTGTAGTAAACTAGATAGGCCGAGAGAGGCATAATGCTGCATAGGCAACACGTGATCTCTAAATTCAGCCCAGGCTTTGTGTTATGGAGAGGTATACTTCCAGTTTTACAAACTAGCGTTTGTTAAGATGGCAAGGTGCCAGTCAGTCAGTCAGTCAGTCAGTCAGCCAGCCAGCCAGCCATCCAGCCAGCCAGCAGTCAGTCAGTCAGTCAGTCAGTCAGTACGTCAGTCAGTCAGTCAGTCAGTCAATGATTAATACACATACAACTGAGGAATATGAAATATGTTGAGCATGCCAAGAGACGCGAATATCTGGAAAAGATAGTTATGGAAGGAGACATACTGGGGAAGCGGATAAGAGGACGACCATGTCAAAGATAGATTCCAGGTGTGACATATCATGTACATATGGCAGCAGCAGAGGCAGAGTACCTGACTTTACGATGGAGAGGAATTTTTAAAAGTCTGCCGTGAGGAAAACGTTCTGTACAGTACACGCCTCTGGATGATGATGTCAAGCAGTTAGTAAACTATTATACGATTCAAAGTCAAGACTTCCAGGACCTGGAATTCACAGCTAGGTTCCACTGGCTTTAAGAACCAGTGCCGTATGTGAGAGATGCTATACACACAGCTGTCTTCCCACTTCTCAAATACATATTTCAATATGAAAGCAATATTACGTATTTTTTGTAACATATGTTATACCTACACGACAACAGACATATAATAGCACACACCAGTACGCTAACACCAACTTGAATACATACGCGAGGGCGCGCGCGCACACACACACACACACTGGCATTCAAACCACACCTGTAACAGCCCAGCTTCTGAAGGCATGAGAACATCTACAGCATTGGTGACATCAGAGAAGAGCACCAGTGCTGCTGGGTTGATCAAGGTATCAATCAGGCGGTAACAGATCTGTGGACAACCATGTGCATCTATCAGTAACCTGGCTGCAGATTTCAGTGTATCTGCCCCCACACAACTGCTTGTTTTCTTGCATAGATTTCTGCATGTTCGTGTTCTCCCTAGTCACTTACTTGTGTGATCAATATTAATTTAGTTGCATGTCCATATCAGGACATCGCAGTCAACCCCAGTATTGTTTGGCTGTTTGTGATTTACCAGGTTCTTTGTACGTTCAGTAGTTTGCCATTGCTTTCTGAACGACCGATGTTCATACCACCGACACCAAGGCAAGGCAGTCTGCTTGGAAACCGTCTGCATCCAATGTCGAGCTTTCAGTATACAGTTTACGTGCAGACGTGTCCGTATGTGTCCGGGTCCACGATCATGAAGATGTAGCATGAGGTTGGTGGATGAGTTGACCTGCATAGCTTAGCTCCTAATGGTTGCAGAGACTTTGTGCTTTCCATGTCTTTCAATACTTACTCAAAAGTACCTCTCAGTGTTCTTTGTGCGTGTAGTCAAGTGTGTATTTATATAAGTAAACAAACGCACGCACGCACGCACGCACGCACGCACACACACACACACACACACACACACACACATATATATATATATATATATATATATATATATATATATATATATATATATATATATATATATATATATATACATGTTTAATGTGCAAGTTGTTGCCTGTGGTGTTGTGTATAACAGAGCGACCTTAGATCTGTAAAAGATTGAGATCCTTGAACTCAGTATCAGTCCATTCCTCCTGGATCTCTACAATCTTCTTGTTCTGTTGGTGCGTGTGGAGTCATCGCTTGGTTGCGCTCATCCACGGAGAGGACAGTTCCGATGTGTAGCTAACTAGCTGGCAATAGGGACAATCAACGACCAAACTCTTTGACTCCTGCTGGGAGAAACCGACTGGAAACAGAGGAAATCAGTGTCCAAACCTTGTGACTCTTGCTGGGAGAGACCTCCGGGCAATAGAGGCAATCAGCGTCCACGCTCTTCGTCTTCTGCTGGGAGAGGCCAGCTGGCAACAGGAATAATCCATATGCAGACTGTTCGACTCCTTTTGGTAGAAATCCGCTACCCTCATAGACAATCAGTGTTAAGACTCTTCGATTTCTCTTGGAAGAGACCACCTCGCATCAGTAAGCGTCCTCACTCTTTGCCTTCTGCTGGGAGAACCCTGCTGGCAACAGAGACATTCAGCGTCCAAACTCATCGACGTCTGCTGGAAGAGACCAAGTGTTACTGGGCTTTCCCTGAGTGCAGTTATGCGGATTTTGTATTATAAATCATCAATAAATGCATCGTGGTCGTTTCGATGAAGTAGTTGTGTGGCTGCAATGTCAGCGTGTGTTTACATGAACCGTGCGGACTAATGCATGTCTGACAAACATCATCACCACATTTGCTCGCAATATTGCAACATATTCTCATTAATGTTACTTCCCGAGATAACAGTAATCAATAATTCATCTTGTGTAAAACCACGCAAATGAAACGCTATTATTGTAATTACTATCTTGAAATGTGGCGACAGGGTAAATATTTCTTCTGTGTTGCGTACACTGCAATAGCCCACCGCACAAGAAGACAAACGTCTTACGTTGATCAGCTCCTTCATACGTGGCCTGGGCACATTCAGTTTGCTTCAGCAAAGTATGTCAACAGTAAACACATGATGCGTTACTTGGTTAAGGATGATCAGGGGATTTGAACAGCATGGTCTTTGTCATATCTTTCCACGTGAGAAAAGATGCTATTCGTATAATGAATTATGGAGCAACGTGGAATTTCTTTTTACAACGGCTGGACACTGTATGTGGCAATGGTGGATGTAGCAAGGACGTCGACAATCAAGAACATGGGACATACGGTTGTATGTGACAATGATGGATCTAGCATTGACGTTGAGAATCAAGAACAGGGGAACTACGGCTGTATGTGGCAGGGGGGGGGGGGAACACCTGTGCTTTTATCACTGATGCAGGGTGGTGCTAGGTAAAGAAAGCCCGCAGTGGTATACTATGCATAATAACGCCGCCAGAATGCCCACACAAAAGATCGCCACGAATAATACAGTTAATCGTGGATGGAAGTGGCAGTCACAAGAAAACCAACAGCCACACATTACTGCATAAGCCAAACCCAGTTATTTCAGCAAACCAGCCGGCCGCCATTTTTTTTTTCTGAACATGCAGTTCACAATACAAACACCCACGGACCGATGTAAAAGCACTCCACATAAAATCCAGAGCTCACAGTGTCGCTCCACGCACTTACTCAGTAGCTGGACGGCGGAACCATGCACTGCTAGTCCAATATGAGGAAAATGCGTAAGCAAACCGTAGCCACAAGCATTAAACACCCCAGAGGTCTTAACAGCTCAACCGCTTATCCTCTATGTTGGACCAGAAATGCCGGCACAGAAAATAGGAAAACCTGTGATGTTATCAATGACAGCTGTAGCAATAATGTCCTGATAAATAACAGAGGAAAACCTTCGATATCATGACTGACAGCTATAGCAGGGCGTTGTGAAAAAAGAACTGAGGAAAGATGGCTTTATCTCTGATAGATGTCTCACGGACGGTGTGAGTGAAGTACAGAACTTATATAGGGAAAATATGTGTTTTAATCACTGGAGGCCGTAGCAGGGACGTTACAGCACAGAACTTACAGAGGAAAACCTGCGTTTTTATCACTGATGGCTGTAGCATGGAAGTTATTATCGCCTTGGTCTGGTTTTGAGGGTCACTTAATCTTTACTATGTTTCGCCAATGATGTTTGTCGTCTGCTGTTGGCTTCAGTGCTGGTAATTCGAACCTGGAACGCATCGGTAATCGGGTATTTATCAGCCAATGATACGAGTTAATTTTGGGGTAATTATAATCTACAAGTAATCTAACACTGTTCATTACATGGTAAATTGAATCTATGGAACATATGACACGGTTCATTACACGGTAAACAAAATCTATGGAACATCTGACACGGTTCATTACATGGTAATCAGAATCTATGGAACATATGACACTGTTCAGGACATGGTAAATAGAATCTATGGAACATATGACACTGTTCAGGACATGGTAAATAGAATCTATGGAACATATGACACGGTTCATTACACGGTAAACAAAATCTATGGAACATGTGACACTGTTCAGGACATGGTAAATAGAATCTATGGATATGACACGGTTCATTACACGATAAATAGAATCAGTGGAACATCTGATACGGTTCATTACACGATAAATAGAATCTATGGAACATATGACACGGTTCATTACACGGTAAACATAATCTATGGAACATATGACACTGTTCAGGACACGGTAAATAGAATCTATGGAACATGTGACACTGTTCAGGACATGGTAAATAGAATCTATGGAACATATGACACGGTTTAGGACATGGTAAATAGAATCTATGGAACATATGACACTGTTAAGGACATGGTAAACAGAATCTATGGAACATATGACACGGTTCATTACACGGTAAACAGAATCTATGGAACATATGACACTGTTCAGGACATGGTAAATAGAATCTATGGAACTTATGACACTGTTCATTACACGGTAAATAGAATCTATGGAACATATGACACGGTTCATTACATGGTAAATAGAATCTGTGAAACATATGACACGGTAAATAGAATCTATGAAACATATGACACGATTCATTACATGGTAAATAGAATCTATGGAACATATGACACGGTTCATTACACGGTAAATAGAATCTATGGAACATATTACACAGTTCATTACACAGTAAATAGAATCTATGAAACATATGACATGGTTCATTACATGGTAAATATAATCTATGGAACATATGACACGGTTCATTACACGGTAAATAGAATCTATGGAACACATGACATGGTTCATTACACGGTAAATAGAATCTATGGAACATATGACACGGTTCATTACACGGTAAATAGAATCTATGGAACATATGACACGGTTCATTACACGGTAAACAAAATCTATGGAACATGTGACACTGTTCAGGACATGGTAAATAGAATCTATGGAACATATGACACTGTTCAGGACATGGTAAATAGAATCTACGGAACATATGACACGGTTCATTACACGGTAAACAAAATCTATGGAACATGTGACACTGTTCAGGACATGGTAAATAGAATCTATGGAGCATATGACACGGTTCATTACACGGTAAATAGAATCTATGGAACATCTGACACGGTTCATTACATGGTAAACAGAATCTATGGAACATCTGACACGGTTCATTACACGGTAAACAAAATCTATGGAACATGTGACACTGTTCAGGACATGGTAAATAGAATCTATGGAACATCTGACACTTTTCATTACACGGTAAATAGAATCTATGGAACATATGACAAGGTTCATTAAACGGTAAATATAATCTATTGATCATCTGATACTGTTCATTACACGGTAAATAGAATCTATGGAACATCTGACACTGTTCATTACATTTTTTTCCCCGCGTATTCATCCTGTCTCAGGATAATGCGGTCAACATCAGCATCTTTCAGCTGTATGTTGATTCCCAGGCTAGATTACGCTCATCAGCACTACACGAATTTCTGAGCGACCGGCTCCATACTCTCATAAGTCACTGGTTTGACTCGAACCGCTTTAAATTCTCGTGCACTCACGTCAACCACGAGAGTATTCGGGATTACGAAGAAAGCTGCCAACCCCTCGGCCAGGAAGACGGCACTGTTCATTACATGGTAAACTGAATCTATAGAACAACTGACACGGTTCATTACATGGTAAACTGAATCTATGGAACAACTGACACGGTTCATTACATGGTAAACTGAATCTATGGAACAACTGACACGGTTCATTACACAGGTAACCGTTGTTTTCTTCCGCGGATATTTGGTATTACTTCATCAACAGACGTCAATCCAATTTTTAGAGAAAACCCAAAGGGAATATATATCATATCTACTTTTATAATCAAACCGCCCTTCTCTTTTATCCCTAGCTTTCAATGCAGAGACATTTATCGCAACTTATTCTCTTGGAAGTGTCGCAGTAAGTTATTTCCCTTATTTCATCGAAAGTATTCTCAACAATGAAAACCACTACCACTTCTCCATCCCCAAAAGAAGCTTCCACTCGAAGAGAAAAAGAAACAACAATAGTACGCTGAATAATAAGTCTTGGAAAGCATTACATAAAGATAAGCTGCTTGCAGCTGAAGGAAAAGTCTGCGGCCGGAGACTAAGTACGGAACAATAACACAGTAAGCTTCTTTGCGTCTATTCTTCAAGTGTGATTCCCTAGTACAAAGGCAAGGCTGGGGCCAAACTTGCCACACAAGAAATAATGATTGTCTGTAAGCAGGTGTTCATAAGAAAGCTAGACGAATGATTGTTGTATTTGTAGATTTGCTGTCATAGTGTGCCATAGGGGCGCATTCGGTGTCAGATGTGTGCAGCACCGTACCTGAGACAGCTGGAATCCTCCCCCCCCCCCTCCCCCCACACACACACACATAACAATTGGCAATTCAAGTTGCTAATTGTAACTTTTAAGGACGGGAAATTAATGATAGGCCCCAGTATGTTCTACTTATTAACAGGCGAAGGTAGTGTTATCTATTATACAGATGATGCCGTTGGAGCGTGAAATGCCAGGTAGTGTTATCTGTTATACAGATGAGATAGTGCTGCCGTCGGAGCGTGAAATGCTAGGTAGTGTTATCTATTATACAGATGATGCCGTTGGAGCGTGAAATGCTAGGTAGTGTTATCTATTATACAGATGATGCCGCTGGAGCGTGAAATGCTAGGTAGTGTTATCTATTATACAGATGATGCCGTTGGAGCGTGAAATGCTAGGTAGTGTTATCTATTATACAGATGATGCCGTTGGAGCGTGAAATGCCAGGTAGTGTTATCTGTTATACAGATGACATAGTGCTGCCGTTGGAGCGTGAAATGCCAGGTAGTGTTATCTGTTATACAGATCACATAGTACTTCTGTTGGGGAAAATGGCCTTCACATATTCTAGCTCACGACGTATGAGGTAGGGTGGCCGGTTCGCTTTCGCGTAGCCTGTCTTTTCCAGACAACTAGCAGACACTTCTGGAAATTGTCTGGTACCCGTGTTTATAAGGTTGTGTCGACCCACAGCTGTATTGGTCAGATAAAATAATCCCGCGTCTGCTGGGGATTAAATCCTGACCACTGTCTTGGCAGACAAGAACACTAACAGCTATACCATCTCGGCTCCTCTACCTAGCTAAACATACAACTCGTGGCTTTGTAATCTGCATACTAGATTCAAATATACACAACAGCCGATCAGTTGAAACCACGAGACACATATATCTCATGAGGTGTGCACACATTGTCACATGGCCAGTTTGAGTGCCCAGTCCTGGCAGATGTCGGAAGATTGTTCCTTCCATCAAGTTGGATAAGAGGAACTCTTGATGTGAAAGAACTCAACGGCTGATGAGCATGTGATTGCATCACCACACGGTCATGGGCTGAAGACCTGGCCTCACTACACCTATAACAATGGCGACGACGGCAACACACTTTCTGAGCTGGAGAAGTCACAGCAACAACGGAGGCACGCACCACGTATAATTCTAAGTTGGAGAAGTCACAGTAACCATGGAAGCACGTACCAAGTAGAATGCTGAGCTGAACAAGTCACAGTAACCATGGAGGCACGCAACAAGTAGAATGCTGAATTGGAGAAGTCACAGTAACCATGGAGGTACGCACCAAGTAGAATGCTGAGTTGGAGAAGTCACAGTAACCATGGAGGCACGCACCAAGTAGAATGTTGTGTTGGACAAGTCACAGTAACCATAAAGGCATGCATCACGTATAATTCTGAGCTGGAGAAGTCACAGTAACCATGGAGGCACGCAACAAGTACAATGCTGAGCTGAACAAGTCACAGTAACCATAGAGGCACGCACCAAGTAGAATGCTGAGTTGGAGAAGTCACAGTAACCATGGAGGCACGCACTAAGTAGAATGCTGAGTTGGAGAAGTCACAGTAACCATGGAGGCACGCAACAAGTAGAATGTTGTGTTGGACAAGTCACAGTAACTATAGAGGCATGCATCACGTATAATTCTGAGCTGGAGAAGTCACAGTAACCATGGAGGCACGCACCAAGTAGAATGCTGAGCTGAACAAGTCACAGTAACCATGGAGGCACGCAACAAGTACAATGCTGAGCTGAACAAGTCACAGTAACCATGGAGGCACGCACCAAGTAGAATGCTGAGTTGGAGAAGTCACAGTAACCATGGAGGCACGCAACAAGTAGAATGTTGTGTTGGACAAGTCACAGTAACCATAGAGGCATGCATCACGTATAATTCTGAGCTGGAGAAGTCACAGTAACCATGGAGGCATGCACCACGTATAATTCTGAGTTGGAGAAGTCACAGTAACCACGGAGGCATGCACCACGTATAATTCTGAGTTGGAGAAGTCACAGTAACCATGGAGACACGCACCAAGTAGAATGCTGAGCATCGTCTTCATAAAGGTAGAATAGATGTGGCATGCATTCAAGAGACACACCTCAATGCCAATCGCAAATTCTCAGTCAGAGGATATCAGGCCACACGTTTCGACTGCGAAGCACACAAAGGAGGCGTTCTAATACTTACACGAAATACAATACCTTGCAGCGAAGTATCTGTGATCTCTGACAACCAAACGGAAATTATAGGTGTTGATATAATGATAAAGGACGTGAAAATAAGAATTTACAATCTTTATAGCCCAGCAGATAAGGACCTTATACTCTCAAACATGAAAATAACTGACACAAACTGTATTATTGTCGGAGTCTTTAATAGCCGTTCAGAAAGATGGGGATACCCAGATACTGACAAAAGAGGAGATGAAGTGGAGGACTGGGAAATAGACTCAAATCTCCATCTACTCAACAAAGCGGATGACACACCGAGCTTCTACTCCAGAAGATGGTTTACCACTTCTACTCCAGACTTAGCTTTCTGCACAGGAGACATCCTCCACAAAATCGATCGCAATGTGCTTGACCAATTAGCAGGTAGTAACCACAGACCAATCAAACTTGTAATGAATATGGAGTATGTTCCACAGGAGCAAAAACATTTGCCCCGCTGGAATTACAAACGAGCAGATTGGGACAGATTTGCCATATTAACAGACAAATATTGTGAAAACATAAATACACGATATGGCAACATAAAGCAAATGGTGGAAAGTCTAAACAGAGCAATAATACAGGCGGCCACTGAGTCTATTCCAAGAGGAGCGAGAAAAAATTACAACCCATACTGGACTGAAGAACTACAAATTTTGGAGGACAAAGTTGAAGATGCCAGGAAGACAGCAGAGAGAGAACAAACAACTGAAGCGAACATCCCTCTCAAAGCCATCTCAGCAAAATATAAAAGAACAGTAAATCAAGAACAACATGAGATTGTTTGAGGGAAAAAACAGAAAACCTGAACTTTGACAAGGATGGAAACAAACTATGGAAACTAGTGAAAGCCATGAACAATGAAGGACCTATAAACAAACAAATAACAATTAAACAAGGAAATGCATTGCTTACAGGGGAAAAAAGGCTGCAAATGCACTAATGAAACACTATGCCAGTGCAAACCACATTGATATTACAACCGAACAGAAGAAAGAAATCAAAGATAAACATATACATCATAGTAATACAGAGACAGCAGCAGAATATATGATGGCAAATCTAACAATGGAAGAAATGGAACAGGCAATGAATACCCTAAAAAAGAAGAAATCACCAGGAAAGGATGGAATCACAAATGAAATGCTAATAGGACTAGGCACTAAGGCAAAAAAGAAACTACTAGCAGTCTTAAATTACAGCTGGAAGAGAGGAATAGTCCCACAGGCATGGAAGGAAGCTATACTAATACCAATCCCAAAGAAAGGAAAAGACCTGGAAGAACCAAATGGCTATCGACCTATCAGTCTACTTAGCTGTGTAGGAAAATTAATGGAACACATTATCAATGGCAGGCTAACATGGCATCTGGAAGAAAACCAACTCTCAGGATTCAGAAAGTACAGATCCACTGAAGATCAAATAACCTATATAGCTCAGAAAATAGAGGATGTCTTCCAAGAGAAAAAGCACACACTAGCGGTCTGGATAGATTTAGAAAAAGTATTTGATAAAGTATGGAAGGAAGGACTGAAAGCAAAACTGCAAAATATGCATGTTTGTGGGAAAATGTACAAATGGATCAGCCAATACCTTGAGAACAGAACTGCCAGGACAAAAGTACAAGGACAAACCAGCAAAATGATGCTGTTGGAGCAAGGTGTCCCCTAAGGAGGAGTTCTTTCACCAACATTATTCCTAGCATACATAAACGACATCACGGAAAATTTTCCAGCCAGAGTACAAACATCCACCTTTGCAGATGACCTAGCTATATGGACATATAGCTATGGATATATAGAAGAATATATTACTACAGCTAAAAACAGAATAAAGCAAGCCTTATTATCGCTAGAGGACTGGTAAAAATCATGGCTAGTAAAGATAAGTGAGGAGAAAACAACACGCACAGTGTTCTCCCTCTCAAATAAAACTCAGCAACCTAAGCTGGTATTGAATGGAAAAATATTGCGCCATGAAGAAAATCCAAACTGTCTAGGAGTTACCTTTGATCGTCGCCTGACATGGAAGACACAGGTTGAGAAAAATTGAACAAGAGCAAGGCAAAGAATGGCAATCATGAAATAGCTTGCTGGTACAACGTGGGGAGCAGATGAGAAAGTTCTCAAGAAGTTATATACTGGACGGGTGAGACCAGTACTGGAATATGGCATTGCAGCTTGGGCAACAGCAGCTAAGTCAAACTTTAACAAAATAAGTAGAGTCCAAAATCAAGGAATGCGAATCATAACTGGAAGCCTAAAGACAACACCTATTAATGAACTAGAAAAGATCACTTTTTTACAACCAATGCAGGACAGAAGAGATAGCAGAGCCCAGCAACAAGCAGAAACAACTTAGAAGATTGACAGACCACCCTATGTATAACAGGTTTAATGGTTTTGGAAAGGGAAGACTGAAGCGTAGCAACTTTGTAGAAACTGCAAAATGAAAGATTAGGGCAAATCCTATACTTAACATATCAACAATGCACACAAGTTTCCAGCTTTGAGACAGCAGCAATTACCTGAGATGATATAAAACATTCCTGGTATTGAGAAAAAGAACACTCAGCATGAAACCGAAAGAAGAGAAATAACCCTAAACTACATAAAAGAACATTACCCAAGCAGCAATTGGACCCATGCATATACAGATGGATCAGCCAAAAATTCAGTAGAGAATGGAGGAGGAGGAATTCTCCTAAATTTAAAAAATGGAGTGAAAAAAACACATTCAGTGGCAACTGGAAAGTTTTCAAGTAACTTCAAAGCGGAGGTAGAGGCTCTGAAAACTGCAGCAGAAATGCTCTTGATGGAGGAAAATAAAGAGAAGCAAATAGCCATCTTCACAGATACAAAGTCAGCTGTCTAAACACTGTAAAGCAAAAACAGCACAGAGCTAGCTGACCTAAAAGCAGCACTCCATTGTCTATGCCAGAAATCCAAAAAAGTTGTAATACAGTGGATCTCATCACATTACAGTATATCTGGAAATGAAGAGACTGACAGACTAGCAAAAGAGGGCGAACGACTACCACAGCCTGACATAGACATAACCTATAATGAGACAAAGAGGTTTATAAAAAGTACTTATAGAACCAAATGGAAATCAGAGCATCCAGGCCACCAGTAGGATGATACATATTACAAACTCGACCGAAGAGAACAAGTAGCAATCTTCAGACTCCGCACAGGACATAACAGGCTGAAATACCACTTGTTCAATAAACTAAAGATAGGAGATACCGATGAATGTAATTGTGGAACTGGTAAAATGTCAGCTAAACACTTGCTGCAGGAGTGCCCAATATATGCAGAACAGAGAAAGATATTTTGGCCCCACACCTCTTCATTTGAGGACAAGCTCTATGGAGATATCAACAAGCTCACGTTGACTGCAGCTTACTTTAACTACATTCAGGTTGACATTTAAAGGTGCATGAAGAAGTTTTTAGACTGCCACACTTCATACCACAAGCATGTCGGTTACACAAGCCTCCCAGAGGCATGAAATGGAATATTGCTTGGATAGCAAATCCATTACGTGGAAAGTCCGAATCGATAAGCTCACTGTGTGGATGTCATCTGCAGACTGCATTCTTCTGGCTTCCAGAAGAACAGCCTATGGTGAACGGAAGGCCCAATATACGGAAGTGAGGCTAAGCAGCCATGTGCAGACAGTGACTGATTCCTTGGGTGAGCCCAGTACCAGAGCAGCTGTGTGTCGGCTCTGCAAGTATGGAAGCCTCCTTGGATGGCAGGGAATGCCCATGGTCTGCCCCTGCCTTCCCTTGAGGGCTGACCAGGATGTCTTTGGCTGTTCTATATGGGCCAGCTGGGATGGGGGATAACACCACAACAGTGAGAGTCAAACGTCCTAAGAAACCCCCGGGAAGGTTAACCCGGTCAACAAATGTCCGTAGAAGTCGGATGTGTCGGCCTAACGGCGGAAGAACGCAGCTTTGCTGTAAACAGGCACAACGCAATTACGTCCGGGGAAAAAAACTCCGGATGAGCGAAGAAGAAGAAGAATGCTGAGCTGAACAAGTCACAGTAACCACGGAGGCACGCAACACGTATAATTCTGAGTTGGAGAAGTCACAGTAACCATGGAGGCACGCACCATGTAGAATGCTGAGCTGAAGAAGTCACAGTAACCATGGAAGCACGCACCAAATAGAATGCTGAGCTGAAGAAGTCACAGTAACCATGGAAGCACGCACCATGTAGAATGCTGAGTTAGAGAAGTCACAGTAACCATGGAGTCACGCACCATGTAAAATGCTGAGTTGGAGGAGTCACAGTAACCATGGAGGCACGCACCAAGTAGAATGCTGAGTTGGAGGAGTCACAGTAACCACGGAGGCACGCACCAAGTAGTATGCTGAGTTGGAGGAGTCACTGTCACGAGATCGCCAGTTATTTATCAAGCACACATGTTAATGGTTACAATACATATTTACATATCACCAACAATTTAGAATAATGTCCCCTGGTTATTATACAGAAAATTTAGGAACAATAATTTATCGTCGTTTACAAGACATAAATTACAATTGCAAACTCATTTCTTAGTGTCATAATTTGATCCTTATTGACAAATGTGCACAAAAAGTCACGTTTGTAAAGAAGCAATCAAGTTATGATGCTGAGATTACATCATATACAAATCAACATATACAATTCCGTATATGGAAATATTTTAAATCACATTTTAATACAACGTCATACATTTATAGACTTTTTAGCGTAGTGTGATAACTTTTAATATTACTATGCAAAAAATCGGAAGTATACAGCTGTACTATTACATGTGTTGTGATGTCATTCAAACAACGCTGGTCCGTTCTGGATGGATCTTCTATAAACGGAGTAGTAGTTGTTAATATCAGCTGTTGGATCATCTCTTCAGCCTTCTGCTCGGATTGTACTGTGGCAGTCATCTTTCGTACCTTGTTAAAACGTCTTGGGCACCTCGGTCTGGATACTTTAGGATTACCTCACGTTTTAGTGGCTTGGTAACTTCTTGGATCCTGTAGTGTTGTGCCGTGACACTTCTCTGTAGTGTCTGGTTGTTATAATATTTATTTACAATAATAATTACATTCTTTCTCATATCTCACAGTTATACAACACATTAGTTTACATAATACTGATTCCATTCTTTCACATATCTCACAATTATACACTCATTCATTCGCATGATAATAATAAGAATTACAATATGTACATAAGTTATATACATTGGGAGATACAATCTTCCCCATCACAATGGTGTACACAGCGTTACTGACAACATTGTCACAATTGGCTGTGGTACTGAGCACTATCTACGTTGCAGTTTTATACACCCTCTGCACTGTGCTCTGGTGTCGACTGGGTATTAGGTTCGTTGTATGGACATCTCGACAAAAGGTCTGCAATACAGTTTTGTGAACCCTTTATATGGTTAACCTCATAGCTATAGTCCTGCAGAAGAAGGGACCATCTTGCCACCCTGCTGTTACTAGGCGTTCCTCTGGTAACAATTGTCAGCGGAGTATTATCTGTTTCAATAATGAAATGTTTGCCTAACAAAAATCTAGAAAGTTTACGTACCGAAAATACCATGGCAAGAGCCTCGAGTTCCGGTGTACTGTAATTTCGTTCGCTGGTGTTCAGTTTTCGAGAGACGTAGTATACTGGGTACAAGATTTGGTCGTGTTCTTGGAGAATCACACCTCCAATGGCTACGGAGCTCGCGTCACATCTTAATCTAAAAGTAATATTCAAATTTGGCAATTTCAGAATAGGTGATTTAGAAAAATATGAAAGAATTTTCGTAAATGCTGGCCTTAAACATTCACTGTTTACAATCACATTGGGGTGTTTATTTGTTAGTAGATCAGTGAAACATTTGGTCAATTCAGCAAAATGAGGAATAAACTGTCTATAATAGTTTAACAGACCTAACATACTTCGCAACTGTTTCTTAGTTGTCGGAAGCGACAATTTCAAAATTCTGGACATGATGTTATCGTCAGTTGATATAAAGCCATCTGAGATCTTATAGCCCAAAAATGAAATTTCCTGAAAGGCTATATCCACTTTGGAAGGTTTTACAGTCAGTCCATGATGTCTAATTCTGTCAAATGTCTGCTGTAGTGCTTTTATGTGATTTATCATGTCCTGAGCTGTCAGAAAAGATCGTCCTGTATTCTTGTATCAGTTGTCTGCAACTGTCAGTCTGTGTCTGCGTCAGTTTAGGATTTACCTTAATGTCCTGTAAGTTGGTCGTCGTGTCAAGAACTGGTGTCGGTATCTCGTCAGTGTCGTTGTCGTCCGTCTGGTCCACTATGGTGGTGCTTGCTGCAGTCTCTACTTGTTCGTCTTGCCTGTGGTGATATGGTTTGAGCATGTTAATATGGAAAATTTTATGTTTGTCCCTAACTGCAATCTCGTAATCTACTGTCGAAATTTGTCGTAGCACTTTGAACGGTCCTTGCCATGAGTCAGTTAGGAGATGTCTATCACTTGGCAAAAGAAGAAGAACGTCCTGTCCTGGCGTCAGTGTAATAGTTCTATTTCCTCTGTTAGCATATTGTCGGTAACTAGTTCCTGATTTTTGGAGAGCTTCTTTGGCTAATATACATGATTTCATAATTCTATCACGCAATGATGTTACATGTTCATATGGTGAAATGGGTATAGACAAAGTTGTACTTTCAGTCAACATAGATTGGTACATTACTAATGAGGAGTGAGTGAACTTGGTATTAGGGCTCCTAACTTAGTTCTAATATGGGAACAGACTTCCCTGATGTCTTTGGAAGTTATGGTATTAGAAGGACTCGCTTCTGGCGAATTTAGTACCTCTTGATGTTATGTGGTCAAGAGGATCAATTCTGTCGACAGAGATATTTTTGAAAGGTCTGCTTGTTGACTCTGTTAATTGCCGTTCAGCTTGCGAGTGTTTCTTCTGTTTCACAAGCTTATGGCAGATGTCACAACTTCTGCAATACCGTTTGGTATCACTGCGAAACTTAGACCAATAGAATTGAGTAAGTAATCTTGCTCTTGTTTTAGCATCAGCTATATACCCTGCGAAGGGTATGTCATGTGCTAGCTTTAATGCTTGATTGCGGTTTTCTGCAGGTAGCACCGTTTGTTCTGTAGTGCTAGAACCTTTGGTATAGTACCGTGTCAGAATTCCGTTTTTCAGAGCAAAATACCATTTAGCATTCTTTGCTACTCGTGGCTTTTGGCCTATAAGTTTAAAATACTTCTGCAAAGATCGATCGGCTTTCTGGGCTGTTATAAACTTCTCCCTGGTTGTTTCAGGAGATGTCACAACTGGACTTATTTGTTGTAAAGCCTCTGTTTGATCGATTCGATCTTGCATTTGGGCAGTAGATCTGCTTACTGCATTTGTAATATCGCAACGATCATTCTCATCACACATTGATGTTACATTCATACAATTACATGTATGTTCTGGCATAGCCAGGTTGGTATTTGTACATTCAATTACAGGTGGTAATACATCATGAATGGTGATTGGTGATGAAGGTGAAGTGGTAGTGTCAATATTACAACTGACAGATGATGTATTGATGTCATGTGGTATGTCATTCACTTCAGGAAGGTTTCCAATGATAATATCACAGCAAGGATTGGTTAATACTGCGCATTTCACCTTTCCTGTAAGGAATGGTGTAGTTATATATGCTCATGCAAGTGGATATTTCTCTATGTTACCTGAGAAAGTTCTGCATGTAACATATTTACCACTATATTGTGATGGTAAAATATAGTCTCTCTTTAGACCAATGAGGGTACATCCGCTGTCTCTTAAGACGGTAGCAGCTTTACCATTACCATACCCATGGTGGATATTCAATTTACCTTGGGAGTTAATTCTTAAATTGGTCTCCTCATTGATATCTGGTATGGAATGGCTGCATGTTAAACTGCCATCCTCATGAAAAGAATTACAGATGGTACATCTATTAAGGTGAATCACCTCAATGGCATGTGCTGCATTTACAAAATGATGTTTCACAATTTCTTCGTCTGAGGAAGAGCTATCACTCATGGCTGAATTAGTCTTTGCAATCACTTGCTTGCCTTTACAAGAGTGGCGCCAATGGCCATAAGCTTTACAAAGGAAGCATTTTGTGAGGCGTTTGTAGCTCTTTCTCACCCTATCTTGCTTGCTTAAGTAATTCTGCAAGTAAGTGAGGTACCCAGGGTGTTTGTCACACATATCATTTTCCTTGTGTGAAAACTGGCAATATTTACACTGATAGTATTTCTCAGTATTTGCTTGTATGGTCTCTGTTTATTGTGGGGCACTGACTTTGATTTACCATATGTAGCTGATGCTACAAAATCTGTACTAGTCAACCCACTAGCGAAACATTGTTTATTGGCTGCAAAATAACCAGAGCCACGACTTTCAATCTGTTGAACACTTTCACACTGACATTCCAACAAAAATTTAGAAAAGGGAGCTGGGAGAGATGCGATAATCTTATCTCTCAACATAAGATCAACTAATTTGTCATAACTTCCATTTACTTTGGCTGCTGACAGCCATTTAGAAAAAAATATTTTGAATTTCTGAGATGTAATCAGAGACAACTTCCTAAACTGTTCTCTATAACCTGATTCATGTAGCAAAAAGTGTGACATAATTTTTGCTTTAATGTAAAGATAATCTTCTTTCAGGTCATTTGGGATCGACTCTATGACTTTAAGAGGTTCCCCAGAAAGACTTCTTACATATACTATCCCCCATTCAGGTTTTGGGATTTTGTAATGATCCATAACAAATTCAAAATTTTGAGTGAATGCTGCTATGCAATCACCTGTGTTGTAACTTCTGATCAGACCTTGATACTTCTTATGAGGTTGATCTTTGTCTGTTTCTTTATTCACTTTCTCTCTAGAACATTCAGCTTTTGGCTGTTCAATTTTCAGTTGTGTTTCTTGCTCTACTTTCTTACTTTGGGCTAAGATCTCAGCTTGCCTCACTGCAGCTTCTGACTGTGCTTGTTGAAGCTTTAGAGCAGCTTCTGATTGTGCCCGCTGAAGCTTTAGGGCAGCTTCTGCTTGCTTTAGAGCAGCTTCTGCTTGTTGTAGCGCAGCTTCTGATTGTGCTTGCTTAAGTTTTAAAGCAGCATCTGATTCTGCCTGCTTAAGTTTTAAAGCAGCATCTGATTTTGCCTGCTTAGTTTTAAAGCAGCATCTGATTTTGCCTGCTTAACAGCCAAATCTAATTCAAACTGTTTGAAAGCCTCTTCGCAGCTCTATCCTCACGTTCCCACTCTTCTTCTTGAACCAGAAGATATTCTGCATATTTATTCTCACTCCAGGCTCTCAATTCCTCACCAGACATATTCAATGTTAAACCCATTTCAATGAAATCGTTTAAAGAAGACATGATGAACAATAGGTATGATGGAATAAATATAAACAAAATTACTTATGATGTTAGTAAGTTACAAGTATCTCTAGCACAGTTAATGTCTAAAGCCAGACTAACAAAAGTATAAAGAGGAATGGAAAAATTTTTATACTCAAGTAATCCTTGGGTAATGTGCTGTTCAGTGGTGCTCGAAATCACACTGGAACGTCTTTCGGGTTGACGCACAAAAATTTTTTGAAGTTCACCAGACTCAGGTAAAGTTGACCCAAAAAACCTGCACTTTTTAAACTAACCGAAATTAGAACGTTTGTAAATGTATGGTGTGTGTAATGTCACTGAAGTCTGTAAAGGTTTGTATGCTGTCAAGTATTATTGTTAGTCGTTACCACAATCAACAACTTTCACGCTCACACTACCCTACTCAATGACATTCAAGGGCACGGCCGCCATTTTGGATTTTAGGTACAAAATTTGTTGAATTTAGTGATAAGTCTGAAGACGCCTCGGTTGGCTTCAAATAATATCTTCACACTTATACTTTAATTAAATCAACTCTATTAATTCGTTACTTTACCTTAATCTATGACTTGCGCACTTCTATCGGCATGTTCACATTCGCTTCAAACTCGGACAAAAAAATTTACACGTTCGCATTTGGTTCAAAACCCGGACGAAAGCCACCACATTCGCACTTGTCAGAGTCTTGCATAACACAAGACAAGTAGCTCGTTTTCTGGCAAGTGTGAAGTAATATCAAACTATCAAATCACACGAAGTGAATATCCGAAAGTATTATTCACACGCTTTATTGACGCGCTGCAGTTATTATCGCACAAACATCGCGCACTGACAATCCATAGCAATCATTCAGCATGAACAATATCACTACAATACATAATAATACATGCAAGCAATAAACATCTCACTTACAAGTCAAACTATTCAAGCATTCGACTCAGTCTCCCACTGTCGTACAGGCTAGCTCTCAAGGCAGATTCAAACACAACTCGCGACCTGTCCGTTCAACAACCTAAGCCCGTCTGCCAGTTCTGGCGTCCTACACGCTACACGCTCACGTCAGCTGGTGTCCCCTGCACGGTTCACGGGGTGAACTCAATTGCTGTGCGTGGCTGCTTATCCAGGCGTCGGTAAAGACGCCGCGTTCTCTCTGCCGTGTTTAACATTACTCAGGGTTGCGTGTTGTTATGGTGTCTGGCGTTGGTACAGACAACGCGTCGCAACCTCGGATGTGAGACCTTGACAAATAGACCAAGTCACCAGACTGCTGAACACAATATATGATACTGGAGATATACTGAACACAATATACGATACTGGAGATATACCTCCTGAATTATGTAATTCTATATTTATTGTAATCTCGAAGAAATCAGGAGCCCTGGAATGTGATCAATATCGAAGAATTAGTATAATGAGCCACATCACAAAGATTTTGCTAAGAATTATCATGCAAAGAGTTAGGAAGAAAATACAACCTGAAACAGGAGAAGAACAATGTGGGTTTGTAGTAGACAAGCGTACAGTAAATGCTGTGTATATGCTGAGAATATTAATTGAACGTTCTATAGAAGTAAACAAAGACTTACATCTTTGCGTTATCGACTACACACAGGCTTTTGATAAAGTAAGACATGTCAACATGATGAAGATGCTTGCAGATCTGCAAATTGATGGGAAAGACCTTAGACTCATAAAAATATTTATTGGAAACTAGCTGACCCGGCCCGGCTTCGCCCAGGCCCTGGCGGGGAGCATCTAATGTAATTCATATTCGGCCCCTGCTCCCGTTCCCGTTCCCAAAAGAAGACAACCCGCCCCGGCTTCGACCAGCCCCTAGCGGGGAGCGTCTCATTTAATTCATATTCGGCCCCTGCTCCCGTTCCCGCTCCCCCCCCCCCCAAAAAAAAGACGACCCAGCCCGGCTTCGCCCAGCCCCTGGCGGGGAGCATCTAATTTAATTCATATTCGGCCCCTGCTCTCGTTCCCCAAAAAAGACGACCCGCCCCGGCTTCGCCCAGCCCCTGGCGGAGAGCGTCTCATTTAATTCATATTTCGCCCCTGCTCCCGTTCCCGTTCCCAAAAAAAGACGACCCGCCCCGGCTTCGCCCAGCCCTAGGCGGGAGCGTCTCATTTAATTCATATCCGGCCCCTGCTCCTGTTCCCGCTCCCCCCCAAAAAAAAGACGACCCAGCCCGTCTTCGCCCAGCCCCTGGCGGGGAGCATCTCATTTAATTCATATTCGGCCTCTGCTCCCGTTCCTAAAAAAGACGACCCGGCCCGGCTTTGCCCAGTCCCTGGTGGGGAGCGTCTCATTTAATTCATATTAGTAGTCATATAAAGCTCTCGTTCCCGTTCCCGGAAATATGGCGAACAGATGGAAGAGAACAATTTAAATAGGGCAATCTGAAACTACTGAACGTAAACTTACCAAGATATCACGAAAACCCAATAAATGCTGGGATGACTGTATAGATGTCGAAGAAAAATAAAAAAGATGAGTTAGAAAATTTTCACGTATTTAAAATAGATGCATTATTTTTATGAAAACTTTAAAAATGCCTTAAAGATTTTATCATTATATATTATAACGCATATGCCTGTAAATAACTGTAGACAAACATTTTATAAAGCTTTGATAACAATGCAACAATTATATATAAAATATATCGCAATGCTACTACAAGTTATGTCCCTTGATATAACTTTCTTAAGTTAAGTCCCCTCGCTATATATAAATTATAATGTAAATTACAAAATTAAATTTTATTACGTAAATAGCTGTTTGTAAACTAACAAACTATGACAGTTGGCTGCACGGGAATGATAAGAACACGTGTAGAAAATTTCATCTCAATCGGATGGACCGTTCGCGAACGCATAAATAACATATGGACTCACAGACAGACATTGCATATTATATATATAGACAACAAGCTGCCATAAAGATTGATAATGAAGTAGGTCAGTATCAGCCTGTTAAGAGAGGTTTGAGACCGGGATGTGTAATGTCTTCAGATATTTTTTTCCCTGTACAGTAAAAATATTTTCAGAAATGTTGACGATATGAAAGGAATAATCTTTGGGGGACATTACATCAATAACATTAGATATGCGGATGATACTGTATTGATTGCAGACAATGAGCAGGATCTCCAACATTTAGTAGATGCTATTGTTGCACCCAGTGAACAACTTGGGTTAGAATTAAATTGTAAGAAGACACAGATTATGGTCGTCACTAAGAAGAAGGAAATACCACTGTGCAATATACAAGTAAATGGGAATATTATTCAACAAGTGAATAGGTATAATTATCTCGGAGCTGTCATAACATCTGATGGGAGATTCCTTGAAGGGATTAGAACGAGAATCGCCATGGCGAAGACAGCCTTGTGCAAGATGAAAAACACACTGATCAATAAAAAGATGTCATTTGCAACGAGAAAAAGAGCGTTGAGGGGATACATAGAACCTGTATGGACGTGAAGCGTAGACTATGAGCAGTCAAGCTGAAAAACATCTGATGGCTGTGGAAATGTGGTTTCTGAGGAGAATGCAAAGAATACCATGGACAGAAAGAAAAACCAATGACCAAGTCCTACAAGAAACAAAGGAAAACCGTAAACTGATGAGAGAAATTAGACGTAGACAGTCACAGATTTGTGGTCACGTTATGAGAAGAAATAAATTGTAGAATTTGCTGAACTAGCAGGATCGAGGGAAAGAGAACAAGGGAAGGACAGATAAGTAAATACCTGGATGGCATGGCCACGTTGTACGGTCGAGACAAGAACACCAAGCTGATCCACGACTCTGGTGATCGAGTGAGATGGCAAAACATGACCGCCCACGCTTACCGGGGTAATGATGATGGAGTATTTTATAGCCTGTGTTCAGTAATGATATGGGTATGTAATTTTTTATTTGTGTTTTGTCTGTATTGTCTTTGGGTATGAGTGTGATGTAAGACATGTTGCAGCTAAATGGTGGTTGTTGTTTGTCAAAGGCGTCTTGATAGACTTTAAGAAGAAGACCACCTAAGATAAGAAATAAGTGTTGGTAGAATTCTATCGTTAAACCGTCCAGTTCTGGTGTCTTGTCTTTGTTCATTTTTCTGAGTGCGTGTGTGTCATGTCAGCCAGTGTTAGTTCTGTGTGTAGTCTGTCTCAGTCTTCGTCTGACAAGTTTTTACTGTATTGCAGAAAATTGTCTTTTATCCGCGTGTACTGTCTCTGTTGTAAATAAATGTGTGTGGTATTGATTGCAGGGAGGCGTTATTCACAGTGCGCTGCGAATAATACTGAGCGTTATTCACTGCACGCCGAGAATGGACCAAAAAAAAAAATGATAGCAGACAGATGGGACATGCACATGGTAAGACGAGTAGTACAAGATATGGATATACACTCCGACGACAGTGAGGGACCTCCGGGCCCAGAAACATTTACTGTATCAATCCATCGGCCTAGCAGTCCACCACACACTCAACCCTCCTATAAATTTAAGATATTTTGTTTTATTATATCACCTAATGAGGTCCTGTAAGGGATACGTTTCACAATAAATAATTTGGGACCGTTATTCGGAAGATTGCCCACTTTCCTGTACCACCAGCATCATTTTCGAACATAAATGTCACGTGACCAATCGTTAACGGTAGTAAATGTCAGAATCTCCCCACCAGATCTGCCGTGTCTTCATCATCGACGCCTGGCAATTACGGCCAGGTACGCCTGTGAGCGGCATTAACTACGCAGTGACGAGAACGGTCAGTTGTGGCACGCGTGGCGCACGGAGTCCACGCAGGGAGGAAACACGACCAACGAGGACTCACGACAGTTAGACGGCAGACGGCCTCGGACTGTGGTAGAGGACAGACATGGGAGATGTGTGCTCGTATTGCTTGTGTGAGTGGACGCTATTAGAGAGAACGCCTGTTTGAGTATAGAAGACTGTGCGCCTGGGACGTAGTGTTGTAAGTTATGAACTGATGCATTGAATGTATATATTTATTGTGTAATGGCATCGCCGGTATGGTTAAGCGATGCCTGTAATGTTTGCGGCGAGTGAGAAGTGCGAATAAAGTGGTTATAATTGTATTCGCCGTGTGTCACGTACAGTCATTCTGTGACAGTGTTTGTTATCACATCTGTTGGTTACTACAAGCCTGTATGATTGTGAATCAAGACGCTGACAGTAAATATCACTGATGAGCCGCGACTGTGAATAATACTGAGCGTTATTCACAGCGCGCTGCGAATAATCACTTCGTTGATTGAATGCTTCTTTTATTTGTGCTGATTCTTTTTGTGTGTTGCCTTGAATGTCTATTATTTTGCCTATTTGTCTGCTATGCTGTATGTTTTGTTTAGTTGCCGTGTATTGTTAGTGGGGGTCTCTTGTGTGATTATGTTGAGCTTTGTTCTCAGGAAAGCACCCAGATATCTGTGTTGTTGGTGCTGCTCTAATTGTTCCTCTGGTATGTGTAAGTGCGGTGCATTGTTGTCTATCTGTTTTGTCAGTTGTATGGCTGTTTGTATAAGTTGTTCCTGCCTTAATTTGTCTTTGTGTATGATGGATGCTAGTTGCTATGTTCTGCTTCGTATTGTCTCGTCCCAGTATTGCCTGATGTTATCAGTCGGTATGTGGTCGGTGTATGTGAGTACAAGTTGTGTCATGTATTTTACGTATTCTGTATGCTTAAGAAGTGTGTTGTTAAATTTTCAATGTGCTGAACGTTTAAATGCCTGTGTGTTTATGCTTCTTGTACTGATGTGTGCTTATATGTCTTTATGGTCTGTGTGCTGTAATTTTTCTTGCTGGTGCTGTGTGTTTATTATATGGTGTATTGGAGGTATGTATATCCTATCCAATCTTCTTGCTGTCTGGTGTATTTGTTTGGGTGTCGGTTTATTATTTGGATGTTTGTGTCTGAATGTGTCCATTAAATTCTGTGTGTCTAAAATGTTTTGCAGTGTCTCTAGCTGGATTGTGCCTTCTCTGTTCATTCTCCTCACCTGTGTCTTCATTTCTCCGCCTACTATATCAAATTCCGGTAAGACGCAGTTGAAATCTCCACAGAAGATGATGTTCTGTCCTCCGTATGTATGTGTGAGTAGTGTGTCTAGTTCTTCATAAAATTGTGGCCGGTAGTTGTAATTTGGTGGTACATGAATGTTGACAACCTTTAGTGTGTTTTGGCCGTTTTCGAATTCTCCTCTTCTTCTGTGTCAGTGGCGATAAATAATTTTCTTAACGATAGGTTGTTCTCTTCTTTTTGTGATCTGTCGTTGGTTGTTTATCTTCACTGTGAGGCTGTCTGGTTTGTTGACTTTCTTTGGTGTGGCTATGGAAGAATCGTCTTCTTCACTATCACAGACGTCTGCGTTTTCCCGTCTTGCCTGCATTCTATTGCGCTTGTTATTATAGATTACATCAGTGAAACCACCTTTCTTATCTAACTCTTTGTCGTTTTTAATGGACTACTCCTCACCTTGGTCGGGGTTGAGGTGGGGTTGAGTTTGGGGTTGTAGGTGGTTTCGATTTGGGTTGGGTTTTCTGTCTTGTTCGTTTAGTTGATTTGTTCGTTGTGCTGGTCTTGTCTTTCCAGAGGTGGAAAGTTTATTATATCTCCTGGTGCCAGAATTAGTTTGTTTGTGTATTTTGTTGGGAATTTGTTGGACAAGTGATCGTCCATGCCACACACATGACACGCAGCTCCCCAGCTGGGCACGGTTAACATAATTCTATGACTGCTTTTAGCGACCCCTGTAATGTTAAGGTTATAGAGCGGGGGATTTCCTGGGCAGGGTTGCATAAGGCTCCCTCTTCTCCTTCTAAGTGTTCTACTGACAATAACATCCACTTGTTACTGACAACATCTTCCACTTGTTACTGAAAACATCTTATACTTGTTACTGACAATAACATTCACTTGTTACTGACAATATCTTCCACTTGTTACTGACAATAACATCCACTTGTTACTGACAACATCTTCCACTTGTTACTGACAACATCTTCCACTTGTTACTGACAATAACATCCACATGTTACTGACAACATCTTCCACTTGTTACTGACAACAACTTCCACTTGTTACTGACAATAACATCCACTTGTTACTGACAATAACATCCACTTGTTACTGACAACAACTTCCACTTGTTACTGACAATAACATTCACTTGTTACTGACAATAACATCCACTTATTACTGACAACAACTTCCACTTGTTACTGACAATAACATCCGCTTGTTACTGACAAAAAAATTCACCTGTACTGACAATAACATCCACTTGTTACTGACAAAAACATCCACTTGTTACTGACAATAACATCCACTTGGTACTGACAACAACTTCCACTTGTTACTTGACAATAACATTCACTTGTTACTGACAACAACTTCCACTTGTTACTGACAAAAACATCCACTTGTTACTGACAACAACATTCACATTGTTACTGACAACAACTTCCACTTGTTACTGACAATATCATCCACTTGTTACTGACAACAACATTCACTTGTTACTACAACAACTTCCACTTGTTACTGACAATAACATCCACTTGTTACTGACAATAACATCACTTGTTACTGACAACAACTTCCACTTGTTACTGACAACACATTCACTTGTTACTGCAAAACACTGACTGAACACTTCACTTGTTACTGACAATAACATTCACTTGTTACTGACAACACTCCACTTGTTACTGACAATAACATCACTTGTTACTGACAACATCACTTGTACTGACAAAACTTCACTTGTTACTGACAATAACATCCACTTGTTACTGACAAAACATCCACTTGTTACTGACAACACTTCCACTTGTTACTGACAATCACACGTTCCACTTGTTACTGACAACAACTTCCACTTGTTACTGACAACATCACTTGTTACTGACAATAACATCACTTGTTACTGACAATAACATCCACTTGTTACTGACAACACTTCCACTTGTTACTGACAATAACATTCACTTGTTACTGACAACAATTCCACTTGTTACTGACAATAACATCCACTTGTTACTGACAACAACATTCACTTGTTACTGACAACAACTCACTGTACTGCATACATCACTGTTATACAATTCCCTGTATGACAATAACATTCAATTGTTACTGACAATAACATCCACTTGTTACTGACAACAACTTCCACTTGTTACTGACAACAGCATTCACTTGTTACTGACAACAAGAACCACTTGTTACTGACAACAGCATTCACTTGTTACTGACAATAACATCCACTTGTTACTGACAACAACTTCCACTTGTTACTGACAATAACAGTCACTTGTTACTGACAACAACTTCACTTGTTACTGACAATAACATTCACTTGTTACTGACAACAACATTCACTTGTTACTGACAACAACTTCCACTTGTTACTGACAATAACATCCACTTGTTACTGACAAAAACATTCACTTGTTACTGACAACAACTTCCACTTGTTACTGACAAAAACATTCACTTGTTACTGACAATAACATCCACTTGTTACTGACAACTTCCAATTGTTACTGACAACACCATTCACTTGTTACTGACAACAAGAACCACTTGTTACTGACAATAACATTCACTTGTTACTGACAACAACATTCACTTGTTACTGACAACAACATTCACTTGTTACTGACAACAACTTCCACTTGTTACTGACAATAACATCCACTTGTTACTGACAACAACATTCACTTGTTACTGACAACAACTTCCACTTGTTACTGACAATAACATTCACTTGTTACTGACAATAACATCCACTTGTTACTGACAACAACTTCCACTTGTTACTGACAATAACATCCACTTGTTACTGACAACAACTTCCACTTGTTACTGACAATAACATTCACTTGTTACTGACAATAACATCCACTTATTACTGACAACAACTTCCACTTGTTACTGACAATAACATCCGCTTGTTACTGACAAAAACATTCACCTGTTACTGACAATAACATCCACTTGTTACTGACAAAAACATCCACTTGTTACTGACAATAACATCCACTTGGTACTGACAACAACTTCCACTTGTTACTGACAATAACATCCACTTGTTACTAACAATAACTTCCACTTGTTACTGACAACATCCACTTGTTACTGACAATAACTCCCACTTGTTACTGACAACTTGCACTTGTTACTGACAACAACTTCCACTTGTTACTGACAATAACATCCACATGTTACTGACAATAACTTCCACTTGTTACTGACAATAACATCCACTTTTTACTGACAACAACTTCCACTTGTTACTGACAATAACTTCCACTTGTTACTGACAATAACATCCACTTGTTACTGACAACAACTTCCACTTGTTACTGACAATAACATTCACTTGTTACTGACAATAACATCCACTTGTTACTGACAACAACTTCCACTTGTTACTGACAATAACATCCGCTTGTTACTGACAAAAACATTCACCTGTTACTGACAATAACATCCACTTGTTACTGACAACATCTTCCACTTGTTACTGACAACAACTTCCACTTGTTACTGACAATAACATCCACTTGTTACTGACAATAACATCCAATTGTTACTGACAATAACATCCACTTGTTACTGACAACATCTTCCACTTGTTACTGACAACCACTTCCACTTGTTACTGACAATAACATCCACTTGTTACTGACAATAACATCCACTTGTTACTGACAATAACATCAACTTGTTGCTAACAACGACTTCCACTTGTTACTGACAATAACATTCACTTGTTACTGACAATAACATCCACTTGTTACTGACAACAACTTCCACTTGTTACTGACAATAACATTCACTTGTTACTGACAACAACTTCCACTTGTTACTGACAATAACATCCACTTGTTACTGACAACAACATTCACTTGTTACTGACAACAACTTCCACTTGTTACTGACAATATCATCCACTTGTTACTGACAACAACATTCATTTGTTACTAACAACAACTTCCACTTGATACTGACAATACATTCACTTGTTTACTGACCAATAACATCCACTTGTTACTGACAACAACTTCCACTTGTTACTGACAAACAGCATTCACTTGTTACTGACAACAAGAACCACTTGTTACTGACAACAGCATTCACTTGTTACTGACAATAACATCCACTTGTTACTGACAACAACTTCCACTTGTTACTGACAATAACAGTCACTTGTTACTGACAACAACTTCCACTTATTACTGCCAAGCGGGGTTTGGCAGCGATGCGGGTGATGGCGGCAGCAAACTGTGAGCAGCGCCATCTATGTCTTCTGTACGAGGGGCTGGTCATGTCTGTTTTGGAGTATGCAATGGCAATCCTGACTCTCAGCCATAAGCAGATAGAAAGGATGGAAAGGATACAGAATGAAGCAATGCGCATTATTCTTGGATGTACAAGAGATACAGCATGCAGGGCGATGCGCTACCTTCTTGATTTTCCAACCATTGAAGAGAGAATACAAGTTTGCAGGGCACGCGCCTACCTCAAAATTAACGCAAACACACAACATCCACTGCATAGTGAAATTAGGAAGGTGAAGGGCAGCAGGTTAAAAAGAGGACGGTCGTGGATGGGTCAAGCCGAAGACATTCTTCAACAGGTGTGTTCACTTGAGGACTTAGAACCTGGCGAGGAGTGGGTGCAAGTGCCAACAGACTTCTGCACATCCTTTTCAGTTTGCATCCAACTAGATAGAAAATGCAGACAAGAAAATCCGGCTGCTGTTGAGGCTGAAGTACAAGCGTTGATTTTCGAGAATTCGCTAGACGGTGACGCGGTCATCTACACAGATGGGTCGGTCGTCCGACATGTGAGAAGCTCATGGGCCTTTACAGCTCGGGCCGGAAGGGAGAATTGTGAAGGAGGACTCTGGTGCTTTCACTGAAACCACAAGTAGCCTGACCATGGAAGTCATGGCAGTAAGTAAAGCAATAACATGGCTCGAGACACAGACATTCACTAGGGCTTGTTTCCTTAGCGACTCAATGAACATGATCAAGAGGATAGAGGAGGGGTCGATCCGAAGAGAGTGGTTGCTGCCTCTGAAGCGGTCTCGGCTGGCAAAGAGTAGTTTCATCTTCGTGCCAGGGCATGCGGGAGTACAAGGAAATGAGCGGGCTGACAAGCTCGCAGGTGAGGCTACTGTGGAGGGCGGACGCGCCATGGACCAGGCTGACATTCTGAATGCTCTACGAGAAGTGAGACTTTTGCGAGAACCAAGTGATGACTGTGAATCTACAACAATGGCCAGACTGCGGGAGCAGCAAATTAAAAGAGGGGTGGCCAAACAAGAACACTACGCAGGAAGCCAAAGAAGATTGATAAACCAACACAGAACTGGCGTCGTTAACCGCTACACGCTGCGGGATTTGCTGAGGAGGGGATCCGAGCACTTATGGACTGAATGGTTCGATGTGCAACGAGGATGATCTGTCGACTAACTAACTAACTAACTAACTACTGACAATAACAGTCACTTGTTACTGACAACAACATTCACTTGTTACTGACAACTACTTCCACTTGTTACTGACAATAACATCCACTTGTTACTGACAAAAACATTCACTTGTTACTGACAACAACTTCCACTTGTTACTGACAATAACATTCACTTGTTACTGACAATAACAACCACTTGTTACTGACAACAACTTCCACTTGTTACTGACAACACCATTCACTTGTTACTGACAAGAACCACTTGTTACTGACAATAACATTCACTTGTTACTGACAACAACATTCAATTGTTACTGATAACAACTTCCACTTGTTACTGACAATAACATCCACTTGTTACTGACAACAACATTCACTTGTTACTAACAACAACTTCTACTTGTTACTGACAATAACATTCACTTGTTACTGACAATAACATCCACTTGTTACTGACAACAACTTCCACTTGTTACTGACAATAACATCCACTTGTTACTGACAACAACTTCCACTTGTTACTGACAATAACATTCACTTGTTACTGACAATAACATCCACTTGTTACTGACAACAACTTCCACTTGTTACTGACAATAACATCCGCTTGTTACTGACAAAAACATTCACCTGTTACTGACAACATCTTCCGCTTGTTACTGACAATAACATCCACTTGTTACTGACAACATCTTCCACTTGTTACTGACAACACCTTCCACTTGTTACTGACAATAACATCCACTTGTTACTGACAATAACATCCACTTGTTACTGACAATAACATCCACTTGTTACTGACAATAACATCAACTTGTTACTAACAACAACTTCCATTTGATACTGACAATAAATTCACTTGTTACTGACAATACATCCACTTTTTACTGACAACAACTTCCACTTGTTACTGACAACAGCATTCACTTGTTACTGACAACAAGAACCACTTGTTACTGACAACAGCATTCACTTGTTACTGACAATAACATCCACTTGTTACTGACAAACACTTCCACTTGTTACTGACAATAACAGTCACTTGTTACTGACAACAACTTCCACTTGTTACTGACAATAACATTCACTTGTTACTGACAACAACATTCACTTGTTACTGACAACAACTTCCACTTGTTACTGACAATAACATCCACTTGTTACTGACAAAAACATTCACTTGTTACTGACAACAACTTCCACTTGTTACTGACAATAACATTCACTTGTTACTGACAATAACAATCCACTTGTTACTGACAACAACTTCCACTTGTTACTGACAACACCATTCACTTGTTACTGACAACAAGAACCACTTGTTACTGACAACAACTTCCACTTGTTACTGACAATAACATCCGCTTGTTACTGACAAAAACATTCACCTGTTACTGACAATAACATCCACTTGTTACTGACAAAAACATCCACTTGTTACTGACAACAACATTCACTTGTTACTGACAACAACATTCACTTGTTACTGACAACAACTTCCACTTGTTACTGACAATAACATCCACTTGTTACTGACAACAACATTCACTTGTTACTGACAACAACTTTCACTTGTTACTGACAATAACATTCACTTGTTACTGACAATAACATCCACTTGTTACTGACAACAACTTCCACTTGTTACTGACAATATCATTCACTTGTTACTGACAATAACATCCACTTATTACTGACAACAACTTCCACTTGTTACTGACAATAACATCCGCTTGTTACTGACAAAAACATTCACCTGTTACTGACAATAACATCCACTTGTTACTGACAAAAACATCCACTTGTTACTGACAATAACATCCACTTGTTACTGACAACAACTTCCACTTGTTACTGACAACATCCACTTGTTACTGACAATAACTCCCACTTGTTACTGACAACTTCCACTTGTTACTGACAATAACATCCACTTGTTACTGACAACAACGTCCACTTGTTACTGACAATAACATCCACTTGTTACTGACAACAACTTCCACTTGTTACTGACAACACCATTCACTTGTTACTGACAACAAGAACCACTTGTTACTGACAATAACATTCACTTGTTACTGACAACAACATTCACTTGTTACTGACAACAACATTCACTTGTTACTGACAACAACTTCCACTTGTTACTGACAATAACATGCACTTGTTACTGACAACTTCCACTTGTTACTGACAATAACATCCACTTGTTACTGACAACAACGTCCACTTGTTACTGACAATAACATCCACTTGTTACTGACAACAACTTCCACTTGTTACTGACAACACCATTCACTTGTTACTGACAACAAGAACCACTTGTTACTGACAATAACATCACTTGTTACTGACAACAACATTCACTTGTTACTGACAACAACATTCACTTGTTACTGACAACAACTTCCACTTGTTACTGACAATAACATGCACTTGTTACTGACAACAACATTCAATTGTTACTGACAACAACTTCCACTTGTTACTGACAATAACATTCACTTGTTACTGACAATAACATCCACTTGTTACTGACAACAACTTCCACTTGTTACTGACAATAACATCCACTTGTTACTGACAACAACTTCCACTTGTTACTGACAATAACATTCACTTGTTACTGACAATAACATCCACTTATTACTGACAGCAACTTCCACCTGTTACTGACAATAACATCCGCTTGTTACTGACAAAAACATTCACCTGTTACTGACAATAACATCCACTTGTTACTGACAAAAACATCCACTTGTTACTGACAATAACATCCACTTGTTACTGACAACAACTTCCACTTGTTACTGACAATAACATCCACTTGTTACTAACAATAACTTCCACTTGTTACTGACAACATCCACTTGTTACTAACAATAACTCCCACTTGTTACTGACAACTTCCACTTGTTACTGACAATAACATCCACTTGTTACTGACAACAACTTCCACTTGTTACTGACAATAACATCTACTTGTTACTGACAATAAGATCCACTTGTTACTGACAATAACTTCCACTTGTTACTGATAATAACATCCACTTGGTACCGACAACAACTTCCACTTGTTACTGACAACAACATCCACATGTTACTGACAACAACTTCCACTTGTTACTGACAATAACATCCACTTGTTACTGACAACAACTTCCACTTGTTACTGACAAAAACATTCACCTGTTACTGACAATAACATCCACTTGTTACTGACCACATCTTCCACTTGTTACTGACAACAACTTCCACTTGTTACTGACAATAACATCCACTTGTTACTGACAATAGCATCCAATTGTTACTGACAATAACATCCACTTGTTACTGACAACAACATTCAATTGTTACTGACAACAACTTCCACTTGTTACTGACAATAACATCCACTTGTTACTGACAATAACATCCACTTGTTACTGACAATAACATCAACTTGTTACTAACAACGACTTCCACTTGTTACTGACAATAACTTCCACTTTTTACTGACAACTTCCACTTGTTACTGACAATCACATCCACTTGTTACTGACAATAACTTCCACTTGTTACTGACAATAACATCCACTTGTTACTGACAATAAGATCCACTTGTTACTGACAATAACTTCCACTTGTTACTGATAATAACATCCATTTGTTACTGACAATAACTTCCACTTGTTCATGACAATATCATCCACATGTTACTGACACAAAAACATCCACTTGTTACTGACAACAACATCCAATTGTTACTGACAATAACATCCACTTGTTACTGACAACAACATCCAATTGTTACTGACAACATCCACTTGTTACTGACAATAACATCCAATTGTTACTAACAACAAGAACCACTTGTTACTGACAAGAACCACTTGTTACTGACAACAAGAACCACTTATTACTGACAACAGGAACCACTTGTTACTGACAACAAGAACCACTTGTTACTGACAACAAGAACCACTTATTACTGACAACAAGAACCATTTGTTAGTGACAAGAAGAACCACTTGTTAGTGACAAGATACCACTTGTTAGGGACAAGTTGGGACCTGTCTTTGTTTGATTTGTTTACAGAATACATTTATTTGGGTACATTCTATATGTATCAAAGCAGGCAAGTTTACAGTGCAGATAACGCAAGTAAGAAGTAATTGACAGTAGCACAATAAGGACATACAACATAAACTGGTGAAATAACAAATACAGAAAGTTGTTGCATTTTTGACCCAAAGGAAACTGCATCCGGGTACTATTGACACAACTAGAGCAGCGACCTCTGAGCCCATAACATCGTGTAAATATGCAGGCATTTGAGACTTGTCACGTGACAAAATATCACAATAAAAATGTCAACATATGGCCTTAACATTCCAAATATAACCTCAACATCTCCGTTAATTATTCCGTGAACTTTTGATTTAAAAATCGGAATGCTTAATTCTCAATTATGAATATATTACCTAAAAGTACATTTGGCCTTGATGTTATTTGACAGAAACTTAAAGCTAAAGTGTATAGACTAGTTAATTAAACAACAATCGAATAAATATGTCCGGGAAGGTTAACCCGGTCAACAAATGCCCGCAGAAGTCGGATGTGTCGGCCTAACGGCGCAAGAACGCAGCTCTGCTGTAAACAGGCACAACGCAATCACATCCGAAAAAAAACTCCGGATGAACGAAGAAGAAGAAGAATAAATATGTCACATGTATAACAATCTGACTTTATTTACTGACCATATAGTTGCTTCCGTGCAGAATGGTTCCGGGAATAGATAACAGGGACCAGCGTATCATATCTAGGACAATAACATGTAGATAACTGGTACCACGGTATCGTGTCCAGAAAAATAACATATAGATAACAGGGCCTAACATATAATGTCCAGAAAAATAACACATAGATAACGGGGAGCATCATATCATGTCCAGAAAAATAACATATAGAAAACTGGGACCATCGTATCATGTTCAGCGAAATAACATATAGATAACGGGACCAGCGTATCATATCTAGAAAAATATCATATAGATAACAGGGCCTAGCATATCATGTCCAGAAAAATAACATACAGATAACTGGGACCGTCGCATCATGTTCAGGAAAATAACACACAGATAGTCGGGAAGGCCGTATTATGTTCAGGAAAATAATAGATAACGGGGTCCAGCATTTCATGTTAAAAAAAAAAAAAAAAAAAATAAAAATAAAAAAATTGGGAGTCTCTGTGGCGAAGTGGTCAAGCCGTTTGACTCGTTCTCCGAAGGTTGTGGGTTCGATTCCGGGCCGCGTCCTTCGGTTTACGAGTTAAATGTTTCGGAGACTCCTGTGGGTTGTCGCTAAAAGCTACGGAGTTCGTGCTTTGTGCGACGCTTTCCGTGCTACGGAAAGAGACCGAGCCATATGGGATAAAACCCGGTGCAATGAAGTCGACCCTGTCAACTTTTAAGCGACTTTATGTTCAGGAAAATAACATATAGATAACAGGGACTACCGTATCATGCCCGGGAACATAGCATATAGATAAGGGGGCCCATCGTATCACGTCCTAGTGGTCATTCTCAGAGTTCAAGTAAACAACAGTTACATACATGTGGACAATTTCTAGCATACATTTACCACCTCGGCCCCCGTTCCCCGCCACTTATGATTTTATAACAAAAAGCTCCCACTAACAAAAGCTTTGCAGCCCCATTCCCTCGGTCCGTGGCATGGGCTAGATGTAACTCAAAACATTGTCGGACAAGTTCAAGACTTCGACACGGTTCCAAACTTGTGGTTTCAGGTTGACTGATTGTTGTTGTTGGCATTCCATTCATTGTCTCTGGATTCATAAAAGGGAATCCATATCCTGATGTCGGCAGAAAGTTATCTTTCAAAGGCTTTGGTAACCAGCAGCCACGTAGATTCTCTGCAGCTTATTCCATTCGAGACAATCTGATTGGTGTGTTGTCCTGCGAAGGCCTTTTCCCGACGACAGTATTTGGAAATTTCCTGCCTCTGTGGCTGCCTTGTGTGACGTGTCTCGCACAATTTCAACCCCTCCACGGCACACCTCTCTCCACAATGATATATTCCAGACATTCATAACATTTGACATGCACACAAAACATTTCATTTTCCTCATTTTGATTTCTGTTAGAAACCAGTCTTCGTGAATTTTTTTTTTTTTTTAAATGTTGCATAGCGGCTGGCCGTGTGGCTAGAATGCCGGGCTCTCCTTCGGGAGACCCGGGTTCGAATCCTCGGTAAGGCGTGGAGTTTTTTCTGTCTTGGTCAAAAAGAAAACCTGCTCTCCGGTTCTTCCATTGCCTGTGTGATGCTCTTCTGTGCACATGTACATACACCAGGGCTATGTGAGTGTTGTTCAACTGATGTGTGTAATGTCCCAGTCTCCACGGCCGCGACAGTGTCGTGGCTGGACGCTCGCCAGCCCGACCGGTCCCAGTCTCCACGGCCGCGACAGTGTCGTGGCTGGACGCTCGCCAGCCCGACCGGTCCCAGTCTCCACGGCCGCGACAGTGTCGTGGCTTGACGCTCGCCTGCCCGACCGGTAGTCATGGGTTCGTATCCGAGCGGACTTTTTTAATGGACATGGACTCGTAGGTGGACCCAGCCTCAGATGGATCCTAGGAAATGTTTTGGGAAAAGGAGGCGGTGGGCGTGATATTAATGGGGTCATCCACGGGGTGATGGTGGGTATATAATGAGATGAGTCTAGCACCATATATCCTCACTCACCTGCCGGTCCTGTGGTCGTGGCGTTCGATCCCCATCGGGGGGAGGGGCGCTGGGGATTCGGATATTTAAAACTGATCTGGGCTCCCAGACCGAGCCGGTACAACAATGGGTGCCAGGGAATGTCTGGGGAAGTTAAGGCGGCTGGTGTGAGACTAACCACCTCGCTCGATCACCGAGTACCGCTTGGTCTATGAAAATATGGGCCTTGCTTCCGATCAACACTAAAGCCTGTCAAAGGGCCATTTGCTTTCTGTACTTACTAATTACTTCAGTAAGTTCAACCCCTCCCCCTGTGTCAACAACTTAACTGACAGGCATCATCGGGTACTTCTCACACACTCATACAAGACAACTTGCAAGTCGTGTGGGAGGCAAAATGCATGGTCCATTTTATTGCCGTTGGCTCGCTTACAAGCGGTAAACAGTCGCTAATGCAATACACAATATACAGCCACAGAATTATCTAACACAAACTGCTAACCCTATGCTAACTCTATCTATTAGTGAACACAAAACTCCTAACGCTATTCTAAACGACGTGAACGCCCCAAGTCCAGTCTCCCGTCTGCCGAACATCTCTCCCGTGGTTACACACCACGCGGGGGTGACCTTCTCCTTCGTGCGTGTTACCTCACATCGCACGCTGCTGGCAAAACGTGGCCTGTTGAGTGTCTACTCAACTGTGCTCTGGCTTCATGAGGTGTGGTGGTATCGTGATTAGAGTGCTAACTCTCTGCACACCGCCTGCGTGTATCATGAGGGAGTGGCTAACCTTCCACTATTCCCTCATCTCCCCTGCTCTTGCCTCGGGCACCGCATCTCCTCCTGGTCCCTCCAGGATTGACCGCTCTCCCTGGCGGAGGGGATGCGGTTGAGTCTTTGACACACACCCGCCCCTCTTGTGTTGCGTCATCAACTTTCACTTATTGGTTGTGACGCAAGGAGGTTTCTACACAAAAAATTAGTGTCTCTAATTTTTGTCAAAGACTCTAGATAACCTGGCTCTGGGCTTTCCAATAGACCATTAACAACTATTGTCACAATGTAATAAAGCCTCACTTGGCTACTGGCAATCGCCACAAACTTGCCTGGTTGGCGTGAGCCCCTTCTCACATGCTATATTATATTTATCAGAGGTATGTCTGAACCGGACCGTTGTCTTATAAGACCTGCCCTCACATAGTAAATTAACTTACTACCCATACAAAGTTGACTTTCTTAGGGTCAACACATGAATTGCTTCATGTCCCCCATATAATATTTAACAACCATTCTACAAGAGTGTGTGCGACAGGCTTTACCTACTTCGCTTCCGCGCGTAAGACTTTATTACACTGTTAATTTAGTTCTTCGTTGTCTATTATGTCCCCTGGCCCCAAAGTTATCTGCCTTTGATCTACAAATAGTGTATGCAATTTATATGTTTGTTTTTCTGGTTGTTTGCGTGTTTGGATGTAATAAATCTACTAATCTAACTTCTACCCTATATTTCTAACTTATCTGTGTATGTATGTTAGTTTTTTGAGTGTCATAATTTTGTTCAATGTGGCCACAAGCAGGTGTATAACACTGATTCGTGACTACATTCCATTGTTATGAAACCCAAAATACTGTACTCTAAGTTCTAAACTATATCACAGACAACACATTCACACTAACACAATTTCACTAGCGAAAACCAACATTAACGCAAACAAATATTAAAAGTCGTGGCAGGCAGCAGAAGAATTTGCTGACTGCTTGCATTCTCTCCCGTCTATCTTTCATTCATTCTCACTTTCACACTTCTGTCATACTCCTTTCACCCTTACTTCTATCACACATCACTCATCCCTCCATACTTATTCTTCTGCTTATTTAAAACCCTTGGAGTGAGACTGTACACGTTTGGCTCAGTTTGAGATGATTGAGCCTCATGACTGTGCGCTAGCCATTGCACGAGTCATATATGTACATTATATTTACATGGGCGAGACAGGGTTGATGGCTTGTCCCTTTGATCTCATCATCTAGTATGTTCCACTAACCTAAAGTATCATATTTTATATTATAATAAACTATTCTCCTTTTACAACTAAGTATTTAATGTGTTACCTAAGTTCTATTATGTTAATTATATTATCTGTTTATCCTACTCGTTCTGTTTATCTAATCTAAGGGATGTAATGTAACTATTTAAATGTAATTAGTGTGATATGAGTTATGTACCTTAATTAAATGGATGATGTGAACACAATTTATGTACTTTTCTAAATACTATGTTAAATAATGTTTTTAAATGCACAAAGGAATTCTATGAGTGATATTCTTAATCTAAATGGTGTAAATGATGTATGTTAACTTATCTATTCTTTTTAATCTATTATGATGTCAAATGATGATACTAATAAATGGTAGTATTTGAAATATGGTATGGTTTTATTAAGATGGAATAAACTAAACTAACATGAAGCTAAGTGAAATATAACAATCTAAATAGTACTATTCATATCATAAATTTAATTTACCTTGTAATTAACTATTCTTATGTCTAAACTAATATTTTAATTTAATTCTACGCTAAGTAAATGGGTTAATTACTGTACTAACTATCCTATTAACCTAAATGAGAACTATTATATTACCTAATTCTACCTCTAATTTATAACTATTTAAAAAAAATTATTATTTTACATATCACATTAAGTTTATATACATGGTATTCAGTTCTCTCAGGTTAGTAGTTGCCTTCATGTTTGTATATTGGTATAGGCACAATATAACTACATAATTTGCCTGGGTATCTGAAATACATTTTACGGTCATAATAATGTTCATCGGTAGTGCACGTGTAGAGATTCGCTGGTGTCGTAGCTTAGTCTTTATGTGTCTGAAATTAAGCACTGTTCTGACACTGTTTTCTACATTTCACACAAATGATACACCGGACTGGAGCTTAGTTGGAAATGAGCTGTCCTGATTCACACGGTAGTATCTAAGTTCTGTAGCACAGTTCTTAAGTTAATGTCTACGGACACATGATAGTTCGTTGTACTTGGTACACTCTTAAGCACACCATGGGTGTATATGTAACCTATTTTACATAGCATATTGTACTGTATTCATGTACTAACTATCACTCTACATTATTATGTGGGATTTCAGGTATTATTACCTCAGATGGTAAAATTAGTGACCACCTGTATATCCGGTCATTTTGATGCACACCACTTCTGATGACCGTGATCGGGAGATTGTCGGTCTGGACAATGCAGTGAACATCCGTCAGAACTCGATGGAGCTTTCTCACTGCATAGATGACGCCTAGGGTTGCAACTGTGATATGCAATCTCTGGACTCAGCAGGTGTGATCTTACGGCTCACGTAGCAACTCGGGTGGAAGATGCCCTCAAAAAATTGGCCTAGTACTGCTAGCATCTGTCCTAGAATAATAAACGAGCCTAGGATTAGGCAAGCGGAGGATTGGAATATTTACAAAAAAGGAATTTTCAATTTTTGACAATGCAGAAATTAATAATGCATCTTTCACATTTCATTTTACAAATGCTTTCAAAACATTGGAATATCGAATTATAATTTCTGAGTAGTTTACTAATTTCAAAAGGTTTCTGACCTGTTTCTTTCTGTTAGACATGGTCAGATTCATAATTTTGGTACTACTTTTCAGGTCAGTCTACAGTTGGACGTGAGAAATGACATGACCCAAAAATGAATTTATTTTAGGCATAATTTGACTTTGCTTGGTTTGACAGTGAGACCGAAGAGTCGCACTCTGTCAAATGCATGTCTCAGTTTCAGTAGGTGTAGTTGTCCAGTCATCAGTATTCTGATTTATTCATGTGTATTCTATACGTTCACTACATGTATGCCCCTCGTCGGATTTGCCAGTCTCACTAACTAGTGTAGTTGCGCTATGTATGTCTGTCGTCTGATCACTTGGTGTTGTTGCAATATGTTCGTCTGTCTCTACTTCTGTCTGTTGTCTTGAAAAGTAAAGTTTACGCATGTTGACATGGAATATCTCTAAGTGTATGTTTATCGATATTTCATAGTCAACATGTACCATGGTTATGTACCACCCTGAATAGTCGTTGCCATTTCGCTGGTATGGAAGTAGCCTAAATCTGTCTTGATCAAGTTCAAGATCACTGGTTCTTGCACCGTTGTTTGTGTGTTTGTGGTAGAACTGACCCTTCCTCTATCAAATGGCTTGGGAGCCAGTATAGAAGGTTGTACTTCAGTTGTAGGATGTCTACCCTTAAACTTTTTGTACCAATTGTTGACAGACATTACACGCAAATACATTATGAAAACATAATTTTATCTTCTTGGCTGTGGGTATTAGCTTGGCTCTTTCGTCCAAGCACCACTTCTGACACCACAATTACCCTGGCCTGTCAACAACTTAACTGACAGGCATCATCGGGTACTTCTCACACACCCGTACAAGACAACTTGCAAGTCGTGTGGGAGGCAAAATGCATGGTCCATTTTATTGCCGTTGGCTCGCTTACAAGCGGTAAACAGTCGCTAATGCAATACACAATATACAGTCACAGAATTATCTAACACAAACTGCTAACCCTATGCTAACTCTATCTATTAGTGAACACAAAACTCCTAACGCTATTCTAAACGACGTGAACGCCCCAAGTCCAGTCTCCCGTCTCTCGAACATCTCTCCCGTGGTTACACACCCCGCGGGGTTGACCTTCTCCTTCGTGCGTGTTACCTCACATCGCACGCTGCTGGCAAAACGTGGCCTGTTGAGTGTCTACTCAACTGTGCTCTGGCTTCATGAGGTGCGGTGGTATCGTGATTAGAGTGCTAACTCTCTGAACACCGCCTGCGTGTATTCTGAGGGAGTGGCTAACCTTCCACGATTCCCTCATCTCCCCTGCTCTTGCCTCGGGCACCGTATCTCCTCCTGGTCCCTCCAGGATTGACCGCTCTCCCTGGCGGAGGGGATGCGGTTGAGTCTTTGACACCCTGTACGTACTAATTACTTCAGTAAGCTCACCCCCTCCCCCTGTACGTACTAATTACTTCAGTAAGCTCAACCCCCCTCCCCCAGTACGTACTAATTACTTCAGTAAGCTCAAACCCCCTTCCCCTAGTACGTACAAATTACTTCCGTAAGCTCAACCCCCCTCCCCCTGTACGTACAAATTACTTCAGTAAGCTCAACCCCTCCCCCTGTACTCACTAATAACTTCAGTAAGCTCAATCATCCCTCCCCTCCCCATGTACGTACTAATTACTTCAGTAAGGTCAACCCCCTTCCCATGTACGTACTAATTACTTCAGTAAGCTCACCCCTCCCCTCCCCTGTACGTACTAATTACTTCAGTAAGCTCAACCCCTCTCCCCCAGTACCTACTAATTAGTTCAGTTAGCTCAACCTCCTTTCCACCCACCTACACACACACACACACACACACACACACACACACCCACACACCCACAGACACACACTTCCTGTACCCACAAAGGTGTTGAATTGTGTTTCGAGAAAATGGACCCGTCCCGGAAATGTCCTGATCTGATAAATAAATATGTCACAACTGTCACCCCGACGATCATCAAAGGGGTGCAGTCTTTGTCACCGTCTCAGGAATTCCACACGGAAGTTGCAGATTTGTGTTACACACATGCGCACAAACATCCCGCGGTGACCTTGGGGAACGACCTGTGGCCACGGTCAGTGGCCAGCAAGGGCAGGGTTTGATTCCACAGCTAAGCTCTGTTCTCAGGTAATCTGACTACGTGATAGTTCCAATTTATTCTGGAAATATCGTAGTTGGCGTGGAAGAGAACCGGCCGCGACATCTCATACTATGTCTATTACGAGTGGAAGTCAATAAGTAAGTCACAAATGGCCGTAGAAAAATAACTAAAGATGATAACAACTTGAAACGAGTTTATTTCTGTACATACATTGTCCCTTTATTTCTCAACATAATTTCCACCAACATTGATGCACTTATCCCATCGTTTTATCAGTCCTCCCAAACCAGCTGCATAGAACTGCGTGCTCTGTTTTCTAAACCACGTTTTCACTTCACATTAAACTTCGGCGTCATTCGCGAAATGTCTCCCGCCAAGGTGGGTTTTCAGTGGACCAAAAAGGTGGAAATCGCTAGGGGCTAAGTCGGGGCTGTAAGGTGGATGTTCCAGAACTTCCCACCTTAGTTGGTTAATTTTCTCCTGAGTTAATCGAGCCGTATGTGGTCTGGCATTGTCATGAAGAAGCAACACTCCTCTAGTCAGCAGTCCTGGACGTTTTCTTCGAATTGCATCATGAAGCATCGATAGAACTTCACAGTACGATTCAGAATTCACATTGTCACCTTTCTTCTTGAAATTGGTTAAAAGCACTCCTTGACAATCCCAGAACACTGTCAGCATAACCTTCCCTGCTGATGGCGTAACCTTGAATTTTTGGACACAAGGCGAAGAAGGATGTTTCCATTGCATTGAAGCACGCTTTGATTCGGGCTGGTAGTGATGCTCCCATGATTCGTCCCCAGTAACAATCCTGTTCAGCATGTCTTCTCCTTCATCTTCGTATCGACAGAGATGATGCAAGGACAGGCCAAATCGGTTCATTTTGTGTTCCTCCTTCAATTGTCTGGGCACCCACCTTGAGCACACGTTCTTAAATTTCAATCGATCATGCATTATGCTGCTATGCTGAACCATGTGAGCACCCTATTGCAGATGCTACAGAGTCTATCGTTACTCGCCTGTCACCTCTAATCATCTCCTCCACCCGCTGCACGGATGCTTCTGTTGCAATCTCAACAGGATGACCAGATCGGATTTCATCAACAAGTTTTAGAGCGTCCTTGAGAAAATTTTTCTACCCAGCTATGCACAGCTTTACGGGACAAACATTTGTCAGCATAAACAGGAAGCATTTCCTTATGAATGTCCTTGGCAGGCAGTCCTTTTGCCCCCCTCCCCCCCCCCCCAAAAAAAAAAAAACAAACCCAAACAAACAAACAAACAAACACCGCACAACAGCACGTTGCTCATTGGTTGTACACTCCGTAAGTACAATCGCCATTTTGTTTATGCGCTGCGCATGCGCATGAGACACCTAGCGCCACCTGCCTGACGAACGGGAATATAAAGTTCCATACTGCTGTGTCACCTAATTATAATAATAATTTCTTAAATGATTTCTTAAAGAAGGATGTTTCCATTGCATTGAAACACGCTTTGATTCGGGCTGGTAGTGATGTCCCATGATTCGTCCCCAGTAACAATCCTGTTCGGCATGTCTTCTCCTTCATCGGAGAGGGAAAAATACGTTGGCATAAAAGAGTGGAAAAGACGTTGGCTGTATTCCTGGACCTACCTACCCACTTACCTACCTACTTACCTACCTACCTACCTGCCTACCTAAATTCCTACCAACTTAAATACCTGCCTACCTACCTACCTACCTACCTACCTACCGATCGACCGACCCACCTACCCACTTACCTACCTACCTACTTACCTACCTACCTACCTGCCTACCAAAATTCCTACCAACCTAAATACCTGCTCACCTACTTACCTACCTGCCTACCTTCCTACCTAAGTTCCTACCAACCTAAATACCCTCCCACCTACCTACCTACCTGCCTGCCTACCTACCTGTCTACCTACGTACCTACCTACCTACCGATCAACCGACCGACCGACCGACCGACCCACCCACCTACCTACCCACGTACATACCTACCTACCCACTTACCTACCTACCTACCTTCCTGCCTACCTAAATACCTGCCCACCTACCTACCTACCTACCTACAAACGTACCTACGTACCTACCGATCGACCGACCCACCCACCTACCTACCTACCTACCCACTTACCTACCTACCTGCCTGCCTGCCTGCATACCCACCCACCCACCTACCTGTCTTCCTACCAACCTAAATACCTACATACCTACCTACCTATCTGCCTACCTACCTACCTACGTACCTACAAACGTACCTACGTACCTACCGATCGACCGACCCACCCACCTACCTACCTACCTACCCACTTACCTACCTACCTGCCTGCCTGCCTGCATACCCACCCACCCACCTACCTGTCTTCCTACCAACCTAAATACCTACATACCTACCTACCTATCTGCCTACCTACCTACCTACGTACTACAAACGTACCTACGTACCTACCTACCTACCGATCGACCGACCGACCGACCCACCCACCTACCTACCCACGTACATACCTACCTACCCACTTACCTACCTACCTACCTTCCTGCCTACCTAAATACCTGCCCACCTACCTACCTACCTACCTACAAACGTACCTACGTACCTACCGATCGACCGACCCACCCACCTACCTACCTACCTACCCACTTACCTACCTACCTGCCTGCCTGCCTGCATACCCACCCACCCACCTACCTGTCTTCCTACCAACCTAAATACCTACATACCTACCTACCTATCTGCCTACCTACCTACCTACGTACCTACAAACGTACCTACGTACCTACCGATCGACCGACCCACCCACCTACCTACCTACCTACCCACTTACCTACCTACCTGCCTGCCTGCCTGCATACCCACCCACCCACCTACCTGTCTTCCTACCAACCTAAATACCTACATACCTACCTACCTATCTGCCTACCTACCTACCTACGTACCTACAAACGTACCTACGTACCTACCTACCTACCGATCGACCGACCGACCGACCCACCTACCTACCTACCCACTTCATTGGCACCTTGCCGTCTTGACAGACGATAGTTTGTGCTTTAAAAAGGCATAATAACTTTTTAACTATGGCGGTAGCGAGTGTGACTGATAAGGCCAATTTGCGCTGTAAATGTCCGTTCACAGTGGGTGCATGGGAACACGTGGTCATTTCCACCATCATGCACCATCTTACGTCTCAAACGCTTGGTGTGTGACTTTTCTGCAATAATTTTCTCCTTTGACTTTATTCCATTTCTGATATTTGCCCTCCATGCAACACGTTCAGCGGCGACTTGCTCCCAATGTGCATTATCAATGCCTGTATCAATCATGTCCCGCTTACACACATCTTTGTATCGTAGTAGAGGCCGACCCTGAGATCTCTTACCCATCTGTAATTCACCAAAAAAGATATCCTTTGGTATTCTACCATCATCCATCCTCCTAAGATGTCCTATCCATCTAAGTCTACGAAGACTGAGCATGGAATAAACTGTCACACAACCTGATCTTTCCAATACTTCAGTATTTGTGATTTTGTCTTGCCACTTAATACCAAGAATTCTTCGCAGACACCGCATATGAAAGCTGTTTAAGTTGTTCTCTTGGTGTGAGTAAGTTGTCCAGGTTTCACTGCCATAGAGAAGAGTACTAAGGACACAGGCTTGATAGACAAGGACTACCCACTTACCTACCTACTTACCTACCTACCTACCTAAATTCCTACCAACCTAAATACCCTCCCACCTACCTACCTACCTGTCTACCTACGTACCTACCTACCTACCGATCAACCGACCGACCGACCGACCGACCCACCTACCTACCCACGTACATACCTACCTACCCACTTACCTACCTACCTACCTTCCTACCTAAATTCCTACCAACCTAAATACCTGCCCACCTACCTACCTACCTACCTACGTACCTACAAACGTACCTACGTACCTACCGATCGACCGACCCACCCACCTACCTACCCACTTACCTACCTACCTACCTTCCTACCTAAATTCCTACCAACCTAAATACCTGCCCACCTACTTACCTACCTACCTACCTTCCTATCTAAATTCCTACCAACCTAAATACCCTCCCACCTACCTACCTACCTACCTACCTACCTACCTGCCTGCCTGCCTACCTACCTGTCTACCTACGCACCTACCTACCGATCAACCGACTGACCCACCCACCTACCTACCCACGCACATACCTACCTACCCACTTACCTACATACCTACCTACCTATATACCTATCTACCTACCTACCAGCCTGCCTGCCTGCCCGCATGCCTACCTACCTACCTGTCAACCAATCTTGTTGTCAGTTTTTCAATCTGTTTGCTATCTGTTTATCTGTCCGTCCATGTATAATTCATTCCGTGTTACCAATTATAAACCTGTCACTCCCATTGACAACTCCAAACAGCACCAAAGGTGTGCCAAGTCGTGTTACATCAGGTCACCTTGTACAATTAAAACATCGCCTGAGGCAAGTATTGAAGAAAAACAGCTGGCCTGTGACAACAAACAGGTGACTTATGTACAAACACCTAGGACACACAAAGAGTGCAGATTTGGTGGTAAATTAATTAAGCAGTCATCTGTCACGGTCAGGGTCGCGCAGATGCCAGATAAAAAACTCCTGAGACAAGCGAATCGCGCCATTTATTCAATAACCAGACCTCATAACACAAGGTTTGTAAGGGTAGCTAATTATTATGTCACTATCGCTATAAATAGCTTTTTATATAGTTTATATAAAATAATATACCATCTAAGAACTTAAGGTAATAAAGAATTATTCTTTTCACAGTACAATAAGTGAATCCATTACAATAACTTCCAAGATGTTTATATGAAGAGAACTAAGGTATGTAACGGTATTTAAATTTTGATCGACAAATGGGCATCAATAGTGGTTTCCCTTGCTTTAAAGAACAAACTGAAACAGAGTACCACTGGATTTTTTAATGTTTCAGCTTCTTGAACTAAACGTAAGTCCATTCCTCCTTAGTTGGATCGCTGCAGCCCTCTTCCAACGGAAAGTAGTTTTTAGATGTGGCAGTTGGACTTCGGAACCAACAACAATATATCCTGGCCTACCACAGGGATCACCATTATCTCCGGTACTGTTCAACGCCTACACAGTGAGAATCACCAGTGAGCAGATCACTGGACCTGGCAGGACATTGTCATATGCCGATGATGTTTTAGTGTATCGTCAGGGTAAGGATAGAGAGGGGGTTGCTGTGGAACTACAAACCGAACTCAATCGCATAAGTACTTGGTGTGATGAAGCTGGGGCAATGGTCAACCCAACAAAGGCAACAGTGACTTGGTTCTCGTTGAATAATCATATTGTCAACAATCCAACACCAACTGTAATGCTGTGTTCAGAGACGGTGGAAAGAACGCAGGCAATGAATTACCTGGGGATACGGTTTGATCGAAGCCTTGCTTATAATGTGCACATAGACCAGGTGATAACAAAGGCCAAGCGGGGTTTGGCAGCGATGCGGGTGATGGCGGCAGCAAACTGTGAGCAGCGCCATCTATGTCTTCTGTACGAGGGGCTGGTCATGTCTGTTTTGGAGTATGCAATGGCAATCCTGACTCTCAGCCATAAGCAGATAGAAAGGATGGAAAGGATACAGAATGAAGCTATGCGCATTATTCTTGGATGTACAAGAGATACAGCATGCAGGGCGATGCGCTACCTTCTTGATTTTCCAACCATTGAAGAGAGAATGCAAGTTTGCAGGGCACGCGCCTACCTCAGAATTAACGCAAACACACAGCATCCACTGCATAGTGAAATTAGGAAGGTGAAGGGCAGCAGGTTAAAAAGAGGACGGTCGTGGATGGGTCAAGCCGAAGACATTCTTCAACAGGTGTGTTCACTGGAGGACTTAGAACCTGGCGAGGAGTGGGTGCAAGTGCCAACAGACTTCTGCACATCCTTTTCAGTTTGCATCCAACTAGATAGAAAATGCAGACAAGGAAATCCGGCTGCTGTGGAGGCTGAAGTACAAGCGTTGATTTTCGAGAATTCGCTAGACAGTGACGCGGTCATCTACACAGATGGGTCGGTCGTCCGACATGTGAGAAGCTCATGGGCCTTTACAGCTCGGGCCGGAGGGAGAATTGTGAAGGAGGACTCTGGTGCTTTCACTTAAACCACAAGTAGCCTGACCATGGAAGTCATGGCAGTAAGTAAAGCAATAACATGGCTCGAGACACAGACATTCACTAGGGCTTGTTTCCTTAGCGACTCAATGAACATGATCAAGAGGATAGAGGAGGGGTTGATCCGAAGAGAATGGTTGCTGCCTCTGGAGCGGTCTCGGCTGGCAAAGATTAGTTTCATCTTCGTGCCAGGGCATGCGGGAGTACAAGGAAATGAGCGGGCTGACAAGCTCGCAGGTGAGGCTACTGTGGAGGGCGGACGCGCCATGGACCAGGCTGACGTTCTGAATGCTCTACGAGAAGTGAGACTATTGCAAGAACCAAGTGATGACTGTGAATCTACAACAATGGCCAGACTGCGAGAGCAGCAAATTAAAAGAGGGGTGGCCAAACAAGAACACTACGCAGGAAGCCAAAGAAGATTAATAAACCAACACAGAACTGGCGTCGTTAGCCGCTACATGCTGCGGGATTTGCTGAGGAGGGGATCCGAGCACTTATGGACTGAATGGTCCGATGTGCAACGAGGATGATCTGTCGACTAACTAACTAACTAACTAACAAACTGAAAACACAACAGGTATTGATTCTGTGCCAAAGTGCAGGACAAATGTACATGCTAACCGAGAACTGGCAGAACATTGCAGACTCACAGAATGGACAGCGCCAGACATGACAGGCCACTTCGGCAAATAGGTTATTGGTATTACTGGTTTTTATTCTGATTTCTTTGTCTTCTGTTGTATTGTTCGTCTATGATAACAACGTGTAGCACTAGTAACAACGGTAATAATAGTATAGTGCACTTACATTTGGTTGCCTCCGTATAAAAATCCATATCTCAGTAACCAACTGAGGGAAAATGATGAGATTTAGCATATAACCTTATTATCATGTCCACCCAACAAAAAAATTTTTGTTCTGGAGATTGTACAACAGATTTCAATGTTTGTTTATATGCGGTATATAATTTACGGGTCAGGAATTAAGTACATAGTTTTAAATGTTTTACACCTTCAGCCAGAAAATCAGCGTTCAATGTTAAATAGTCTCCGTGGTTCACGGGATTGGCCTATAGTAAGAACCCCCGCGCTGTTTAAACTGGGAGTTTTCAGTTTGTTAGCGAAAAATCACTAGTTTTTCACCAAAACATCAAAGAAATATCGCCGCTTTCCATGATTTAAGTTGCTTTTGGGCCTATCAAAGACATATTCCTTGGGTGGGGGTAAATATAAGACGGCAGGAAAAATTTCATAACGATGCAACAGACAGTTTTCAAAATGATTGATCGTGAATGACGGCATTCATTTCTGGACAGACTATAGTAATAGTAACAGCAGTAGCAGTAGTGGTAGTAGCATTAGTTGTAGTAGCAATCTTAGTAGTAGTAGCAGTAGTAGCAGTATTAGTAGTAACAAAAATAGCAGTAGTAGTGTAGTATTAATAATAGCAGCAGTAGCAATAGTAGTAATAGAAGTACAGTAAAACCTCGGTTTTCGTCGATAATCCGCACGAAAACTATGGGCGAAATTCGAAACCGACAAAAGCCGAGGCAATAATTTCCATTCAATTAAAATCCAATTTAAATCCAATTAATTCGTTCTAGACACTCCAAAACACACACAACACATTTTATCAGAGAATAATTATAGTGTTTAATATTATTTTTCTGCTCCAGACTTGTCCGAACTCGTACCTTCGCCGTGCCTAGTAACATTGTGTATGCCAGTGCGCCTCTAGAATTTTTCAAACCATCCTGTGCTGGCTTTAAAATCACTAAGTACACTAACAATCCACCCAGACAATCTCTTAATGAGATCGGCTTACAACAGTCTGGCCTTTTCACATATAATTGCCCCCTAAACAGAATCGCCATCTAACTGTCTTTTATTTATCCAAATTAATAATAATTGTTCGACATCTTCAATTGTTTGCTATCTATGTTTCGTTAGCACATGCACGCCGTGGCTAGAACGCTGGATTCTCCTTCGGGAGACCCGGGTTCGAATCCTCGGTAAGGTGAGGGATATTTTGCTGTCGGGGGCAAAAGGAAAATCCTAACTTGCACAGTTTGCGGCGACTGCACTAGCCAGGCGGCCTTAATTCCTCAGGCTCAAAGACGCCCCTGCCATACACCGCAAGGTACTACTATTGACAGTAATTGACAGTGACAGTTATGCACGCCTTTCGCTACATTAGCCTCCTTTATTTCTTCCTTTTTCGCCACAATGGAACTTATCGTGGATGGCGACTTCCCTTACACGCGGCCTATTTCAGCGATCATAATGCCGCTCTAGTGTTTTTCAATAATTTCCTTCTTAACTCGATCGTGTTCTTGGCCTTCTTCTTCGAAAGTTGCTGTCTCTGGAAACTGTCTTTGTTCCCATGGTGGAGCTAACAGGAAAGGGTTAACTTATTAGCAAATGATGCTCACACAACGAAAAAGTGAGCAGAAGCTCCCTTTGTTTTCACAGAATTAGCAGCGAGGTCCCTTGGGCACGCCGACGAAATCCGAGCAACCGACGATGAAAACCGAGACAAATTTTTTGCGGAAAAAATCGACGGAAACTGAAATCGACGAACACCGAAAGCAACGAACATCAAGATGCGCGCGCGCACACACACACACACACACGCACGCACGCACACACACAACCGCCATTGACGATAATTTCACCATTACTACAACTAACAATAATAATACTGTTTCAACTACTGCTCTTGTAGCTGCCGTTGCTCTTCCTCCCCTCCTCCTCCTTCTGTTACTCCTACTTCTAATTCTACTACTGCTGCTACTACCATACTACTACTACTACTACTACTACTACTACTACTACTACTACTACTACTACTACTACTACTACTACTGCTGCTGCTGCTACCATACTACTACTACTACTACTACTACTACTACTACTACTACTACTACTACTACTACTACTACTACTACTACTACTACTACTACTACTACTACTACTACTACTTACTGCTGCTGCTGGTCTCTGCTAGTTCGATGTTGATAATAAAACTATCGTTTGTTTATAAATACGCAATGGCGGGTTCATACTTTTAGCACATTGGCCAGTAAATATGTCACCCAAATTACGGATAATTAAACCAAAAATCGAAGATTTTTACCAGGAAAGATTGCGCCATCAGAAGAGGTTTTCATGTGTATAAACACCCCTACAAGTTTGGCCGTTACAAACACAGATTGAATGACGTTGACTTATTCCAGGGCCACAAAACGTCACAAAGGAGTTCCAAAGGCAAAGAAGAACCTCAAGAACGAAGCGTATCAGAAGTGCGCGCGCGCACATACACACAATCGTCCGGTGCCAGCAAGCGAAGTTTGTTGTTAACATGAGTAAGTTCGTTAATTATTTCTACCTGCACGTGCATCGTCATCTCAAACCATGACTTCATCTAATTAATTGGGGCTTGCATCGTCATCTCAAACCATGACTTCATCTAATTAATTGGGGCTTACATCATCATCGTCGTCAACATCACAATCATCATCATCCATCAAGTACCTTGTTAATTGGTGTGGAAGATCATGCGTCTCCGCATCTGTCACTTCCGACAGAATGTTTCAACTGATGTGGGGATATTTGTCTATGTCATACAGACACGATGAGACACGGGACAAAATGTTTCAACTGATGTAAGGATATTTGTCCATGTCATACAGACACGGTGAGACACGGGGCACCGCCGCTTTTACCTCGCCGACAGTGCACAGCCGGACACAACAGGTTAGGTTACACCCCATGTTGTGTCCGGCTGTGCACTGAAGGATTGTATTGTGTGTCCCACACAGGGGGATGTCATTAGATGCTGTTATGATGAGATACTGAGATGATGTGATAATGAGAGGCTGAGATGTTGTGATGATGAGTGGATGAGATGTTGTGATGATGAGTGAATGAGATGTTGTGATAATGAGAGGCTGAGATGTTGTGATGATGAGTGGATGAGATGTTGTGATGATGAGTGGATGAGATGTTGTGATGATGAGTGGATGAGATGTTGTGATGATGAGAGGCTGAGATGTGGGTAGAGGTGAGCTCTGTCTGTGGTCAGTACAGTAGTGGTGATCTCTGTCTGTGGTCACTACAGTAGTGGTGATCTCTGTCTGTGGTCACTACAGTAGTGGTGATCTCTGTCTGTGGTCACTACAGTAGTGGTGGTCTCTGTCTGTGGTCACTACAGTAGTGGTGATCTCTGTCTGTGGTCACTACAGTAGTGGTGATCTCTGTCTGTGGTCACTACAGTAGTGGTGATCTCTGTCTGTGGTCACTACAGTAGTGGTGATCTCTGTCTGTGGTCACTACAGTAGTGGTGATCTCTGCCTGTAGCCAGCAAAGGGCCATTGTGCATGTCACGCGGCACATGGGACAGATGGTGCTAGACCCAAGTTTGTACAAACCAATGGGTGCTCACTGGGTGATGTGCTCCGTGCAATAACTAAAATACTATATTTCCATTCACTCGATGGGCCATCAAACATCATTCCATTGGCCACGATTAGCCCGTGTGCCGTAGGTTGCCGACACCTGTTATAAGAACAAGGATTTAGACATACAAATATTATTTGTTACGTGTAGGTCACTGCTGTGATATGTTTGCATGTTTACGTTTTTCCCCAGCCAAAATGTGTAAGAATCCGTGTCAAGTGAGAATGTTTATTTCCCTGTTGCTATCCTGGGTCATGAGCGTGGTTGGTCATGGTCGACTATGGGATCCTCCAGCTCGAAGTACCATGTGGAGGCGGGGCTACAGGACGCCAATCAACTACGACGACAACGCGTTGTACTGCGGGGGATTCCAAGTATGTTTCTCTGGTGTCAGTAAGGAAATATTCATCTTGTCCTCTTATACCTACCTACCTACCTACCTACCTACCTACCTACTAACCAACCAACCAACCAACCAACCTACCTACATACCTACCGACCTACTTACCCACCTACCTACCTACCCACTAAGCTATTTCCTTCCTTTCATCACTGCCCTCTACTCAACGCCCTACCTATTTACATATCCATCTATCTCTTCCTCTTCTTTCCTAACTCCCAACCAACGTACGTACCAACTCCACTCCCTACCTACTTACGTACCAACTCAACTATTTTCTTCGTTTCAACCTTACCTTTCTACTTAACGCCCTACCCATTTATGTAACCACCTATCTCTTTCTCTTCTATATCTATAAAACAAAGTGTATGTATGTAAATATGTACATATGTAAATATGTATGTCCTTTATTTTTTCGCTAACGGCCCATCCGATTGAGATGAAATTTTCTACAAGCCTTCCTTTCATTCCAGAGCTGTCAACTGTCGTATTTTTTTTTCTTCTTCCTCCTCCTCCCTCCTCCCATTCCCAAAATACGTACGTAAATATATGATGATGATGATGAAAGAATCCCCGAACCAAAACGCTTGGGAAAGGGAAGAAAATGACGTGACTACACATTAGCTAAGGGACTTAACTCTAGAAAAAGTTATTTCAAGGGGCATAACTTTTAATAACATTGTTGTATAACTTATAGTCATATTGTTGTATCGTTTTCAATGATTTATAAACTCTTTGTCTATAGTTATGTACCGGCATATGAGTTATAATAAATAATGATACAATCTTTTAGACATTTTCAAAGTTTACATAAAAATAATGCATAATGCATAACATTGTAACTCATCTTTCTATACTTAAGAAGTTATCTAAAAGATGTTGAACAATATCATCGCATCTTTAGTGTTTTCCGCCATCATATCGACACGATTCGCTTGACAGCACTTCTCAGCGCTATCAAGCCAAGACGCCTTACACATTTCAAGCAGTCTGATACGGGGGGAAAATGGCACGTCGTAATAGCACAAAGAAACAAGCAGCTTCCAAGATGCATAGTGAGAAAACCGACCAGACTATCAAGAAGACGAACCTGCCTTTGGAGAGTCTGCATGCATGCTGTAATAAAGTATCTGAACCTACAGTCAATGAAACTACCAATAAGAAGAGCGACGACTACCCACAGACGAACACAAAAACTTGTGAGAGGAAGGAGGACCAAGACACCAGAATCAGAAACACTGATTCAAACACAGTCAGATGGGTGGTCAAGCGGCACATGCATGAATACGCACAAGATGCAATGACATATGTTCGCGCATATGGCCGACCAGATTTGTTTATTACCTTCACATGCAATCCTACATGGGATGAAATAACAGAACTGTTGTTAACTGGACAATCATCATCAGATCGCCCTGATATTTCCGCACGTGTGTTCAAACAAAAATTGAAATCTTTAATGGATTTAATTGTCAAGCATCACGTTTTTGGAGAGACACGCTGTTGGATGTATTCCATCGAATGGCAAAAAAGAGGATTGCCACATGCACACATTTTGATTTGGTTGATGGAAAAAATCACACCAGATCAAATTGATCAAGTCATCTCAGCAGAAATACCAGATGTCGACATTGATCCAGAGTTACTTGAAGTCGTCACCAAAAACATGATTCATGGTCCATGTGGCTTCCTCAATAACAATTCACCTTGCATGTCTGATGGAAAATGCACAAAACGGTACCCAAGACATTTACATGCAGAGACAATCACTGGCAATGACGGATATCCACTATATCGTCGACGCTCAACTGAAGATGGCGGCAAATCTATCACTTTAAAAAGTACGAAACAATAATCTTCAAGTCGATAATCGTTGGGTTGTACCGTATTCACCGTTACTCTCGAAACGTACAAAGCACACATCAATGTCGAGTATTGCAATTCGGTTAAATCGATCAAGTACATTTGCAAATATGTCAACAAAGGAAGCGATATGGCAGTTTTTGGAGTGGGAAATGCAACTGCGTCTATCGATGAAATAGACCAATATCAAGTGGGACGCTACATTAATAGTAATGAAGCAGTATGGCGTATTTTATCATTTCCAATCCATGAACGTCATCCAACAGTTGTTCATTTGGCAGTGCACCTTGAAAATGGACAGCGCGTGTACTTCACAACAGAAAATGCAAGTGAAACGAGCATTGTCACCACCACCAACAACGTTAACTGCATTTTTTTCATTGTGTGGGAATGATATGTTTGCAAAGACACTACTTTACTCTGAAGTGCCAACATACTACACATGGAATGCATCAGCGAAAAAGTTTCAACGTCGCAAACAAGGTAAAGCAGTTGAAGGACATACCAATTTATATTCGACCGACGCGTTAGGCCGTCTGTACACTGTTCACCCAAACAATGCAGAATGCTTTTACTTGCGATTACTGTTAATCAACGTACGTGGACCGACATCCTTTCAAGAATTAAGAACAGTAAACGGTCAAGTATGTGCCACTTATCGTGAAACTTGCCAAGAATTACATCTTCTTGAAAACGATGCACACTGGGACACTTCACTCGCTGATGCATCAAATACTGCTCAACCACAGCAAATACGCACATTATTTGCCATCATATTGACAACTTGCTTCCCATCCAATCCAAAAGATCTTTGGGAAAAATACAAGACTGTATGAGTGAAGACATCCTACATCGTTTGCGTGCAATGAATCAAAATCCGGACATTCAATTCACACAAAATGTGTATAATGAAGCATTGGTTTCGACGGAGGACATATGTTTGGCAATCGCTAACAAACCACTGGTACAATTGGGAATGACTGCGCCAGATCGATCTGCAAACGATCTTTTCGATCGTGATTTGCAACGAGAATCACTCTTTGATGTCGACGAATTGTGTGCATTTGTTCAAACGAATCTTCTGAAATTGGTTCCAGAACAACGTATAGTGTATGACATAATTATGCATGCAATTAAAAGCCAAAACCGGCGGATTGTATTTCCTAGATGCGCCCGGGGGCACAGGGAAAACTTTTCTCATTTCACTTATATTGGCAACCATACGATCACGACAAAATATTGCGCTGGCTATCGCATCATCTGGAATTGCGGCAACTCTTTTGGATGGTGGCCGAACAGCACATTCAGCACTAAAATTGCCCTTGAATATTCACATCACTGAGACACCAACATGCAATCTTCTTCTTCTTCTTCAGCATTCCGAGCCATTGAGGTTCTTTGCTGCAAATACAATCTGTCTCCATTCGTCTCAATATCCGAAAAAATTCTGGAATGGGTAAAGTACTCCAATCATGTCAACTCATTGTATGGGACGAATGTACTATGGCACACAAAAAAGCATTGGAGGCGCTTCATCGTACACTACAAGATTTCAGAGGAAATGAACAGCTCTTCGGTGGCGCACTTATTTTATTGTCTGGTGATTTTCGACAAACTCTACCAGTTATACCACGTTCAACACCCGCTGATGAACTTAATGCATGTCTGAAATCATCAGTTTTGTGGCGACACGTTCAGAAATTGACTTTGAAGACCAACATGCGTGTACAACTACAACATGATGCATCCGCAGAAGTTTTCGCAAAACAATTGTTGGATATTGGGAATGGAAAAATGCCAATCGATGAATCCACACATAGTATCACGTTGCCAACAAACTTCTGTAACATCACAGCAACTATAGACGAATTAATTGACAAAGTTTTCCCAAATATGGCACGGAATCACAAAAATCATCAATGGCTCAGTGCACGTGCTATATTAGCAGCTAAAAACAACGATGTCAATGCCATCAATTGCGCCATTCAAAACGAAATAACAGGCGAAGCGACAACGTATAAGTCCATAGATTCTATGATGAATCAAGACGAAGTTGTCAATTATCCAACTGAATTCTTGAATTCCCTTGATTTGCCAGGCATACCGCCGCACGTTTTAACATTGAAAATTGGTGTGCCTATCATTCTTCTCCGAAACATCAATCCACCTCGACTTTGCAACGGTACCAGGCTTGCAGTCAAAAAGATGATGAACAATATCATCGAAGCTACAATTTTGAATGGGAAATTTAAAGGAGAAGATGTACTGTTGCCTCGCATCCCAATGATTCCAACAGACATGCCATTCGAATTCAAACGCCTGCAGTTTCCGGTGCGAGTTGCATTTGCCATGACGATCAACAAAGCACAGGGACAATCGCTACAAGTGTGTGGACTAAATTTGGAAAAATCCGTGCTTCACACACGGACAGCTATATGTGGCCTGTTCACGCGTTGGAAAATCTTCGGATTTATTCGTCTACGCACCAGACAGAAAAACAAAAAATATTGTTTATCAAAAAGCACTACGTTAGACATCATATTTGGTGTTCGGCCATAACTTGAAATTTATACAAGATTTAAAAAAAAATAATCCTAGCATTAAGCAAACTTTTCTCCTCTAGATAGACAGACAGACAGGCAGGCATGCAGGCAGGCAGGCAGGCAGGCAGGCAGGCAAGCAGGAGAGGAGGCAAAGAAGAGAAGAAGGATGGGAATATGAGAAGAAGTAGAATTTGGGGATGAAAAAGAGGGGAAGAAGAAAAAGAGGTTGAGAAGAAGAAGGCGAAAAGGATGAGAAAGATAAAAAAAAAAGGAGGATGAGGAGAATAGAATGAGAAATAGTAGAAAAGTACAAATGTCTTCATGCTTTTTAAATGCATTATGTTCTGGTGTTTCTTTAACACATTTGATCCTGGGGGAAATTTTTGGCTTTATGTCATAGTCGTAATCTAACACCTTTAGTTTTGGGGTATATTTGACAAAGCTGCCCTCGTGTAACTTTAACCCATTCTGCCTTGATTATTGCTTTAGACTCCTGCCTCTGAACCACTTGGATCCAACATTGATTATCCTCTAAACATGATTGTCAGAAGATGTTGATTTAAGTGCCGGGGTCCATGTGGTACTTCCAGCATGCCAGCACAATAATAACAACATCAAGTGCAGTTGTGTTTAGAAAATAGGTGCATAACATCGTATATTCACAGCAAATGCCCGGTATCAGTTGCAAGTTTATTTGTTGCTTTCACTTTCTGTATTTCAAACTGCTATAATAATAACTCTTTCTGTTCCAGGAGTTTATTACTTTAAAATAACACATTTGTATGATATTCTTCATGTCAAGTTTCTCAAATACAAAGTTAGTTTATCTATTTGCAAATTATTTAAAGTAGTCTCAGCAAGTGTTACATAAAAACTGCACGTCATTACGAGTGCAAATGACTCAAGAGTCTCATTGTTGATGTTAACCTAATGAAGAAATAAATCACTATTACTGCCTCTAAAATTGTCTTATTTAAAACGAAATCAGCCACAGGCAAGTGAGGACTACATTATTGTATTACTTTAGGCTGACCGTACATACTTCACGAAATCATGCTCATTATGTGAACGATCCTGCAAGATTCTCGACTCTACAGCAGACAATATAACTATAGTGAATATTTCTTGAATTCAATAATTCAGTTTTCCATTTCATGTTTTCAACTTGGCATTGCTTGTCAGACAGATAGTGGGGAACGGGATCTTATATGACTACTTATATAATTTAAATGAGATGCTCTCCACCATGGTCTGGGCCGGGTCAGACAGACAGACAGATAGATAGATAGACAGACAGACAGACAGACAGACAGACAGACAGTCAGTCGGGAACGGGACCTTATATGACTACTTATATGAATTAAATGAGATGCTCCCCACCAGGAGTTGGGCGATGCCGGGCCGGGTCAGACAGACAGACAGACAGATAGTCTGAACGGGAACTTATATGACTACTTATATGAATTAAATTAGATGCTCCCCATCAGGGTCTGGGCGAAGACGGGCCGGGTCAGACAGACAGACAGACAGACAGACAGATAGACAGACAGACAGACAGACAGACAGACAGATAGTCGGTAACGGGAACGAGAACTTATATGACTACTTATATGAATTAAATGAGATGCTCCCCACCAGAGTCTGGGCGAAGCCGGGCCGGGTCAGCTAGTCCTTCATAACTCCCAGCCACCCATCAACCCACAGACATCAGAATAAAAAGACCAGCTCCATAAAAGAATAGCATAGGTCAGCAAAGGCGAATGGATAAGCGTGCTCGCTCTTACACTTCCGATGTTTTGATGCCGAGGCAGCGGGTTCAACCCCTATACATTGGACTAAGATGTTTACTTCTCATCCTTGACTTGGAGACGTAAATTACGGGTACCTTAGAAGTCGGAGTGGGTTCGACAGATGGCAAGAGACACCGGTAATAGGGAAAGTTAGGACACGCAAACATCAGTTCAGTGTAGTCACTAGCAATAGCAACAACTGGCAGCAGTTGCAGGCGTCTGGACTGGTTGGAGAAGGAATGCGCAGCAATGATAAGAGGCAGCAATATCACAGCAGTGCTGGACACACACACACACGCACATACACACAAACACACACGCACATACACACACGCACACACACACACGCACACACACACACACACACACACACACACACACACACACACACACGCACACACACACACACACACACACACACACACACAATACAACAACCTCCTTCTAGGGACAAGCAAGACAGGTGTAGGCAGATTTGTCGACTGGCTGTATTTACCACACATTGTGAAATCATGACACATGTTTTATATGCCAATAATAAGATATGCCATATAACTGAAATCATGACACATGTTTTATATGCCATAGAACTGAAATCATGACACATGTTTTATATGCCAAATAACTGAAATCATGACACATGTTTTATATGCCATAGAACTGAAATCGTGACAGACGTTTTATATGCCATGCAGGGATGGGCAAACTACGGCCCGCGGGCCGCATGCGGCCCGCCAAGTGATTTTATGCGGCCCGCGAGGGAGTTTAGAAATAAAAAATTTTAATTCGTTTTTAAGTTATTTTGTTGAATTTTACAGAATTTCATGTACCGTTATGATGAGTGTCAATAACAAACGTAAGATTGAAGATGAATGCCGTGTTTTTAATGATGAATGGACAACTAAGTACTGTTTTATAAAAGTTGGTAGCAAATCAGTTTGCTTGTTGTGTCGTGAGTCAGTGGCTGTCTTCAAGAAGTACAATTTAAAAAGACATTATCAAACAAAACATTCCGATTTCGGATACAATTTTAACGACCGAAGAGAAGGAAAGGAAATGCCTTGAGTTGGTGAAAAATTTGGAGAAACAGCAAACTGTTTTCCTTATACAGTCTTCAATTCAAGATGCTGGAACTGAAGCTAGTCTTGTACTGTCACACAGAATTGTAAAACAAAACAAGCCATTTTATCATGGCGAGTTCACCAAGGAATGTTTGCTAGATGCAGCAAACATTATGTGTCCAGAACAAAAAAAAACAATAACAGATTTGACAACATTACTTTATCAAGGAGAACTGTGGTCAGACCATAGTGTTGACAAGATCAGTGACAATTTGATGCATAAACTTCAAGATGCAAGTAAACAATTTTTGTGGTACTCTCTTGCATTGGATGAGATTTCCGATGTACATGATACTGCCCAATTATTGATATTTATACGTGGAATAAACACTTCTTTCAAACTCACTGAAGAGTTACTGAGTGTTGAGTCACTCAAAGACACAACCACAGGCCTATGATATATTCAATGCTGTTACTAACTGTATTGAAAGAACTGGGTTGGTTTGGAACAAGATGGCAAGTGGTGCAACTGACGGAGCTCGTGCTTTGACTGGAAAAAATGTAGGTCCGGTAAAGTTGATAAGTGATAAGATTAAAGCAGAATATCCAGACCACACATTATTACCACTTAACTGTGTGATTCATCAAGAAAGTCTGTGAAAAATTGTTTTGAATATCAAGCATGTTATTGACCCAGTTGTCAGTGTCATCAACCTCATCAGATCATGAGGACTTAATCACAGACAGTTCAAGTCATTACTTGACGATTTAGAAACTGAACATTCCGATGTCCTGAACCACACCAATGTTCGATGGCTGAGTCTCGGCAAGGTGTTGAGGCGAGTGTGGGAACTCAGAGAAGAAATAGTGATGTTCCTAGAGATTAAGGGCATTGCATGTGACTTTAATTCTAACATTGTCAATAAAGAGTGGCAGTTAGACTTTATGTTTGCCATTGAAATTATGGAAAAGTTAAATGAACTGAATGTCGAGCTTCAGGGCAATGGTGTGTTTGCACATGAATTGTATGTATATGCAAAATCATATCAGGCAAAACTCTCACTGTTCTCCAGACAAGTGAGTGAAAAAAGATTTTGTCACTTCCCTTTGCTGAAACAAGAAACCATTTCTGGTGAAATGACTGAAAAATACAAAGCCCAATTAGATGCATTGATTGAAGAATTTGGATGAAGATTCCAAGATTTCAAGAAATTAGAGCCATAGTTCAATATTCTCAGTTCACCTTTTAGTGCAGAAGCTGATACAGCCACAGAGGACATACAGTTGGAGCTGCTTGACTTACAAGCAGATCATGACCTGAAAGAGAAATTCAAGTCAGATGGTTTGCTGGATTTCTATGGATCTTTATCACAAGAATCATTTCCCAACTTGAAAAACGTTGCAGCTAAACTTTTACCATTATATGGATCAACATAAATTTGCGAACAAGCATTCTCTTGCTTGAAGATCAACAAATCTAAGAATAGGTCTTTATTGTCGGACTGCAACTTGCATGCTGTCATGCGAATTTCAACAAGTAAACTTGCTCCAGATTTCAAGAATATTGTCAAAAATTGCAAGCAGTTACATACATCTTATTAGAAATCAACAACTGTAGTGACAATGTAGTCGGTTTGTGTCTAAATTAAAGCCATTGATAGATAATACAGAATATTTGTTATAATAACAAGTTGTAAAATCGTGTTAACAAATTAGTAAAAGTTTTTGTCCATATTGTCAAATGTATAAGTGTATAAGTAAAATAAAATTGCAATAATTAGTTATTTATACTGCTTAATAACCTATAAATAATTAATAATTACTTATTGTGATAGGTTGCTGTAAACAAAATATATGCGGCCCGCCAATAGCTTCACATTTGTCAATGCGGCCCTCCGCACGAAAAGTTTGCCCACCCCTGCCATAATGGAATAAGACAGGATCCCATTCTCTCCACGTACCTGTTAAACATAAATGCAGATACTGCAACAATGAGTAATCATCATCATCATCATCATCATCATCATCATCATCATCATCATCATCATCATCATCATCATCATCATCATCATCCACTTCTGCCGTCAAGCGGTGTGGGGAGGAATAATTTGCGCTCCAGAGCCCGATGGGAGGCGCTTGATAGTGTCATTCCGTGTGATTGTACAATGTCTACTACTACTACTACTACTACTACTACTACTACTACTACTACTACTACTACTACTACTACTACTACTACTACTACTACTACTACTACTACTACTACTACTACTACTACTACTACTACTACTACTATGTTTCTCAGCACCGCCACCAAACACACCAAAGTAGCTATGTGTGCAGACATTATACGAGGGCGTGTCAATAAGTAAGTCACACAGTTCTGTGGGATGGCAGGTAAATGTAGTTGGTGTTTTTTACAGGTGTCATCGGGTGGCAGCAACATCGAAATTTATATTCCTGTTCGTCAGGTGGCGCTAGGTGTCTCGTGCGCATGCGCAGCACATAAACAAAATGGCGACTGTACTTACGGGTATACAACCAAAGAGCAACGTGCGTTTGCGCGTTTTTTGTGGTCAAAAGGAATGCCTGCAAAAGACATTCACAAGAAAATGCTTTCTGTTTATGCTGACAAATGTTTGTCCCGTAAAGCGGTGCATAGCTGGGTAGAACAATTCCAAGAAAACGTCCAGAACTGCTGACTAGAGGAGTGTTGCTTCTTTATGACAATGCCAGACCACATACGGCTCGATTAACTCAGGAGAAAATTAACCAACTAAGGTGGGAAGTTCTGGAACATCCACCTTACAGTCCCGACTTAACCCCTAGCGATTTCCACCTTTTTGGTCCACTGAAAACCCACCTTGCGGGAGACATTTCGCGAATGACGCCGAAGTTGAATGTGAAGTGAAAACGTGGTTTAGAAAACAGAGCACGCAGTTCTTTCAGCCAGTTCGGGAGGACTGATAAAACGATGGGATAAGTGCATCAATGTTGGTGGAAATTATGTTGAGAAATAAAGGGACAATTTATATATAAAAATAAATTGGTTTCAAGTAGGGCTGCGGAAGTTAACGATTAATTAATCCATTAATAGTTAATTATTTTAAACGATTAATGTCTTTTTAACGATTAATCGAAAACTTTTCTCGGATCACTTATACAAATGAACCGGATGTCGAAAAATTGTCGGACATTTTAAACATAGTGCTGCAAACACAACCGAGTTGCAAAATTGTACTGAGTCACCTTTGTGTAAGCTGCAGCAAGATGTACCAACACGATGGAACAGTATGTTTATTATGCTACAGAGTCTTCTACAGGCCAGAGAAGCATTAACTGTCTACATGTCAGATGAAAAGATGCAATACAAAGGTCCAAAACTGTCAGGTTCAGATTGGGAGAAGATTTTGAAATATGTCAAAGTTTTGGACTTATTCTGTCAGACCACGGTCCTGCTTGGTGGTCAAGATTTTGTTTCATGTAGCTGTGTATTGCCACTGCTGTCATCGTTGACAAAGCATATGACTGTACACGATGATGATCCAGGCTACACAGCTAAATTTAAGGCAGCATCTTTTAATGACTTCAGTGAACGTGTAGCTAATATGACAAATACTGACATACTACAGATTGCAGCAGCACTTGATCCATGCTACAAATACCTGAAGTGTTTGTCAAAAGATGCAAAAGAACGAACTTGGTCACGTACTGAACAACAAATAATAGTTAATGTTTATGATGAGCAGATGGAGACTGCTGCAACGAATGATACTGATATTGACAATGAAACTATATGTGAACCAAATGAAGAGAGTATTAAGCTAATTGAGTCTGAAATGGATAAGAAAGTTGCTGAATCGGTTGACCCTGTACAATGGTGGAAACTTAATGAACATCGATATCCAAAATTGGCATTCCTTGCCAAAACCATTCTGTGCATACCGGTTACCTCAGTTCCATGTGAAAGATTGTTCAGCTCTGCTGGTTATATTGTTAATAAGACGCGCTCGTCACTTGAAGCAAATACCGTTAACATACTCGTCTGTTTGCATGGTTGGTCATTAGATGACATATGAACAAGACAATCCAGTGTTATTTCGATTTTTGACAAATACAACTATAATGTGAGTTATATGACCATAATTGTTTTGTTTGCTTTAATCGAAATTAACGATTAATTAATCGTTAATTTTTCAAAAGTTAACTATTAAGTTTAAATTAATCGGTCGCAGCCCTAGTTTCAAGTTGTTATCATATTTAGCTATTTTTCTACAGCCATTTGTGACTTACTTATTGACTTCCCCTCGTACAATGATACATGAATACATACTTATTTCTCAGCACCAGGTGAGCCTGGGGTACAAATGTGGGCTCTGCGGGGATCCATATGACAAAGTCCGGGAGCATGAGACGGGGGGAAGGTACGCCACTGGAATAATCACCAGGAAATACAGACAGGGACAGAAGGTTGTATTGCAGGTCGACCTGACTGCCAACCACAAGGGTAGGTTCTCTATATTTGCTCGTTGCAAGGAATAACATGAAACATATGTAAGTGTACAGCAATTGTGTATTGTTTAGTATTCTCCATTGTCTTGTGTCTTTGAACGATAAAACAATCAATGGCCGCGACATGCGACAGATGGTGTCTTGCTGGGACAGATATCGGAGGGAAGCTGTTTGTAAACCTATGAACTTTGGCTTGCACCAGGAAACAACCGGAGTTGACAAATATTCCAGGCCAAGGGTGTTTCACATCAGATGAGTAAACATCTGACTTGAGGCTCTGGCAGCTCAGTGACGACGCTGACAACTTTTTTCAGCTCAAGAAATGGCGGGAAGAATAACGCCAGTCACTTCTGCTGGGTTTATCTTGCAGCGCTGAACTCTTTCAGTAAACTCTCGAATCGGCGGGTAGAGTGCCGATCGCCATGTACTGTCTGATGGGTTGTATCCTGCAGCGCTGAACTCTTTCAGTAAACTCAATAACTGTCGGGTAGAGTGCGTCCTTCTTGTACAGTCTGCTGGGTTGTATCATGCAACTCTGAACTTTTCAGCCCTAGAAAATGCAACAACTGATGTCCGAGGCGAGGATAAACACAATGAAAACAGCATGAGTGTATGACCTGTACAAATACAACACACACGTCACAGTCTGTGACGTAGCAAGTACTACTACAACTACTGGCATTTTGCCGTCGTGACAGATGATAGTTATTGTGCTTTTAAATAAAAAGGCATAACAACCTGCCCAGAGCACAAAGCCTGGGCTTACATATCCAGATGTTTTGGAAATTGAAAATTGCGTGGTGGCTTGTAATTTTAATACATTCTATGTTTAGTGTTCTCCTCAGGTTACACGTTTTAAAGTGTTCTCTAACAAATAATACATTTCAAACTGTTAAAAAATGTAACAGTTTAAAATTACAGGGGGGATAACAGATGTTCCACATTCGAACAATACCTGTAACTATACGTTTGAATTATTCCAGCTTAAATATGATTCATGTGCTCACTCCATATGATGTACAACACTGCAGTATGCACCTGACCAGATGCAGCGAAATATGCCAGGCAATTAATCGTGAAACATATTGTTTGCGGTTCAGTGCTTACATTCAATAAGGAAATACATTGTTTTGAATACACTGATAGACCTACATGAATAGCCCTGCATGAACGTGTATCTACAGCTACTCATCTGTTTGCCGGTCAAGGACTTGTTCCATGTGTAGCTCGTCGTCTCGTGTCTCTGTGATGAGAGTGGGAAACAAACAATCTCTAACTAGAAGACACAACTACAAACTTGTTATGGACGTCAAACTTTAAATTCGCTTTTTTCGAAGCCTAAACTTTAAACTTAAATTGGGGAATGAAAGACTCAAGTAAAACAATAAGACAAAGGATGTTGTATATTTTCCCCAGGCTACTTCGAGTTTAAAATATGCCCAACTGGCGACCCCAAAGTGAAGGAAACTCAGCACTGCTTTGACAAGTACCCGCTACAGCTAGCCCCATCCAGTGGTTCCGGGACAAAGTACTACGTTGGTAACGATTCTAAGATGATGAGCATAGAAGTGCAGTTACCTCCACACCTGGTCTGCAAGTTTTGTGTGCTCCAGTGGCGATATCATGCAGGTACGTTCTTTCGGGAAATATCCAGCGGTCTTTTGGGAAATGTCCAGAAAGTCTCTAACCGGGTCATAAGTGCCGTAGTGCAAGTCAGAAGTCTCCAATATTTTAACGTGTTTTAATTCGAGTCTTTGCTTCCCCAATCTAATGTTTAAGATTCGTGTTGAAAATAAGAATTTGAAGTTAAATTTGACACCTATTACAAGTTAGTAATAGTTGTCTTTCAAGGCAATAATCTTGTAATTCTTGTGTTGCCAATTCTTGATCCTGTACGGCAGCCCTCGGGGATTGACAGAGTGAGGCAGCGGGGAAAGCGTCGCACCAAGCACGAACTCCATAGCTCTAGCGACGACCCACAGGCGTCTCCGAAAAATTTAACTCGTGAACCGAAGGGTGCGGCCCGGAATCGAACCCACAACCTTCGGAGCCCGAGTCAAACGACTTGACCACTTCGCTAGAGAGACTCCCTTGTTCGCGCTTAAAGACAGACAAACCATGTGATATTCTAAAATAATAACACAGAAAACACATTGTAGTCTTTGGTTTCTAGAATTCTTGGTCGTGTCCAGCCTCCCCTGCGGCAGTTGCATGTCCAGATACTTTCAGGACGCCCATGAGTCCCGGTTTTTCCCTTAGTCAAATCAAATATATAATTTAATCGATCTCTTTCCTACTTGTCAGTTGCAGACAGTAATTCGATTTTCATCGTGGTTGTCTGTCTGTTGTGACTGGTGAAGAACTAGTTGTAAACTGTTAGCATTGCAACAACATGGCGCATGTGACGGGCGAAATGTACTAAGGTCTTGTGTTATTTGTTTAACTGATTCAGTGGCAGACAAACAGTAGGTATGGACCAACCATGGCAGGCACATAATCAAATGAACAAGTATTATAATGTAATGTCCGTTCTCTGAACATTGAAATTGCGGAGGATACCACGAAACAAAACAAATAGAACGACGACCCTAGTACAGCGAAAAATCGCCCTTCTGTCCAAACGAAAGGAAACATTTGGAGATATATTATCCTTCGTTTTAATTACGGTATTAATTAAGGAATATGATTAGTAATATAGAGAGATGAACGTTTCGTGTGGAATAGGTATCCTCGCTTCAGAGGTCACAGATTGTGAGAATTGTATGCATTTTTTTTTGCCCTGAGCATGCAGGGATGCGGGGGAATGAACACGTTGATAGGCTGGCAGGGAATGCACCTCTTGGTGGCAGATTACCTATGGACAAGGTAGAGTTGGTCGAGCGCCTACGAGACCAGGTGAAGAAGGCAGGGGAACAAATTGAGAACCCGTATGTAGAAAGAATGATATTGTGGAGGAACGGCGGAGGTTCTGGAAGAATTATCTTAATGATATTGTTGGGCGCTTCAAGCTTATAGAAGGCATTTACTTGTAATCATGCGTGACTGTGGTCGCCGTGGCCGTGGGGTTACACCGCCTGCCTTCACTCTGAAGGTCGTGGATTCGTTTCTGGACTTTGCCATTCGGTTCACAAGTACAATTTTCTCGAAGATTTCTTACAAGGGCTCGTCGCTAGAACTACGGAGTCTGTGCTTTGTGCGGCGCTCTCGGAAGACCGTTCTCAGGCAAGAGACCAAGCTAGACGGGACACAACTCTTTGGAATGAAGTAGATCCTCTTACCCTACATTTCTTTTCAATCAATCAATCAGGTGCCGTCTCCACAATGAAGGTTGCCTGCAGTGGATCTCCAACACTGTCTGTCTCTCGCCCTGACTGTACATTCTGTCAGATTGCTGTTCGTCCATCTCTTGATGTCATCTTCCCACTTGTATCGTTGTCTACCTCTTGCCCTCAACCTTACCCTCCAGTATGATTTTATAAGAGTATAATGTTTTTTAACGTGGCCGAAATATATAAATACCTCTTTTTTTTTTTTTTAATGTGGCTGAATGAGGCTTTTGTACGTTTATCACGTGCTGCGTGTCTTTCACGTTTGTTTGGTTTGTTTATAAATGTCGCTTCCACCTGACCTCCCGGCAGGAAACAGCTGGGGCACCGACCCTGGTGGCAGGTCGTGTGTAGGCTGTGGGTATCAGGAGGAGTTCTACGGCTGTGCCGACATCCAAATCCTGCCTTCGCAGCCCCACTAGCACAGAAGTACCAGGAGGAGATCTACGGCTGTGCCGACATCCAGATCTTGCCTTCGCAGCCCCGCTAGCACAGAAGAGTACCCTTGACCCCTGCAGCAGTTCAGAACCTTCAGGGTGAATCTCAAACTCCATAACAGGAGCATGTATCCATTAATATTGCTTTCATTCCTCATGTTTTTCTTTCTTTCTGATTTTATGATGCCAGTCAATACACATTAATTTATTAATCCATGATACAGTCCACGTGGTTCCCTAGATGTTATGTTTATATATGGCAGGAACTGACAGATGTCTGGGGTGTTATGTTTATATATGACAGGAACCGACAGATGTCTGGGATGTTATGTTTATATATGGCAGGAACTGACAGATGTCTGGGATGTTATGTTTATATATGACAGGAAGTGACAGATGTCTGGGGTGTTATGTTTATATATGACAGGAACTGACAGATGTCTGGGGTGTTATGTTTATATATGACAGGAACTGACAGATGTCTGGGGTGTTATGTTTATATATGGCAGGAACTGACAGATGTCTGGGGTGTTATGTTTATATATGACAGGAACCGACAGATGTCTGGGATGTTATGTTTATATATGGCAGGAACTGACAGATGTCTGGGATGTTATGTTTATATATGACAGGAAGTGACAGATGTCTGGGGTGTTATGTTTATATATGACAGGAACTGACAGATGTCTGGGGTGTTATGTTTATATATGACAGGAACTGACAGATGTCTGGGGTGTTATGTTTATATATGACAGGAACTGACAGATGTCTGGGATGTTATGTTTATATATGACAGGAACTGACAGATGTCTGGGATGTTATGTTTATATATGACAGGAACTGACAGATGTCTGGGATGTTATGTTTATATATGACAGGAACTGACAGATGTCTGGGATGTTATGTTTATATATGACAGGAACTGACAGGTGTCTGGGGTATTATGTTTATATAGGACAGATGTCTGGGATGTTATATTTATATATGACAGGAACTGACATATGTCTGAGATGTTATGTTTATATATGACAGGAACTGACAGATGTCTAGGATGTTATGTTTATATATGACAGGAACTGACAGGTGTCTGTGGTATTATGTTTATATATGACAGGAACTGACAGATGCCTGCGATGTTATGTTTATATATGACAGGAACTGACAGATGTCTGGGATGTTATGTTTATATATGACAGGAACTGACAGATGTCTGGAATGTTATGTTTATATATGACAGGAACTGACAGATGTCTGGGATGTTATGTTTATATATGACAGGAACTGACAGATGTCTGGGATGTTATGTTTATATATGACAGGAACTGACAGATGTCTGGGATGTTATGTTTATATATGACAGGAACTGACAGATGTCTGGGATGTTATGTTTATATATGACAAGAACTGATAGATGTCTGGGATGTTATATATATATATGACAGGAACTGACAGATGTCTGGGATGTTATATTTATATATGACAGGAACTGACAGATGTCTGGGATGTTATATTTATATATGACAGGAACTGACAGATGTCTGGGATGTTATGTTTATACATGACAGGAACTGACAGATGTCTGGGATGTTATGTTTATATATGACAGGAACTGACAGATGTCTAGGGTGTTATGTTTATATATGACAGGAACTGACAGATGTCTGGGGTGTTATGTTTATATATGACAGGAACTGACAGATGTCTGGGATGTTATGTTTATATATGACAGGAACTGACAGATGTCTGGGATGTTATGTTTATATATGACAGATGTCTGGGATGTTATGTTTATATATGACAGGAACTGACAGATGTCTGGGATGTTATGTTTATATATGACAGGAACTGACAGATGTCTGGGATGTTATGTTTATATATGACAGATGTCTGGGATGTTATGTTTATATATGACAGGAACTGACAGATGTCTGGGATGTTATGTTTATATATGACAGGAACTGACAGATGTCTGGGATGTCCTGTTTATATATGACAGGAACTGACAGAAGTCTGGGATGTTATGTTTATATATGACAGGAACTGACAGATGTCTGGGGTGTTATGTATATATATGACAGGAACTGACAGATGTCTGGGGTGTTATGTTTATATATGACAGGAACTGACAGATGTCTGGGATGTTATGTTTATATATGACAGGAACTGACAGATGTCTGGGATGTTATGTTTATATATGACAGATGTCTGGGATGTTATGTTTATATATGACAGGAACTGATAGATGTCTGGGATGTCATGTTTATATATGACAGGAACTGACAGAAGTCTGGAATGTTATGTTTATATATGACAGGAACTGACAGATGTCTGGGGTGTTATGTATATATATGACAGGAACTGACAGATGTCTGGGGTGTTATGTATATATATGACAGGAACTGACAGATGTCTGGGGTGTTATGTTTATATATGACAGGAACTGACAGATGTCTGGGGTGTTATGTTTATATATGACAGGAACTGACAGATGTCTGGGGTGTTATGTTTATATATGACAGGAACTGACAGATGTCTGGGATGTTATGTTTATATATGACAGGAACTGACAGAAGTCTGGGATGTTATATTTATATATGGCAGGAACTGACAGATGTCTGGGATGTTATGTTTATATATGACAGGAACTGACAGATGTCTGGGGTGTTATGTTTATATATGACAGGAACTGACAGATGTCTGGGATGTCATGTTTATATATGACAGGAACTGACAGATGTCTGGGATGTCATGTTTATATATGACAGGAACTGACAGATGTCTGGGATGTTATGTTTATATATGACAGGAACTGACAGATGTCTGGGATGTTATGTTTATATATGACAGGAACTGACAGATGTCTGGGATGTTATGTTTATATATGACAGGAACTGACAGATGTCTGGGATGTTATGTTTATATATGACAGGAACTGACAGATGTCTGGGATGTTATGTTTATATATGACAGGAACTGACAGATGTCTGGGATGTCATGATTATATATGACAGGAACTGACAGATGTCTGGGATGTTATGTTTATATATGACAGGAACTGACAGATGTCTGGGATGTTATGTTTATATATGGCAGGAACTGACAGATGTCTGGGATGTTATGTTTATATATGGCAGGAACTGACAGATGTCTGGGATGTTATGTTTATATATGACAGATGTCTGGGATGTTATGTTTATATATGACAGGAACTGACAGATGTCTGGGGTGTTATGTTTATATATGACAGATGTCTGGGGTGTTATGTTTATATATGGCAGGAACTGACAGATGTCTGGGATGTTATGTTTATATATGACAGGAACTGACAGATGTCTGGGGTGTTATGTTTATATATGACAGGAACTGACAGATGACTGATGTGTTATGTTTATATATGACAGGAACTGACAGATGTCTGGGATGTTATGTTTATATATAACAGGAACTGACAGATGTCTGGGATATTATGTTTATATATGATAGGAACTGACAGATGTCTGGGATGTTATGTTTATATATGACAGGAACTGACAGATGTCTGGGATGTTATGTTTATATATGACAGGAACTGACAGATGTCTGGGATGTTATGTTTATATATGACAGGAACTGACAGATGTCTGGGATGTTATGTTTATATATGACAGGAACTGACAGATGTCTGGGATGTTATGTTTATATATGACAGGAACTGACAGATGTCTGGGATGTATGTGATGTGTCGACGTGGTGGTCTGCTGCTGCATTACTGGGACAAAGAAGACTGAAACATCCTATGAGCATTTCATTATTGGAACAAAGATGACCGAAATGCCCTAAGAAAATTCTCTTACTGTGACAAAGAAGACTGAAAGACGCTATGAACATTTCATTACTGTGGTGACAGCTACATAAACTATTTATGGAAACGATGTGGAGAAAAAATGAGGACTGTAAATCAGAGCATGATGGCATGAATAAACTGGGCATGAAAGAAATGTCCAAGATCTTGAGACTCACAACACTACATTGTGGAAATAGAGCACGCCTTCCTTGAAGAGTCTCTACCTCCAGGGACACCCACACAAACAAATTCAACAAGACTGCTTTGTTTATTCACTCTTTGTTTATTGTTCAGTGGCAATATGTTATGAAACATATAACTCATACACGCTTTGTTTATTGTTCAATGGGGGTATGTTATGAGACACAGTGTACTGCAAGAATAAAGCATTATATAGACTTGTTATCAATTGAGGAGAGAGAGCAACAGCGGGGTGGTACAGCAGAGAGATAGTGACTGTATGCACAATGCAGCACAGGTAAATATTTGATAGTGTATACATCCACCCAAGGCTGACCTGGCTTCCACATACAATGTCCACTTCTAACTTCAGCACACCTGGTTGGAATCCCAATCTGGATGCTATGAATGTTTACAAAGTAAGTTGAAGATGGTATACTTAACACTCTACCATATCCTGGGGTAGTGGATTCAATGCCTGGCTCTCTCAGACAAGGGTGAATAACCTTGGCCACCTGTCTGCATTATTAGCTGTCCTCACAGTTGGACACTGACAACAGCAGGCCACACAAGCCACTGCCCAGGTAAAGTGACTTAACTAGAAATGCCAGCCACAACACATGGATGATTCTGTTATACACACATCTAGACCCTTGCTGGTGTTATAGAGTTAGCACACTGTGCTGAAAATCTCCTTGTGTAATCTATAGGAGCAGCAGACTGAAGCCCTTATGGAGATACATATGTGCAGCAAAAGAAATCCTTGAATCAAATCTACGCCTGCTGACTGCATGAGGGCATTGGGTGTCCGACTTTCTTCACCACGTGTGCACTTCCACAATGCTGTCAGATATACTGCTAACCTCCCGTGTCCGAACAATTACAGGCAAGCCTTCATTAATAACAAATTATAATTACATTCTCTTCAAACAAAATAATAATACCCCTCCACACCAAAAGCACACAAATAAAAAAACCTGTGTGTGTTGTTCCCTCCATCCAGCTTCCTGGTCACATGTAGTGTGTTTATTCTAACGCCAGTGTCAGGTCGTCAGTGGCCAACTCCACCTTTAAACGTCATTCATTGGACATTTTGTCAATCATTCACAATCTAAAACATGTGGACTAATGGCCAGCCTTACACAAAACATATTCTGTGGACAATTGTTCAATTTCAGACAATCCATATTCTGTGGACAATTGTTCAATCTGACACAATCATATTCAATGAACATCCAACAATTTGTCATCTTTTCAAGCTAGGCTGAGAATGATATTCTCACTGCTTGTTCCAAGGAATAAAAGACACATATTCTCTCTCACAGCCCGGAGTGGACAACTTTGATTGTGCCACTCCTCTAGGACTGGTCATCATCTGGCAATCGCAGGTGAATCCCCAGTTTGGCCAGCTGCTGTCTCAGGAAGGCCACTGCTTGTGGTGCATTGAAAGCCAGGATTCGGTAAACATGGCCCAGAAAGGACAGGCTGTGAATGGTCAGGCCAAACGCAGTAGCCATGATGCAGCTGGCAACGATCAGAAAGAAGAACATCCCTCCAAAAACTGCACCAGCAAAAGCTACAGCCACGGCTGAAAATGCAATCATTATTTTTGGTGAGTAAGTAAGTAATTCAAATTAAGAAATCAGTAACATTGGTGATATCAAAGGAAAAGGTGACACCAAAATGTGAAATGGAAATAGAAGGGACAATTCTAAACCAAGTGGATAGTTTTAAATACCTAGAGACATTTATAACATCAGATGGAAGATGTACAACAAAGATTAACAGCAGAATAGGGAAACCAAAAGCTGCATTTCAGAAAATGAAAAGTGTCTTATGCAATAAGTTGCTATCAATGAATGTAAGAAAGACAGTGCTGAAGTGCTATAAAGAACCAGTTTTGCTGAATGGCAGTGAATCTTGGAATGTAAATGAACAAATTAGGAATAACTTATAAGCAACAGAGATGTGGTTCCTGAGATGAATGTTGTAATTTCCTTAGACTGCCAGAGTAACTAATGACGATTGCCTGAAAGAGGCTAATGAAACTAGAACATTATATAAAACAACAATAAGAAAGAGACATACATCTTTCTTTGGTCATGTGATGAGAAGAGAGGCATTGGCGAACATCGTGACAACTGGAAAGATCGAGGGGAACAGAGGCAGAGGCAGACCAAGAGAAATGATGCTGGACGGATTGAGCCGGTGGCATGGAGGAATATCATCAGCAGAGTTGATCCAGAAAACCAAAGACCGAGATCTGTGGAGAGACTTGAACGCCTACGCCAGCTGGCAGGGCACTTGATGATGATGATGATGAAGTAATTCCAAGTTCCTGTCACACACCTTAAGCTGCTTGGGGCATATAGTGTTGGGCACATATTTCCCCAGGCCAATCTGCACTCGGTGGGTGGTGGGGTCAGTACCCCGCTGGCCACACCTGGACTTCCCCAGACATCACCTGGTGCCTATGACAGGCTGAGTCCACCTGAGAGCCCAGGTCCATTAAACAATGTGAATCCAAAAATTATTTCTAGTACTCACGGCATACCGTGTGCCTGACAGAAAAACACCTCACCAGTAAGGGGATTCATTTCTAGTACTCACGGCATACCGTGCGCCTGACAGAAAAACACCTCACCAGTAAGGGGATTCATTTCTAGTACTCACGGCATACCGTGTGCCTGACAGAAATACACCTCACCAGTAAGGGGATTCATTTCTAGTACTCACGGTGTGCCGTGAGCCTGACAGAAATGCACCTCACCAGTAAGGGGATTCATTTCTAGTACTCACGGTGTGCCGTGTGCCTGACAGAAATACACCTCACCAGTAAGGGGATTCATTCTCACTTCAATCGTGAACTATAGCAGTGCCGGGTGGTTGTGTTGTATTTTGACAGTTACAGACGATGCAAGTTGAGTTATCTCTGCCAGATCAACAGCCAATGTTTCTCTGCCAGATCAACAGGCAATGTTTCTCTGCCAGATGGACAGCCAATGTTTCTCTGCCAGATCAACAGGCAATGTATTTCTGCCAGATGGACAGCCAATGTTTCTCTGGCAGACGGACATCCAAATGTTTCTCTGCCCTTATTGTAACAGACACGTCCCACTTACACACATCTTTGTATCGTAGTAGAGGTCGACCCTGACATCTCTTATCCACCTGTAATTCACCAAAAAAGATGTCCTTTGGTATTCTACCATCATCCATCCTTCTAACATGTCCTATCCATCTAAGTCTACGAAGACTGAGCATGGAGCACACCGTCACACAACCTGATCTTTCCAGTACTTCAGTATTTGTGATTTTGTCTTGCCACTTAATACCAAGTATTCTTTGCAGACACTGCATATGAAAGCTGTTTAAACATTTCTCTTGGTGTGAGTAAGTTGTCCAGGTTTCACTGCCATAAAGAAGAGTACTAAGGACACAGGCTTGATAGACAAGGACTTTTGTTTTGACAGTAAGCTTCCTGTTCTCCCAGACTCCTTTTGTTAACCTGTTCATTGTTGTTGCTGCCTTACCAACCCTGATGTTTAATTCCTGGTCTAGGGATGATTTGCTATTTACCTCTGATCCTAGATATGTAAAATGTTCTACTATCTCCAGTTCAGCGTCGTCAATCAGTGGAAAATCCTGGACACATGATTCTTACATTCCAGGTTGCAAGCCGAAGCATGAGGTTTTTATTTTTCTGTTTAGTAGTACCTGGTGCATTGGTTTTACAGTCTGCAATTCAGATTGTGTCCTAGCCCCAAGCACCCATTGAAGCAGGCAGGCTGTGGCGGATCAGCACCAAACTGGCCGGGGGTTCCCCAGCTTGAGGCAGGCGGTAGCTGATCAGTGACGCCTGTAGGTGCCTCCCACCGTCAGAGGCAACCCGTGGCACCCCATGTCTATGCCAATTGACAAGGATTATAACCCATAATTGCTACCTCTCGCTTCAATTCAGAGACCGATTAAGACCAGGGATGGAGTTATACCTCTCCATAGCACAAAGCCTGGGCTAAAATATAGAGACCATATGTTGCCCACGCAGCATGATCCTTCTCTCGGCCTACTTAGTTCACTTCAGAGGATTGGTAACACCAATACATCTGGAACAAGACAAGCTGCAAAATCTGCTGGATCAGCAAAGGAATGCTCAAACTGTCCGCCTGTCAGAGCTTCGATCCTAGACCAGCCGTCAACCAAGGCTTAGGGCCTGGTCTGCCCTGCCATGACATTTTGTCTTTAGGTTGCATTTCCTCACACCAAGATAAGGCTTGTACCCTCCCAATTGTGCTCTTCTGCCCGAAGCCGTTGGCACAATGTGGGATGTTGGGTTTGGTAAGCGCCGCCCAACATTAGGCTTGTAAATTCCTTGCTGTGTAATTATGGCTGTCATGTGTACCAATGTCCTGCCTGTGTAATTACTGATACTGTTGTACTAATGTCCTATCTGTGTAATTGTGGCAGTCGTGTGTACCAATGCTGTGTAATTATGGCTGTCATGTGTACCAATGTCCTGCCTGTGTAATTACTGATACTGTTGTACTAATGTCCTATCTGTGTAATTATGGCTGTCATGTGTACCAATGTCCTGTCTGTGTAATTACTGATGCTGTTGTACTAATGTCCTATCTGTGTAATTATGGCTGTCATGTGTACCAATGTCCTGTCTGTGTAATTACTGATACCGTTGTACTAATGTCCTATCTGTGTAATTATGGCTGTCGTGTGTACAAATGCTATGTAATTTTGGCTGTCATGTGTACCAATGTTCTGACTGTGTACTAACCCATTATCATGGCTATGTCATTCTGGCTGCTGTTTGTGCCTATTTACTACTGCAAAGAAAACAGGAAATCTTACCTTGACAAAAAATGAAGCACACAAGCCACAGAATAAATGTTCCACACACGAACAAAAAGAAGCAAATGAATGGCAAGAAACCAAACAGCACCAGGAACAGCAACAGCAACGTGGAACACGGAGACTCTGCCAGGTTCCTTTTGGCATACGAAACACTGGGGATAGTGTCAACACAAACACGTTCATTTGTGACACAAATGACAATGTTAGTTAATTCTGGCCTTCCTGATTAACTTATCTAACAATGTATACAACAACCCTTTACACAGATGACATGTATTTATATTCTTCAAGTTGAAGTGTAGCCATCATGTGAAGTTATCAACATCTTGTAACAGGCTGATCGCAGTATGCTGCTCTCATCACCACCAACCATAAAGGCTCTCTATCTTTTGCTAGTTCCCCTGCCACAGGCACTCTGATGCCCAGGATGTTTTTTATGTCTTGTGTCCATCTTCATGGTTTCCTGCGTGTTCTTCCGGGAGTGTTGCCTTTCATGACTGTTCTTCTATCACTGACATCTTACATGACAGAAATATTTTAGCTGGACAGACATGCAGCTTGTCATAAGCCAGTTGTCTTTATGCTCAGACATTGTAGAATGGTAGTAGATTTCTTCTCTTCTTCGTCACAGTATTCTAAGATTAGTTTTTCACAAGTAAGTTCCACAGTCTTGATTTACTTCTTCAGCGTGACCGTGACACAGGGCAAGATTTATTGTGTATCCCACCCATCCTCAATCAAATTTAAGCTGTAGCTAATGAAATTTTAAACAAATATTTTCTTGTTATAACTGCAAACACTGAAAATTTTGTGTTATTTTTAATGACGTTTTTCCAATGATATGACTTACGGCACTGGCAGAGAGTGATGGATTCATTCATGAATTCAGCAAAAATAGACAGAAACTAATTTCAACAGTTTTACATTTTCATGTGAATCAAATGCTATTTTTATGCTCAGGATAGGAGAAGAAATACAAGATATTTACATTCATTTTCACAAAAGTTCAACGGCAAACAGATGACATCATCTGAGCAACAAGGTTCATACATGAATGAGTATAAGTCCTGTGGCCACATGTTTCTGAGACATGTGCACTGAATGTGCAGCTGCAGAAGTGAGACATGTGCACTGAATGTGCAGCTGCAGAAGTGAGACATGTGCACTGAATGTGCAGCTGCAGAAGTGAGACATGTGCACTGAATGTGCAGCTGCAGAAGTACTGTCAATACAGATGTCTTTGTTATTGCTTGAATATTGATTGACTTAAGATGCAGTAACGATGTCACCACACGCTTGAATACACCTCACAACTTCTCTGAGATGACGTATGGATTGTCTGAGCGACCACACAAATTGTCACATCATTTCTCAGCCAAGTGTGGTTAGCTGCTCAGTACATGATTTCACTTCTTCAACAAGCAGAGTAGAGAAGACTTCTTCAACAAGCAGAGTAGAGGAGACTTCTTCAACAAGCAGAGTAGAGGAGACTTCTTCAACAAGCAGAGTAGAGGAGGAGACTTCTTCAACAAGCAGAGTAGAGAAGACTTCTTCAACAAGCAGAGTAGAGGAGACTTCTTCAACAAGTAGAGTAGAGGAGACTTCTTCAACAAGCAGAGTATAGGAGACTTCTTCAACAAGCAGAGTATAGGAGACTTCTTCAACAAGCAGAGTAGAGGCGACTTCTTCAACAAGCAGAGTAGAGGAGACTTCTTCAACAAGCAGAGTAGAGGAGACTTCTTCAACAAGCAGAGTATAGGAGACTTCTTCAACAAGCAGAGTAGAGGAGACTTCTTCAACAAGCAGAGTAGAGGAGGAGACTTCTTCAACAAGCAGAGTAGAGGAGGAGACTTCTTCAACAAGTAGAGTAGAGGAGACTTCTTCAACAAGCAGAGTAGAGGAGACTTCTTCAACAAGCAGAGTAGAGGAGGAGACTTCTTCAACAAGCACAGTAGAGGAGACTTCTTCAACAAGCAGAGTAGAGGAGACCTCTTCAACAAGCAGAGTAGAGGAGGAGACTTCTTCAACAAGTAGAGTAGAGGAGACTTCTTCAACAAGCAGAGTAGAGGAGACTTCTTCAACAAGCAGAGTAGAGGAGACTTCTTCAACAAGCAGAGTAGAGGAGGAGACTTCTTCAACAAGCACAGTAGAGGAGACTTCTTCAACAAGCAGAGTAGAGGAGACTTCTTCAACAAGCAGAGTAGAGGAGGAGACTTCTTCAACAAGTAGAGTAGAGGAGACTTCTTCAACAAGCAGAGTAGAGGAGACTTCTTCAACAAGCAGAGTAGAGGAGACTTCTTCAACAAGCAGAGTAGAGGAGGAGACTTCTTCAACAAGCAGAGTAGAGGAGACTTATTCAACAAGCAGAGTAGAGGAGACTTCTTCAACAAGCAGAGTAGAGGAGGAGACTTCTTCAACAAGCAGAGTAGAGGAGACTTCATCAACAAGAAGAGTATAGGAGACTTCTTCAACAAGCAGAGTAGAGGAGACTTCATCAACAAGCAGAGTAGAGGAGAAGACTTCTTCAACAAGTAGAGTAGAGGAGACTTCTTCAACAAGCAGAGTAGAGGAGACTTCATCAACAAGAAGAGTATAGGAGACTTCTTCAACAAGCAGAGTAGAGGAGACTTCATCAACAAGCAGAGTAGAGGAGAAGACTTGTTCAACAAGTAGAGTAGAGGAGACTTCTTCAACAAGTAGAGTAGAGGAGACTTCTTCAACAAGAAGAGTATAGGAGACTTCTTCAACAAGCAGAGTAGAGGAGACTTCATCAACAAGCAGAGTAGAGGAGAAGACTTCTTCAACAAGTAGAGTAGAGGAGACTTCTTAACAAGCAGAGTAGAGGAGACTTCTTCAACAATCAGAGTAGAGGAGGAGACTTCTTCAACAAGTAGAGTAGAGGAGAATTTCCATTGGAATGTCACGTTGTGTGACTGGAGAAAACCTGCACTAATGGCTACGCTAATTGTTTATCAATGAATACAGCTAGTATCATATAACTACGTGTGTGTTTTTATTTTCTATATTCTCCATAGTGCTTTGTTTTAACCTTACAAAATACAGCATCCAACAATCAAAATATAAAGCTGCATACAAACACTAATCACACATACACACATAAGCATATTGGGAAGCATTTACACACATACATTGTTCCATGAATACACACATACATATACAAGATGGCGGATAAACATTTAAACCATTAAAGCTCTGGAGTGTTTAAGCTTGTGGCTACGGTTTGCATTTGCACTTTCCTCACGTAGTGCATGGTTCCGTCGCCCTGCTACTGAGTGTGTGGCGCGAAACTGTGAGCTGTGAATTTCACGTGGAATGCTTTTACATCTATCCGCGGTTGTTTGTAGCGTGAACTGCATGTTCGGAACAATGGCGGCCGGCTGTTGCTGAATTGACTGGTTTGTCTTTATGGTTCACGAGTGCATTTTTCAGGAGACTCCTGAGAGTCATCGCTGGAGCTTTGGAGTTCATGCTTTGTGCGGCGCTTTCCCTGTGGAAAGAAACTGAGCCATAAGGGGATAAAACCCGGGTCAGTGAAGTCTTTCTGGTGACTGCCGATTCCATCGACGAAGAACTGTAATTTTCGTGGAGGACTTTTGTGTTGGCATTCTGGCAGCGGCATTATGCAGTGTACCTGTGTGGGCTGTTGGCTTGCTGATGCTCCCGTCTATTCCATTGTTCACATAGGGCAGTGAGGAGCATTTTATGTGATATTCACTGGCACAGGAACGGAGCATAATGGGAACTAACTAACTAACACATACACATTCATACATACACACTCACATATAGTTACATTAATACATACACACACAAAGTTACAATATACACTTACAGCCCCACACACACAGTTACATTAATACACTTAATCATATATACACTTACAGTCCCCCTCACACTCTCACACATAAAGGTACAATAATACACTTACACATATATACTTACAGCCCCACACACACTCACACACTGCTTACCTCTGCCAAAGGAAATCTGTGGATGCCACGTGGGGGTAGATGTCATGTATGAAGCGGAGGATGCTGTTCACAGCTGGGCTCTCCCACAATTTTTGCATCCAATACATGTCTGTTCTCCGAAGGTCTCCTTAAACAGAGAAGAGATTACATTGGAAAATGAGGTCAAACCATATTTACAGATGTTTAACTGAGTGTTTCCAAGTGGTCAAAAGCCCCTTCCTCAAGCTACAAAGACTGTGGGTGTGTTCTCAGACTCCGTCATACAGTTGACGAGTGCACTTGTTTTGGGTGTTGTCTCTAAGCTATAGAGTTTGTGCTCTGTGCAACACTTTCACAAGGCCACTATGGATAGAAGACCAAGTAATGGGATTACAGTGCCACGTGTGACTACAGTGCCAGGTGTGGCTACAGTGCCAGGTGAGACTACAGTGCCACGTGTGACTACAGTGCCAGGTGAGACTACAGTGCCAGGTGAGACTACAGTGCCAGGTGTGACTACTGTGCCAGGTGTGACTACAGTGCCAGGTGTGACTACAGTGCCAGGTGTCGCTAGAGTGCCTAGTGTGACCACAGTGCCAGGTGTGACTACTGTGCCAGGTGTGGCTACAGTGCCAGGTGTAGCTACAGTAACTACAGTGCCAGGTGTGGCTACAGTGCCAGGTGTGGCTAGAGTGCCTATTGTCACCAAAGTGCTCGGTGTGACTACAGTGACAGGTCAGACTAGTGACTGGTATGACTACAGTAAATGGTGACACTACAGTGCCTGGTGTGACTACAGTGCCTGGTGTGACTACAGTGCCTGGTGACTTTCCTCTTTTTAACCTGCTGCCCTTTGCCTTCTTAATTTCACTATGCAGTGGACGCTGTGTGTTTGCGTTGACTCTGAGGTAGGCGCGTGCTCAGCAAATTTGTATTCTGTCCCCCATGGTTGGAAAATCAAGAAGGTAGCACATCGCTCTGCATGCTGTGTCTCTTGTACATCCAAGAATAATATGCATAGCCTCATTCTGTATCCTTTCCATTTGCTTATGGCTGAGAGTCAGGATTGCCATCGCATACACAAAAAACAGAAAGGACCAGACCCTCGTATATATACATAGATGGCACTGCTCACAGTTTGCCGCCGCCATCATCCACATCGCGGCCAAACTCCATTTGACCTTGGTTATCATCTGGTCTATGTGCTCAGTATAAGCAAGGCTTCGATAAAATCATATTGCCTGCATTCTTTCCAGTCTCTGAGCACAGATTTACAGTTGCTGTTGAAGTGTTGACAATATGATTATTCAAAGAGAATCATGTCACTGTTGCCTTCGTTGGACTGACCACTGCAACAGCTTCAAAACACCACGTGCTTGTGCGATTGAGTTCGGTTTGTAGTTCTACGGCAATCTGATCTCTATCCTTACCCTGACGATACACTGATACATCGTCGGCATATGACAATGTCCTCCCTGGTCCAGTGATCTGCTACCGGTGATTCTCACAGTGTGGGTGTTGAACAGCACCAGAGATAATGGTGATCCCTGTGAGATATATATAGACTTAACATTCCTTCATTCTTTCACTCAGGAAGGGCACCTGAAAAGAACCCTGAATGGAAACCTACAAGGCAAAAGAATGTAGAGAGACCTAAAAATATGTGGAAAAGAGAGTTAGAGATTTATTTAAGTAATATAGGCAAGCAAAGAACCTCAATGGCTCGGAAAGCTGAAGAAAAAGAAGAAGAATATAGGCAAGGTATGGGGTGAGCCGGGTGGAGATGTAAGAAAGTAACTGCAAAGAGTAGAAGAGCTTGCATGAAATTGTTGTGGATCTTTGCTTCAAAGGGGATTCAAGACAGAAGCAGAAGGAGGAGGAGGAGGAGGAGGAGGAGGAGGAGGAGGAGGAGGAGGAGAAGAAGAAGAAGAAGAAGAAGAAGAAGAAGAAGAAGAAGAAGAAGAAGAAGAAGAAGAAGAAGAAGAAGAAGAAGAAGAAAAACAAAAATTCATATACAGAATTAGATGATGTACAGAGTACAATTTGTCAGTTCTATTCTCAATAGCACTGGTTTCATAATTAATGCTCCTGGACTGGAGTAATCTGTAAAATGGTCAACAGTGTAACACAGTAACACAGTTATGTTTGTTCATGCTCTGATAACCTACGATCAATGTTGATAAATGTGAGAAGTTTAATATAAAATTGAAAAAGCTGTAAATCAAAGATTACAATTATACTGATTCTATAGAAGATAATAGGATAAACATTCTAAACATATACAGCAGACAGAATCTCAAAATACCCAGAATACAAAACAATATCATATATATTACAATAAACTATATATATATATATATTGTCAGGGTCTTAAACTTGGCTCGCTTTCCTAACTAGTGTGAGACAATACAAATACAACGTGAATTGACGTAAGACTCAACGATACATCGTTTGGTGGATTTATTAACATATCAAATACAGAACGATGATCACACAATACATATAATGAATACTTTACAACTTACATCCACAATACAGTCACAAGTCTGACTCGCAAGATGTCCAGACACTCGCCTTTCAAACAGAAACCACACAATGCCTTTCTCACACGTCCGTCCTGTTCCGTGTCCCCAGAGCTGTCTGGACCTGGTAGGCAACTTGCCTCCTGCCTGACGTGGCGTCACGTGGCAGTCGTGCGTCTTGCGTTGGCGGCCTGACCGCTGGTAGCCGGCGATCTCGCAGGCCAGTAACTCATTCGCCTGGCGGCGGCAACGAAGTGGTTGCATCCCTTACTGGGAGCTAAGTCGCCCTGGCGGTCGTAACGATTGTCCCTGCATCGCTTGTCCACTGTCGGACTCTGACACGCTCCCCCGGTAACTCCATGAAAGATGTCGTCTTTCATGCTATGTCTGTACCTGTTGGGTGAATAGTATACCCTTGTCAGAGTCTACCTTTCCATTGTTATACAAAACGTTATCAAAATTACACACATGCCATAGAAATATATAAGAACTGGGAGTTGGGTACAAAGACATGTGGTGCTTCATGTTTAACACATATCAGGCTTCCACCCTCTCGATGGCTGGTTACCTCAATCGTATTATCACCCAGTCGGATCAGTAGCACCAGCTTCACGCAATCTACGTCAACGCAATTTGAAAAAAAAATAATAATATGGTTCTTGACACAAAAACCATCTCGCGAGACTGAAATACGACTTTATATAAGTCGTATAAAACACTCAAACCCTGTCCCTACTTGGCCAGGAGTTATTGTGTTGGTATACAATGTTGGCAACCCTTTGCCATGCCCAGTAGATGCCTGCCTGTGGTGTCAACACTTTAACCAACAACATGTTATATTACACACAACAACATTAGCATATACATTTCAAATTATGGCCCTTTGTGTGAAAATGTCATAACAATAAAATGAAAGGGAAATAATTTTAACATTAGTGAAACACAATAATTTACAATAACTATTTAAATTCGTAGGTGTCATTGCTTGACGTTTTCTTCATATTAACGAAAAAAGTCGGTAATATGAATACGATTAATCAAGATATGATTCTAAGATTACATTAGAGAAATAAATAAACACACAATTCGTGTATTCAATTTTATAGAATCGCAAACATTTTAAAATCGTCAAAACTTTTTAACATTTTCAATGTTGTCTGCTATTTTTGTTCTAAATTTATAATTAATCCGGAAGTACACACGAGCTGTACAATCAGCTGATGGTAAAGATTGTAGAACACACCTGTTCCGGTTTGATGTAGTTAAAGAATGAACAATGTTTGTCAAAGTTCGTGGTGGATTTTGGTACACAATCTTCTGGATTACGATCGAATGTTCATGTGTTAGCTGTTTCAGTCGAACACTAAAGATTTCGGTTCACTGCAGAGGTGTAGAAAAGTCGTCACTGTTCAGTTTCTAATTTCACACTCGTCATTAAAATGTTCCTGGAAGAATCACCACGAAGTTGTCACTCTCAAGTTGGATAATTCGCTTCAGGTAAGTGCGAAAGTGACACTGTTCTTGTACGTAATATATACAGTTAATAAAGTTCGCTTTCTACCACATACTACACATTTATACACGACAATCACTACATGAACTAGTAAAATAAGAACACTATATATAATGGGAGTAATCCCTATCCCAATATTATAGACATTACACACGCTTTTTGTGAATGAAACAACACTATTCACTGCTAAAATGGCTGTGTCGGTCTGAGTGTATTTCTACATACCGCACTCAGACATTGGTGCTCACTGGGTCGGTCGGACAACGTGACAAAAGATCGGCAATTGAATTGGTTCTGCCTGGGATATGTCGAACCTCAAAGCTATAATCTTGAAGTTTCAAAGGACCAGCGTGTGCATCATATGATTCGATGGCACACCTGAATTCATCCATCGTAAGGGGCTGCTGTCTGATTCTACGATGAAATGGCGTCCTAGAAGAAATCTAGATAATTTGGTGATCCCTACTACCAGAGCTAGGGCTTCTAGTTGAGGAATGGACCATGCCGCTCTCGGGCTTTCAGCTTCCAGGGATACAAAATAAAATGGGTGGAGGGATGTTGTTATACTCCTTGCAACAGGACTGCTCCAATCGCGGACGGAGCTAGCATCTGTGCGTAATCTGAAAGGTAAACGGATATCGGGCAATTTAAGGATAAGATTATGTTTATTCTTATCGGAAAAACATGCTAGCACTTTATGAAATGCGATTTTTAGGCATTCATCGTGTACAATTTTCTCAGGTTTATCCTTTGTTAGTAAATTAGTAAAAATCTCGGTCAGTTCCGAAAAATCAGGAATAAATTGCCTATAGTAATTGATTAGGCCCAGCAAACTTCTGACCTGTTTTTTAGTAGTCGGAAGTGAGAGTTTTAGTATCTTGGACACAATTTTATCGTCTGTCGTGACAAAGCCATTGGATATTTTGGAACCCAAGAATGATATTTCCTGGTAGGCTATGTCTACTTTTGCCGGCTTCACTGTCAGTCCGTGCTGTCTGATCCGTTCAAATGTTTGGTCTAATGTCTTAATGTGTTCCGTCATTGTCTGTGTGTGAATGCATATGTCGTCAATATAGCAAATTATGTTAGGAATGTCTCTCTAGCAAGTAGTCGTGTCATACGTACGAATGTGGCTGGGGCGTTAACTAACCCAAATGGAAGTTTGCACCATTCGTACAGTCCCCAAGGTGAGGCGAAAGCTGTCAGATGTCTGCTCTGTTCGTCTACAGCAATCTGCCAATAACCTTTAACCATGTCTACAGTCGTGAAGAACCTAGCGTCTGTCAGTTCTGTCAGAAGATCGTCAGTGTTTGCCATAGGCTCAAGATCTAGAACAGTTATTTTATTCAGTTTTCGGTAGTCGATGCACAGTCTTATGGTATTGTCCTTTTTGCGTACTATGACCATGGGAGATGAATAGTCTGATTGGGATCGTCTTATGATGTTCTTTTTCTCTAAGTTGATGATTTCTTGATGTAACTGTTCTTTGTAATGTAATGGGATGGTGTATGGTCTGCATCTAATGGGTGCGTTTGATGTGAGTGCGATGTGATGCTGTATTAATTCTGTTTGTCCTGGGTTGTTGGAGAAGATGGTGTTGTACTGTTGTATAAGTTGTTTGTAACTGTCTGTGTCTGCTTGAGTTAAATTTGGGTTGATTTTGATCTCCTTCAAGCAGTCTGTCGTGTCTAATGCAGGTGTTGGAATTTCGTCACTAGCATCGTCGTCTTCGTGATCTATTATCACTGTACAAGCTGTTGTATCGTCTTGTGCGTCGTCTCTGTTGTAGTAAGGTCTTAGCATATTTATGTGAAATATTTTGTGTTTGTTTTTTATAAGGATCTCGTAGTCTACAGGTGAAATCTGTCTTGTCACTTTAAAAGGTCCCTGCCCAGAATCAGTCAGAAGGTGTCTGTCACTAGGTAGCAGAAGAAGAATGTCCTGTCCAGGTGTCAATGTTATTGTTCTGTTACCTTTGTCAGCATACTGTCTATAAGTAGCACCAGATAGTTTTAGTGCATTCTTTGCAATAACACAAGATTTGATGATTCTTTCACGCAATGATGTCACATATAAGTATGATGATATGGGTTTAAGTACTGGTGTAGAGTCAGTTAACATTTGGTGGTAAATGGTCAATGGGCCACGTGGTTTGGCACCATAGATAAGTTCAAAAGGAGAGAAACCGGTACTAGCATGTGGTACCTCGCGATAAGCAAAAAGAATAGCTGGTAGATATACATCCCAGTTGTTGGGGTGTTCTTGCGTCACTTTTGCAAGCATGTGCTTAAGATCCTCGTTAAACTTCTCTATTACTCCGCTACTGTGGGGATGGTAGGGGGAATTGAAACACTGCTTAACTCCCAGCATTTTGGTGAAAGCTTGGGTGGATGCGGCAATAAATTGAGTGCCCCTATCAGATTGGATAGTATCTGGAAACCCTATCCTAGAAAAAATATGGAAGAACACTTCCATTATTTCATTGGCAGTTATGTTCTTTAACGGAATAGCTTCTGGCCAGCGAACTACATTGATCAATCAACGTTAGAATAAATTTATTCCCTCTAGTTGTTGTATGACTGAGAGGGCCCACTATGTCAACCGATAGCTTTTCAAAAGGTCGACTGGCTAAGTCGGTGACTTGTAACTTTGCCTGTGGGTGTTTACCTTTTTTAACCAATTTCTGGCAGGTGTCACAACTTCTGCAATATTCTTTGATGTCATTGCAAAATTTTGGCCAGTGAAATTGTGTTAATAACCTTGATCTGGTCTTAACGTATGCCATATGTCCTGCAAGAGGTATATCGTGTGCAAGATGTAAGGCTTGTTTGCGGTAACTAGTTGGCAAAACAGTTTGCTCTGTGGTATTGTCACCTCTGGTGTAATACCTAGTGAGTATGTTATTTTTCAAAGCAAAATGCCATTTTGCATTTTGGCTTACTTTTGGCTTTCGGCCCGATCAGGTCAAAGTATTTTGACAATGAAGGATCAGCTTTTTGGGCTGTTACAAATGCTTCCTTCATGGTGTTAGTAGGTTGTGAAACTGGGCTGATCAATTGTATCGCCTCAGTTTGATTTACTTCATCTTGCACTCTAGCAGTAGCTCTTGTTACTGCGTTCACACACTCAATGATATCAGATGATGATGATGGAACAATAGTTTCAATGGTGTCATGAGAACTTAGTGCTACATTAGCTACATTAACATCAATAGGTGGTGTGACATTTTCAATGATGACATTTGATGGTGATGTTATGGTATCATCATTACATGAAGATGTTATGTCATGAGGTTTATCATTTACCTCAGGTAAATTACCAATAATTATATCACAAACTGGACTGGTTAGTGCAGCGCACTTTACTTTCCCAGTGAGGAAAGGTGTATCAATATATGCCCATGCTAATGGGTATCTTTCAATATTGCCTGAGAATGTTTCTACATGTTACATGCCTGCCTGTGTAATCTGTAGGCAATATGAACGTTCTTTTCAGGCCAATGATTGAACTGCCCGTATTCGCGAAGGACTTTAGCCGGTTTCGCCATTTACATATCCGTGATGGATGATTATTTTGCCTTTTGAGTCTACTACCAAATTAGCTTCTTCATTGGCAGTAGGGATGGTATGACCGCATCGTTAAAATACCATCTTCAAGAAGGTTGTTACAAACATAGCATGTGTTTTCGCCGTAATATGTCAAAGCCTGTGCTTGAGTTCACAGGATGTTTCTCTGGCTCTTCTTCTTCAGAAGTGGAATTGTCATCCAAGGCTGGCACCTGCTTTTTTTATCATCTGCCTGCCCTTACAAGTCTTCCGATGGTGTCCGAACGCCTTACAGAGAAAACATTTAGTCGCACTCTTGAAGGTTTCACGTTCCTGATTTCGTTGATTTACCTTGTGTTGTAAGTACTTCTCATACCCAGGGTTTTTATCACACATCTCATTCGGATGATGAGACTTATTACAATGAATGCAATGATAAAATTTCTCAGAGGTAGGCTTACGAAATTTCTGCCTACTATAGGTTTGTTTATCATAATTAGCCGCTGCTACAAAAGTTAATGTTAGTATCTTCAGTAGCAAAGCAATGTTTGTTGGCTGTGTAGTAAGCCGACCCCACGTCTTTCAATCTCATCCACACTAGAGCATTCATTCTCTAACAAAAATTTTGCAAAGGCTGAAGGAATAGATGACACAATTTTGTCTCTAATGATTAGATCTTCCAATCTCTCATAACTTTTCTCAATTTTGGCTGCTGAAGTCCATTTGGTGAAAATATCTCGGACTAAGCAGAGGTAGTCAGAGAACGTGTTGAGTCGGTTTTGGGCTCAATTTACTGAACTGTTCTCTGTAACCCTGCCTCATCTAACATAAAATGTGCCATAATCTTAGATTTCAGATAATGGTAATCTTTTCTGAGGTCTTTGGGGATGGTTTCAATAACTTTAAGAGGTTCCCCTGACAAACTCCTCATGTACACAATATTCCATTCAGACAGTGGAACTTGATAATGTTCCATTAACGTTTCAAAATTTTGGGTAAAGGCTGCGATGCAGTCACCCGAGGTATAATTACGTACAATACCTTGATATTTCTCGTATACTGGTTTTCTTTCTCCAGTCTTTCAGATTTCTTATACTCTTGTTCATCGCAGTCTCCAGTGTCAAGTTGTTCATCTTTAACTGTAACTCCAGTTCTTCTCTTTTACTCTGAGCTGCTATTTCTGCCTTTTTCAACTCACTATCTATCTCAGCTTGCTTTGTCTTTTCAGACAATTCTGCTTGCTTTAAGGCTGTTTCTGCCTCTCCTTGTTTGGCAGCCATCTCTGCCTGTTTTAATGCCCTTTCAGCTGCTCTTTCTTCACGCTCAGCCACTTTTTCCTGTACTTGTAGGTATTCAGCGTATTTCTGCTCACTCCACTGTGTTAGTTCCTCACCATGTAACTGTAACTTTATGCCCATATCAATGAAATCAAATAATGAAGACATGATGGAAAAATGTCAATGAAATACCAGCCACACACAATATGTTATAAGTGGTTAGTAATCAACAAATTACAATCTGTTTATATGGACGATATGTGCCTAAAAATGCATTTTTATAGTATACGAAAAGGAAAAAGTATACTCAAGTGCCCTGGATGCGGTGAAGAACGGTTTGGAAAATCGGGCTAGGAACTGTAGGGTCGTTACTTCGAATCGCAAATGACCTCTACGGCAAGGTTTCGGATGGTACGGAAAAACCTGCTTTTATTTTGGAAGAAGATAAATTAGCGTCTATTTGTTGGTGTGTGCCTGCTTGTCACTAAGTGTTGATTAGGTTTGTATGGCGTTGAGTATAATTGTATGTCGTAAGTTTGTCCGTCAACAGTTTTTTTCCAATACACGTACTTTCTTTCCAAACACTTTTCGCGTTCCACAAACTCAATTCACAAAGACAATCTACAAATATCTTAACACTCTACAACATTGATGACACATCACTTACATCAAGATGACATTCAGTAAGGACATAGACATCAAGTTTACAAGATGGCGACAAGGTCAAAATGGCGACAAGATCACAATGTCGACAAGGTCAAAACGGTGACAAGTTTCACAAATCACAAATGTTTTACACGATTACAGGATCAAACAAAATGTATGCATTGTACGTTTACAAATGGTCTTACACATGTTTAAATAATGTAGTAACAATCAAAATGAGCCTTCCATGATCACATTTAAGTTTAAATCTAAGTCTAATTAAATTCAATGTTCAACAAGGACAAGCTATTCACGTTCAAATATAACTAAATTAAAGCTGGATGAGCCCCCACGTTCACACATGTCAGGGTCTTAAACTAGGCTCGCTTTCCTAACTAGTGTGAGACAATACAAATACAACGTGAATTGACGTAAGACTCAACGATACATCGTTTGGTGGATTTATTAACATATCAAATACAGAACGATGATCACACAATACATATAATGAATACTTTACAACTTACATCCACAATACAGTCACAAGTCTGACTCGCAAGATGTCCAGACACTCGCCTTTCAATACAGAAACCACACAATGCCTTTCTCACACGTCCGTCCTGTTCCGTGTCCCCAGAGCTGTCTGGACCTGGTAGGCAACTTGCCTCCTGCCTGACGTGGCGTCACGTGGCAGTCGTGCGTCTTGCGTTGGCGGCCTGACCGCTGGTCAGCCGGCGATCTCGCAGGCCGGTAACTCATTCGCCTGGCGGCGCAACGAAGTGGTTGCATCCCTTACTGGGAGCTAAGTCGCCTGGCGGTCGTAACGATGTCCCTGCATCGCTGTCCACTGTCGGACTCTGACAATATATATATATATATATATATATATATATATATATATATATATATATATATATATATCTATATATATATATATATATATATATTCCCACTGTGCCTATCTACTATCTAGCGAAACCACAGCCAAGGGAACGGGCTTGGTAGAATCAGCGGGGAAAGAAGACACTGTTGAGCTTGACTCTAGTCCGACTTTGTGAAGACACATGAAGGGTGTAGCATAGGTGGCAGCGCAAGCACAATTAAAATACCACTACTTTTATCAGTTTTCAGTGTGAGATTTGCTAGCAACACACGAGCAATATCTCCGGCGATATCTCTGGCGGGCCTATTCCCGGTGGTCATGGGATCCGCAAAAGTCAGGTGGGGAGTCTGACCATAGTGCACACTTTACACAGGTCCGGACACTTGTGGTTGACAGATGTGCGCGACCCTACGGTTTAGGCGCATACGAGGCCCTCACCTATGGGACTTGGCTGAACACCTCTAAGTCAGGTCCTTGGGTTCCAGGGTCTGGCCACCACTCGCCTCCTGCTTGTGGAGGTGAGGTCTCGGAGGTTTGACGCTGAGCCGCCAGGGTCTGCAGCCTACCTTGTGCCAGACTGTATTGGTTACCCATTCCTCTGGAATACACAGGGAGAGGTCGAGAGAGGAGTGTCATTTGGGCACCACATGTTTCTCTTAAGCTCTGCCCAGGCATTGTGATGGAATTTTGGCCACATTCCAACTCACATACTTTGGTCTGTCAAGACTGCAAGGTGCAACTCACACACACACATATATATATATATATATATATATACATATATAGCTAGTGCTAGATTTACGACCACGATCAGTTCCGACAGACCGGTCATAACATGATTTGGTCGTAAGTTGAGTACGCTATGAAACATTTTATTGGCCACTGGTGCTTGGCTGCAGATCATTAATGTCATCATCTAAGGCAGCAGTTGGGGGTACCGGAGTTGGTTTTTTCATAAACATGGTCAGTTTTGTCTGAATTGTATGTTTCTTTTTTCATCATAAATTTCACGATATGGATGAAACACATCAAGCGCCATCCGTTCAATCCTTGGGGAAGTCAATGGACCTAGGGTTATTGAGTGTGACCGTGTTATTTCTTAGAAATTGATGACGCCGGCTAGCAGCATAGCATTATCATAGCATCATGCCTCCCTTTCCTTAGTTAACGACCGCCGATGATTGCAGACAACTGCCGTTCGACTTGATAATTGAGGCAGAAATTAATCTGAAATCTAATATGGCTAGTGATTGTGGTCGTAAAGTCGAATGGTCGTACGTTGCATAGGTCGTAAGTCGAGCACTAGCTGTATATATATATATATATATATATATATATATATATATATATATATATATATATATATATATATATATACACACACACACATACTAAAATGAATACTTATACATTATATATGATATAATATTCTAAATATAATTCATAAGGGTGAACATGATATACCGATAAAAGATAATACTAAGAAGAAGATCTCCTGTAGTGGTTTTTCTGTCCAGCCTTTTCTTCACAGCTCTTGCAGTCCTGGTTGCTTCATAAGTGACTGCAGCCTTGCGATTTGGTTTTTGGCAGCAGTCTCCCAGGTGTCATGATGAATTCCGAAAGCTGTCAGTGTGATTTTCAGAGTCTTTAAAGTGTTTCCTCTGGCCGCCTTGGGAGCATTTACCACAGTGCAGCGTACCGTAAACAAATTTGTTTAGGGAGCCTGTGATCTGGCATGCGAGTTAAGTGACCAGCCCAGCGAATCTGATTCTTCATTAGCAGAGTGTGGATAGTGGGCATGGACGCTCTTTCTGGAACTTGAGTGTCTGGGATCTTGTCTTGCCATTTAATCTTCAGTAGCTTCCTAAGGCAGACTGTGTGGAAGTGGTTTAATTTCCTAGCATGTCACTGATAAACAGTCCAGGTTTCACAAGCATATAGCAGAATTGATAATACAACTGCTTTGTAGACTTTTAGCTTTGTTTGCAGGCTTATTCCAGTTCTGTCCCATACATTCTTGTACAGTCTGCCAAAGGCCGCGCTGGCCTTGGAGATTCTTGCATTCACTTCATCATCGATTGTGACAGCTTGTGACACAGTGCTGCCAAGATAGGTGAATTTGTCCACAACACTTAGTCTATGACCATTCACTTTGATATTCGGCACAGTGTGATTATTCCCTGGAGCTGGCTGGTACATAACTACAGTCTTCTCCAAGTTGATATTGAGCCCAAAGTTGGCACAGGCATGTGAGAAAGCTGAAACATTATGTTGCATGTCCGTCTCTGAGTTGGCGTATATGATATACTGGATATAGAGAGCAATCATCAGTTCTCTGGTGGTGTGAGTGTGACTGCTTGTTTTGGTTTTAGCTTTCTTCAGCCTTCTGAGATTGAACAACTTTCCATCCATGCGGTAGTTGATGTCTATTCCAGTGTCGTTGTTCTCGAAGGCATAGCTGAAAACTGGAGGCTGAACAGTGTGAAGTGTTATAGTGTTACTGTTGGTGCCAGGACACATCCTTGCTTGCTTCATTAGTTCATTGGTGACAGGACATGAACATTAAAAATAAAGTACCCGTCAGTGTCATAAAGCACAACATTACACAAACACTGAGGGGAAAGCTGAAAAAATACTTTTAGGACTGTCAATCTATAGCACAACTGTACGTACGGTCTGTATTTGTGGCCTGAGATTGCATGGTGAAGCTGCAGCGTTCGAGTCTCAATCTCCCAACTCTGTTATTGAATTGTCGATTGATTGTAAACTTCCTGACAGTAGCTTCCCTTGAATGTGATGTCATCGATAAAAATAGATATAGGTTATTTTTCTAATTCCTCTTGTACACGGGAGTAGATATATCATATATGTATACTAGGCCCTTCTTCATTGTACACGAAAGTAGATATACACTAGGTCTTTCCTCATTGTACACTGGGTAGATATATGTACACTAGGTCCTTCCTTATTGTGCACTAGTGTAGATATATGTACACTAGGTCCTTCCTAAGTGTACACAGGTGTAGATATATGTATACTAGGCCCTTCTTCATTGTACACTAATGTAGATATACACTAGGTCTTTCCTCATTGTACACTGGGTAGATATATGTACACTAGGTCCTTCCTTATTGTGCACTAGTGTAGATATATGTACACTAGGTCCTTCCTAAGTGTACACAGGTGTAGATATATGTATACTACGCCCTTCTTCATTGTACACTAATGTAGATATACACTAGGTCTTTTCTCAATGTACACTGGGTAGATATATGTACACTAGGTCCTTCCTTATTGTGCACTAGTGTAGATATATGTACACTAGGTCCTTCCTAAGTGTACACAGGTGTAGATATATGTATACTACGCCCTTCTTCATTGTACACTAATGTAGATATACACTAGGTCTTTTCTCAATGTACACTGGGTAGATATATGTACACTAGGTCCTTCCTTATTGTGCACTAGTGTAGATATATGTACTCTAGGTTCTTCCTCGTTAGTTAGTTGGTTGGTTAGTTAGTTAGTTAGTTGGTTAGTTAGTTAGTTGGTTGGTTAGTTAGTTAGTTAGTTGGTTGGTTAGTTAGTTAGTTAGTTGGTTAGTTAGTTAGTTAGTTGGTTAGTTAGTTAGTAAGTAAGTAAGTTAGTTAGTTAGTTAGTTAGTCGACAGATCATCCTCATTGCACATCGAACCATTGTCAATAAGTGCTCGGATCCCCTCCTCAGCAACCACGCAGTGTGTAGCAGCTAACGACGCCAGTTCTGTGTTGCTTTATCAATCTTCTTTGTCTTCCTGCGTCGTGTTCTTGTTTGGCTACACCTCGTTTAATTTGCTGTTCTCGCAGTCGGACCATGGTGGTAGATTCACAGTCATCATTTGGTTCTCGCAAAAGTCTTACTTCTCGTAGAGCACTCAGAATGCAAGCCTGGTCCATGGCGCGTCCACCCTCCACAGTAGCCTTACCTTCCAGCTTATCAGCCCGCTCATTCCCTTGTACTCCCGCATGCTCTGGCACGAAGATGAGACTAATCTTTGCCAGCCGAGACCGTTCCAGAGAGTGCAGCCACTCTCTTCGGATCCACCCCATCCCTATCCTCTTGAGAATGCTCATTGAGTCGGTAAGGTAACAAGCCCTAGTGAATGTCTGTGTCTCGAGCCATGTTATTGCTTTACTTACTGCCATGACTTCCATAGTCAGGCTACTTGTGGTCTCAATAAAAGCACCAGAGTCCCCCTTCACAATTCTCCCTCTGGCCTGAGCCGTAAAGACCAATGAGCTTCTCACATGTCGGACGACCGACCCATCTGTGTAAATGACAGCCATCACCGTATAACGAATTCTCGAAAATCAACCCTTGTACTCCCGCTTCCACAGCAGCCGAATTTTCTTGTCTGCATTTTCTGTCAGTTGGATGCAAATTGAAAAGGACGAACAGAAATCTGTTGGCACTTGTACCCACTCCTCGCCAGGTTCTAAGTCCTCAAGTGAACACACCTGTTGAAGAATGTCTTCGGCTTGATCCATCCACGACCGTCCTCTTTTTAACCTGCTGCCCTTCACCTTCATAATTTCACTATGCAGCGGATGTTGTGTGTTTGCGTTAACATGCTAACATTTAGTGATACACCAAAGTATAAATTAGATTTAGTGACACGAAACAGAAATGGTGTGGCGTATCACTACGTCTAACTTTTTCTGTGGTATATCACACTACAGCTAAGCCTTTCTCTAGTGTATCACTAAATCTAACCTTTTCTATGGTGCATCACTAAATCTAACCTTTTCTATGGGTATAAATAAATCTAACCTTTTCTGTGGTGTATCTCTAAATTTAACCGTTTATGTAGTGGATCACTAAATCTAACCTTTTCTGTGGTGTATCACACTACATCTAACCCTTCTTCGGTGCATCACCGAATGCTGTGATGTCGGTTTTAGGAACCGACATCAATCAATCAATCTAACCTTTTCTGTGATGTATCACTAATTCTAACTTGGTCTGTGGTGTATCACTAATTCTAACTTGGTCTGTGGTGTATCACTAATTCTAACTTGGTCTGTGATGTATCACTAATTCTAACTTGGTCTGTGGTGTATCACTACATCTAACCTTTCATGTGATGTGTGACTAAACGTAACCTTTTATGTGGTGTAACACTAAATCTAACTTTTCCTGTGGTGTATCACTAAATCTAACCATTTATGTGGGTGTCGTGTTTGTTTGTTTGATTGATTGATTGATTTAGGAACCGACATCACAGCATTCGAGGCATTCTCATAAGCGCCCCGTCCCCATCCTCAGCAGACAGCGAAGAGTTCCAACACTAATAGTACCAGTAGCAATCTGATTATAAGTCCGTCTCGCCTTTCCTCTGAGCGTTGAGCGTCTGCCAGATCCCCTCGTCACTCCTCGCTGTCGCATTCTTGCCAGACCATGGTAATCCATTTGCTCCTCCGAGGTGTGCACGTGGTCCCACAAGGCCGCAACCACGTCTGCCTTGTCATGTATCAATACTCCACCAAGTTCTGCAGAGCCAGCCAATCTGTCCGCCTGTTCATTCCCCAGCACACGGCATGCCCCGGAGAAAAGATCCAGGCGATGCTTGCCACCCGTGACCCCGAAGCGAAGCAAGCCTCTGCCCGAAGTTTGCCTGTCCCCACCTTCCTCAGCATGCTTTCTGAGTTAGTTACAATCACGATATGTGTGTGTGTGTGTGTGTGTGTGTGTGTGTGTGTGTGTGTGTGTGTGTGTGTGTGTGTGTGTGTGTGTGTGTGTGTGTGTGTGTGTGTATCGTATTCTCCACCCAGCGGAAAGCTGTCATGATGTTAGTCAAGCTAGTTTCTGGAGAAGCAGGTGCAACACTCCTGTTGAATAAAGAAATCGGATGCAGCAAGGCAAGGTGTATGGTCGTGTTATGAGGACACACGCAATCCAAAACTTAGTGACAATGGACAAATGTGACAGGAAACAGGCCAGAAGAAGACAAAGACATAAACACATGAACGGCTTGCACAAAAGATAAATCCTTGCAAAGAACAAGGAGCGGATCTGAACTACGAATCGTGTGAGATTGTGAAACGTCATCAGTATCACTTACCAGCATGACATATAATGATGATGCTGAGATGATGATGATGTGATACACCTTTCAGACGAGCATGTGCACACGGTGCTAAATCCATATTTGTATATAGCAATCGGTACTCCAGGGGTGATGGGGGTCACTAGCACCCCGGCCTCTTTCACTTCCCAAAACATTTCTTGGTACTCATGTTGGACTGAATTGAAAATCTGCGATGATGCGGATTGGAACCATGACCACGGGACCTGCAGGTAAGCGTCTAGCCACCCCGCTTTCACGGCTCCCCAGTTCAGATCTCATCATCATCATCATCAAGTGCCGTGCCGGCTGGCGTAGGCGTTCATGGCTCTCCATAGATCTCGGTCTTTGGTTTTCTGGATCAACTCTGGTGCTGATATTCCTCCATGCCACCGTCTCAATCCATCCAGCATCACTTCTCTTGGTCTACCTCTGCCTCTCTTCCCCTCGATCTTTCCAGTTGTTACGATGTTCTCCAATGCCTCTCTTCTCATCACGTGACCGAAGAAAGATGTTTGTCTCTGTCTTATTGTTGTATATAATGTTCTAGTTTCATTAGCCTGTTTCAGGCAGTCGTCGTTAGTTACTCTGGCAGTCCAAGGAATTCGCAACATTCGTCTCAGGAACCACATCTCTGTTGCTTCTAATTTCTTATTAATTTGTTCATTTACGTTCCAAGATTCACTGCCATACAGCAAAACTGGTTCTACATAGCATTTCAGCACTCTCTTTCTTACATTCAGTGATAGTGACTTATTGCATAAGATACTCTTCATTTTCTGAAAAGCGGCTTTTGCCTGCCCTATTCTGCTCCTAATCTCTGTTGTACATCTTCCATCTGATGTTATAAATGCCCCTAGATATCTAAAATTATCAACTTGGTTAAGGATTTTCCCTTCTATTTTTATGTCACATTTTGGTGTCACCATTTTCTTTGATATTACCATTGTTACTGTTTTCTTGACATTCAAGGAGAGTCCTTTCCTTGCACTCTCTGTTACTACAACGTCTAATAATTGTTGTAGGTCTGTTAATTATCCGCCACCAATACTGTGTCATCTGCATAGCGTATATTATTTATATTATAACCTCCAACTAGTATTCCTGGCATCTCTTTGATCTCTCTCATTATTACTTCGCTATACAGGGAGAAAAGATCTGGTGACAAGACACACCCTTGTCGTACTCCTAGCTTTATCTGTTCGTAACTACCCTCTTTATTTCCCATTTTAATTGCTGCTACTTGGTTCCAGTAAACATTCTTTATTATTCTTAAATCTTTTCCATCAATGTTGATATCTTCCAACATTTTAATCAGTTCATCATGTTTTACTTTATCAAATGCCTTAGTATAATCTATGAAGCACAAATATATGTCTCTCTGTTTCTCTATTGACCTTTCTATTAGTGTCCGTAATGTATAAATTGCATTGTTTGTGCCATTTCCTTCCACAAATCCATACTGTTCTTCACTAATTTCCATTTTTATTTTCTTTTTGATTCTTCTCATTATGATTCTGAGTAGAAGCTTAGTGATATGGTTTATAAGGTTAATTGTACGAAAATCTTCACAATCAATTGCTCCTGGTCTTTTTGGTATAGCTATAAATACAGATTTCAGCATATCACTGGGTAAATATCCACTGCTGTAAATATCATTCAACATTTTGGTTAATATATCTACTCCAAATTCTCCCAATACTTCTAATTCTTCTATTGTGATTTCATCTGGCCCAGCTGTTTTTCCTTTCTTCATACTTTTCATAGCGTCAGCGACTTCTTCTTTCAGAATAGGTGGACCTTCTAAGTTACTATCTTCTGTTAATTCTCCCCTTTCTCCTTCATATAATTCTCTTATATACTCATTCCACCTCTTCATTATAGCATCTTCCTCTAATATTATCTTTCCTGTTTTTGATTTCAAACACCCTGTATTTATTCTTATTTTTCTTCCTGTAAGCTCACTGATTTGTCTGTGCATATTTTTTGTATCTTTAATGGAATTTAATTCAATTTTTTTGCATTGCTCGTTTAACCAACTTTCTTTAGCCTTCCCACATTTATCTTTTATTTCTTTATTTATCTTAGCGTATTTTTGTTTGTCATTTTTACTCTGTTTTCTTTTGTCCATCAGTTTTAAGATATCTTCATTCATCCATTTTTTTTTAGCTATTTTGCCTCTCTCCGGTAATACTTCTTTGCTAGTTTGATGAATGGAGTCCCTTAACATTTCCCATTGTTCATCTATACTCTGTATTTTAGTTATTGCATTGTACCTATTTTTCACAGTCACTCTGTATTGTTCTTGCATTTCTTTATCTATTTTCAGAACCTCTTTATTAAGTCTCATGTTCTTAACCATTTTTTTCCCTCTCTTTAATCTTACTTTTATTTGTTCAGATCTACATAACATAAACTATTTCGACATGTCCACGCAGTTATTCTCTGGCCCCAGTTTCCAATATCCCGACCACTAAGCCCCATCATTGCCAGCTGTTTTTGTGATTACTGTTTGAAAGAAGTTAAGCGACGCGGGCCAAATTTATGAAGACAGAAACACAAACTCTCCCTGTTCTCGCCGTATCTCGCCAGACTATTGATTAATTTTCTCCGCTGCCTACAAGAAAGCATTTTACAAAATGTAATTACTCGCTCAGCAGAGCTTTTCCTAAACACGTAATAAAGACCTAGACTGTAATAACAAGCTACCAGCTTGTCCTCGTTGTAACATCTATATTAATGTAGCGGGGAATACCAATTCTTCCCAAATCTTTTTTGTCTGTATGTAAATGAGTTCATCACTCGAGACAGACAGTTGAGTATATTAGATAATAGAGGAATAAAACTGGAGTATTAAAACACAGACTGTGGCTTTAGTAAGAAATTGTAGGTAATCACGAGTCAATAAACAATCAGCATCGGCGAAAGTTGAGTAGATACTGAAATCAGTCAACTATGTCTCTTCTTTAAATGTTTTCATTGATAAGGGCAGATTTACGTCCAGTTCTCATGTCATTCTATCTGACCATCCTAGACCCACTTATATGATAATGTTAGACCCAGTTATATGATCATTATAGACCCATTTATATGATCATTATAGACCCAGTTATATGATCATTATAGACCTAGTTATATGATCATTATAGACCCAGTTATATGATCATTATAGACCCAGTTATATGATCATTATAGACCCAGTTATATGATCATTATAGACCCAGTTATATGATCATTATAGACCCAGTTATATGATCATTATAGACCCAGTTATATGATCATTATAGACCCAGTTATATGATCATTCTATACCCTGTAATGTGACAGTTCTAGACCCAGTTATATGATCATACCAGACCCAGTTATATGATTATTCTAGACCCACTTTTATGATCCGTCTAGTCCCACTTATATGACCATTCTAGACCCAGTTATGACACCACTACTTTGACTCAGTTATAACATTATTTTGACCCCAGTTCTCGCACCAGGTCATACCCAGTTATAACACCACTATTTTGACCCAGTTCTCTCACCATTGTAGACCAAGTTCTCCACCATACTATACCAAGTTTTCTCGTCGTTATAGGCCCAATTCTTTCGTCATTCTATAAACAGCTTTCAAGTCATTCTAGAGCCAGTTCTCCCACCTTCTAGACCCAGTTCTCCCACTTTCTAGAGCCAGTTCTCCCACCTTCTAGACCCAGTTCTCCCACGTTCTAGAGCCAGCTCTCCCACCTTCTAGACCCAGTTCTCCCACGTTCTAGAGCCAGTTCTCCTACCTTCTAGACCCAGTTCTCCCAGGATCTAGACCCAGTTCTCCCACCTTCTAGACTCATGTCTCCAACTATTCTACTCCCAGCGTGCTGACCACTCTAGATCCATTTTGCTGACAATTCTAGGCCGAATTCTCCCGTTTTCTATAAACAACCCTCAAGTAATTCTAAATACAGTTTTTAATTATCCTAGACCCAGTTCGTAGCGATTGTAGGCCCAGTTCTCTCGCTATTTTAGACCTAGTTCTCACGTTATTCTAGGTCCAGTTCTCGCGCCAGTTTAGATTTAGTTCTCTCTTCACTCTAGACCCTGGTCACTACTTATCCCAGACCCAGTTCCTCGCGATTCTAGAGCCAGGTATTTCGACATTCTAGAACCAGGCCTTTCGACATTCTAGAACCAGTTAGATATTCTGGACCCAGCTCTTTCGACAGTCTAGAACCAGTTCCTTCACCGTGTAGATCCATTTGCTTATAATTCTAACCCAATTCTCTCGCCATTCTACACCCAGTTTTCTTCGACATTCTAGAGCCAGTTCTCACGCAACGCTAGTTCCTGTTTACCATGACTCCCTTTCACCTGTCTCTCTAACATCACAGCTTCGTATCTATCTCTTCGTCACCCATTCTCCATCTCTCGTCACTCTGTCTCCATTTCTGCCAGAAGGCTACCTGCCATTATTTCTTCACTCGTTTCCCATCGTGGTTCCAGCCACCCTCACCTCGCCTCCAGAGCAACACGTACAGAGGGTAGAAATCAACTCACACGAACACAACTTTCAGAGCTTGTCTCAGCAACCCGCCATACCCCAGTCCAAGCAAGCAGAAGACGAGTAGAGAACTTCGCCCCAACACAGAAGTGAGAGCTGGACGAGTCATCGATCTGTAGGGATGGAGAGTTAGCTACTGACTCGGCGTCATTAGTACTGGCACAAACAACTGACTCAAGGTAAGTGACAATGTTCTTATGTGGCTGGAGTGGTTTTCGAGGTAGATAAAGCTGAATGTGTGGTGTGATAGATGGCAGTTTGATGTGTACAGGTAGCTTGTGTGTGAGGGGGAATCAGAGGGTGGTGCCGGGAGATAGAAATACATGTGTGGGAAAATATAAAGATAATATCAATTAGACAACTTGACAAGAAGCTGTAATTGAACGCGTTCAAACATAGATGGCTTGACTGATGGATAAATAGTAGGTTGACAAACAAACTGACGGATGGATAAAAGGAATGATAGATAAATAGGTAGGTTGATTGCCAGATAGAGAGACACACGGATGAATGGATAAACAGACAGACAGACAGACAGACAGACAGACAGACAGACAGACAGACAGACAGACAGACAGACAGACAGAAAGACAGAAGGAGCGAACTTTATTTTCAAAAGGTCACAAATTGGGCACGCAGGCCGTCTTACATTTGGCCCTTCCATAACTCATCTTTCAGCTATCTATTGTGCATTTACATTCTCATAGAAAATAAACACATTGTCTAATGAATGTTGTAAACATAAACAATACTTATTAGCATGTTATGACACAGACAGGCAGGCAGACACACGTACACACGCACATAAATAACAGCATACATACAACCCTGCATACATTTTATAACATCATTTACACAAACTCTCACAGTTATGCACCCACTCAATAACACACACATATACACACTCCCACGCATACACATATACTCACAATCAAAAACTCACTAACAAACGTTTACTTGTACATACACACGTCCTCTCTCTCTCTCTCTCTCTCTCTCTCTCTCTCAGATGGATAGACAGACAGACAGATAGACAGACAGACAGACAGACAGACAGACAGATAGATAGATAGATAGATAGATACATAGATAGATAGATAGATAGATAGATAGATGGATGGATGGGTGGATGGATGGATGGATGGATAGATAGATAGATAGATAGATAGATAGATAGATAGATAGATAGACAGATAGATAGATAGATAGATAGATAGATAGATAGATAGATAGATAGATAGATAGATAGATAGATAGATAGATAGAACGAACGAACGAATGAAAGTCTTTATTCTCAAAGGGTTAAGAATTGGGCACGCAGGCCCGTCTGATATTCTGCCCTTCTTCTCTATTTCCTCTCATACATTCTTTCATTCAACATCACTTATGAAGCAAATTTTAACAACAAAAGAACAATAGCATTACAACGCATGAAAAATAATCAATAATATATGACTCGTTGAGGCAGTGTTTAACATGGGCATTATAAATACCTACTGTGGCGAAGTGGTCAAGCCGTTTGACTCGTGCTCCGAAGGTTGTGGGTTCGATTCTGGGCCGCGTCCTTCGGTTTACGAGTTAAATGTTTCGGAGGCTCCTGTGGGTCGTCGCTAAAAGCTACGGAGTTCGTGCTTTGTGCGACGCTTTCCGTGCTGCGGAAAGAGACCGAGCCATATGGGATAAAACCCGGTGCAATGAAGTCGACCCTGTCGACTTTTAAGCGACTTTTAAGGAGGGTGTAACGTGCCATACATATGGGAATGTTTTTTGACTAGTTGTTTGAGATAAGTTACCATTATTATTGTCTGTTTGTGTTTTTGTGTATGGGGGAATGTAGTCTGTACTAAGGTAGTGTTCAAACAGGTTGCGAATGTATGTATCATGATTGGTGGTGTCTTTGATTTCTTGTGGAAGATTGTTCCACAACTGAGCGGCAGAGTATGCTAAGCTTGTTTTATATAAGTCTATCCTAGGTTTAGGGACATGAAGTATATTTAGTCGTTCGCTATGTCTTGCGTTATATTTAAACAATGGCCAAAGGTAGCTCGGAGTATTTTGAAATAGGATTTTGTGAATTAGTTTGTCTAACTTGTCATATTCTTGTCACTCTCCGGAGGCTGGGTGGCCAAGAGCTTAAAGTATTACATTCTAACATCCGAAGGCGCAAGTTCCCAGCTCTAGGAAGCTACAACTGTATATCTGTCCGAGATGACATATTAAATTTAAACCCCCCCCCCCCCCCACCTCCACGCAGTGACGAGAGCAGGTGGTTGTTGAATCAAATGAAACCCGCCCAGGGGACACCAGCTGTGGCGAACTATACTAACAATGACTTCAGTTTAGTTTAGTTTAGTCGATGAATCAACATCACGGTACACGGGTGTAACCCATAAGTGCTCCGTTCTACTCCTAACTCATGCCTGAGTCCGGTGAAGCTCAGCTCAGTGCACGAACTCTGTAGCACCGGCGAGGATCCTGAAATACTTTGGGTAGATTTTTAAACTCGAAATTTTGCCCGGGCAGCGTCGTTAGACTACTCAATAACACACACATACGATTTCATTTTCGATTTCCAACTGCCTAAGGATATTTTTTACGTGCGCAACAATACACACAAACGTCCGATCTCACTACCCAGAGACCAGAAGAAATTTATTATTAGAGGTCTACGCGAAAAAATCCCGGTCCTCGCCGGGGCTTGAGCCGGGACCTCCAGCACTTTAGGCGGACACCATACCTCGAGACCACTCAGCCACCCTCCCCCACTAACATTGACTTCGTTGTGTTCAACCGCACACGGACACTTTCATACGTGGTCAGACTCCTCTCATTGATCTCACAAGGCAAATCTTAGCACAGTGCACGAACTCTATCTCAGAGGAGGATCGAGAAGCACGCACACAGGAAGCATACCTGTTATAATTAATAGACTGTTGTGGGTGGTTGTGTAGCCTGAACGTGAGCTAGGCGCTGTCTATTCGACCAGATCTGTTCGATTATCAACTGTCGAAGGATTTTCATTGTGAGTAACATGACCGCGGGACCTGTTAGATTTACTATCTTATCCATGAAGACTCGACATGCGATCCACGACACAGGGAAGGGAAGAAAGGACTGTCCTCTGTGTTCATACTGTCCACACATCTCCTACCAGGAGATCAGCATGTCCGAATGGATAAGAACACACGTTCTTAAACATCCGGTGTGCTGATGCCGAGGTAAGAGGTTCAACTTCTACACCGGACTGTTTGACTAAAATGTTGACCTCCCGTCATTGACTCGGGGACGTAAATTACAAGTACCTCTGAAATCTGAGTGGGTTCGCCTGATGGGGAGGGACGCAGTTACTAGCGAAAGCTAACCTATAAAGCAAAATTCAGTACAGCGCAACTAGAAGTAGTGTGTACAGCTACTCTTGAGATCAAAGCGAGCAAGATTTACCAGGTCTACCGATACGAAGCCGGGGGCCCTATCACTTAGCCACTCATCCCTCAGATACACTCAGATATACTACAATACTGACTGTTTTGTTTTTCATCCTACATAGCTGTCAAACTTTGCCAGAATTATTGTCAAGGAATTCTATTTCCTTCCTTGTGTCTCGTTTTTTCCCCTCCAAAATAATGGATCAATTCCCCACGAATATTGGTTTCTGTAAATAAATTGGGGACGTAGACGATCATTTGCTGGGAGATTGAACAGTTATCTCTCTGATTTCTTTCCCACTTCTCTAAGATGTGTTTACATATATATGTTTGTGTCATCATCATCATCATCATCATCATCATCAGCATCATCATCATCATCATCATCATCATCATCATCATCATCATCATCATCATCATCATCATCATCATCATCATCATCATCATCGTGCACCCCTGTCTGTCCCCATTCTCTAAGATGTGTTTACAGATATACGTTTGTGTCATCATCATCATCATCATCATCATCATCATCATCATCATCATCATCATCATCATCATCATCATCATCATCATCATCATCATCATCATCATCATCATCGTGCACCCCTGTCTGTCCCACTCCTCTAAGATATGTTTACAGATATATGTTTGTGTTATAATCATCATCATGCGCCCCTGTCTGTCCCACTTCTCTAAGATGTGTTTACAGGTATATGTTTGTATCATCATCATCATCATCATCATCATCATCATCATCATCATCATCATCATCATCATCATCATCATCATCCTCCTCCTCCTCCTCCTCCTCCTCCTCATCATCATCATCATCATCATCGTGCGCCCCTGTCTGTCCCACTTCTCTGAGATGTGTTTACTGATATATCTTTGTGTCATCATCATCATCATCATCATCATCATCATCATCATCATCATCATCATCATCATCATCATCGGGCACCCCTGTTTGTCCCACTTCTCTAAGATGTGTTTACAAATTTATGTTTGTATCATCATCATCATCATCATCATCATCATCATCATCATCATCATCATCATCATCATCATCATCATCATCATCATCATCATCATCATCATCATCGTGCGCCCCTGTCTGTCCCACTTCTCTAAGATGTGTTTACAGATATATGTTTGTGTCATCATCATCATCATCATCATCATCATCATCATCATCATCATCATCATCATCATCATCATCATCATCATGCGCCCCTGTCTGTCCCACTTCTCTAAGATGTGTTTACAGATATATGTTTGTGTCATCATCATCATGCGTCCATGTCTGTCCCACGTCTCTAAGCTGTGTTTACAGATTTATGTTTGTGTCATCATCATCATCATCATCATCATCATCATCATCATCATCATCATCATCATCATCATCATCATCGTGCGCCCCTGTCTGTCCCACTTCTCTAAAGATGTGTTTACAGTTATATGTTTGTGTCATCATCATCATCATCATCATCATCATCATCATCATCATCATCATCATCATCATCATCATCATCATCATCATCATCATCATCGTGCGCCCCTGTCTGTCCCACTTCTCTAAGATGTGTTTACAGATATATGTTTGTGTCATCCTCATCATGCGTCCATGTCTGTCCCACGTCTCTAAGATGTGTTTACAGATTTATGTTTGTGTCATCATCATCATCATCATCATCATCATCATCATCATCATCATCATCATCATCATCATCATCATCCTCCTCCTCCTCCTCCTCCTCCTCCTCATCATCATCATCATCATCATCATCATCATCATCATCATCGTGCGCCCTTGTCTGTCCCACTTCTCTGAGATGTGTTTACTGATATATCTTTGTGTCATCATCATCATCATCATCATCATCATCATCATCATCATCATCATCATCATCATCATCATGCGCCCCTGTCTGTTCCACTTCTCTAAGATGTGGTTACAGATATATGTTTGTGTTATCATCATCATCATCATCGTGCGCCCCTGTCTGTCCCACTTCTCTAAGATGTGTTTACTGATATATGTTTGTGTCATCATCATCATCGTCATCATCATCATCATCATCATCATCATCATCATCATCATCATCATCATCATCATCGTGAGCCCCTGCCAAACGGTGTAGACATTCCGTTATGGATAAGAGCGCTCGTTCTGAAATATCCGGTGTGCTGATACAGAGGTAGCGGGTTCAACCCTTACACGGGTCAGTTGGACTGAAATGTTGATTTCTCGTCCTTGGCCTGGTGACGTAAATTACAATACCTGAGAAGTCGGAATAGCTTCTCGTGAACGCCAGGGACACTGGTAATAGGGAAAGCTAAGCCACACGCAAAATTCAGTCCAGTGCGCTAAACGTGGTGGCACCTGTATGGACCACGCCTGAGTTCAAAGCGGGAGAACGCAGACAAAGACAAATCTCAATTCGTGTTGTACTGGATTATTTCTATTAATGTGACCGCTGTGGACAAATGAACTTCATTTCTCTGTGTCCGCCTCTTTCTCTTATACCTCTGATCTTTCCAGTCGTCGCCTTGTTCTTCTTGTTGTATGGATACTGATCATTGTCATCTCTTTCTTATCGTCCAATGCCTTGCCGGCTGGCGAGGGTGATGATGACTTTCCACAAACTGCGAGCTTCGACGGCATGGATGAATTCGTATGTTGACTCCCTTCCGTGCCATGACACAAAACTGTCAAGAATCTTCTCCCGCTGTCTTCCTCTGTCTCTCTTTCTGCAAATCTTTCTGGTTGTCACAACATGTTCCAGTTCTTGTCTTCTCATAATGTGACCAAAATACAATAACTGCCTCTTTCTGATGTTTGTGATAAGTTGTCTTTGCGACTCAGTTTTCCTTTAAAACGTCCTGACTGCTCATTTTGTCTGTCCAATTAATTGTCAGCATTCTATACAACCACATCTCCAAGGCTTCCATGGGGTTATTTTTCGCCTGTTTACTAATTGTCCAGGATTTGCAGCCGTAAGTTAACACTCTTTCTTATAGATGCGTATAATATTCTACTTTCTTATATATGAGTGTAATATTCTACTTTCTTATATATGAGTGTAATATTCTACTTTCTTAAAGTTGCGTATAATCTTTTACTTTCTTATTAGTTGCATGTAATATTCTAGTTTATAATAGTTATTATAGTGAGAATTGGATTAATTTGTCGTTAACCCCTTCCAGTCAATCGCTGTTAGTTATTACTCTGTCGATTCAAGGCATTCAGGAATTCGTCTCAGAAACCCCATCTTCGTAACCTCTAATCTCTTCCTAATTTGTTCATTCAGACACTAAGATCGACTGCCCTACAGCTTAACATGTTCGATATAACACTCCAGTTCTCCCTTTCTGATATTTAACACATGACAGAGATTTGTTTCATAAGATACTTCTCATCTTCGAAAGTTGGGGTTGTGCTTGGGGTTGTCGGCTTTTGATCTCTGTCACTCATCTTCCATCTGGTGTTATGATTGTCCCCAAATTTATCAATGGGTTTATTCAATAATTTATTACTTACTGTCTAATCAATTTGATTATTTTCTTATGTAAGGCATCTTACTGTCACGTAACGTTGGTTCAACATTGAAACAAATTCTATATAAATGTTTTTCAATTAGTTTATTTGATTGTTTGCTCACTTAGACCTCAAGCGTAATACGTAAACGTCCTACTACTTTTAATGTACTGAGCTGATATTTGCGTGTGGATTAGCTTTCCCTATTACCAGTGTCCCTCGCCATCAGGCTAACTCACTCCTACTTCAGAGGTACTTGTAATTTACGTTCCCAAGTCACGGATAAGAAGTCAACATTTTAGTCCAACTGATTTCTGTAGGGGTTAAACCCACTGCCTCGACATCAGAGCACCGGAAGTTTAGGAATGCACTTTCTTATCCATTCGGCCACGCTGGCCTCCTGTTTATATTAGTGGAGTTGTTCTTCACACTAGAGCGATATATTTGTTCATACATTAGTGATATATTTGTTCATACATTAGTGATATATTTGTTCATATATTAGTGATGGTGTTCTTCACACTAGAGTGATATATTTGTTCATACATTAGTGATATATTTGTTCATATATTAGTGATATATTTGTTCATATATTAGTGATGTTGTTCTTCACACTAGAGTGATATATTTGTTCATACATTAGTGATATATTTGTTCATACACTAGTGATATATTTGTTCATACATTAGTGATGTTGTTCTTCACACTAGAGTGATATATTTGTTCATACATTAGTGATATATTTGTTCATATATTAGTGATATATTTGTTCATATATTAGTGGAGTTGTTCTTCACACTAGAGTGATATATTTGTTCATACATTAGTGATATATTTGTTCATATATTAGTTATATATTTGTTCATACACTAGTGATATATTTGTTCATATATTAGTGATGTTGTTCTTCACACTAGAGTGATATATTTGTTCATACATTAGTGATATATGTGTTCATACACTAGTGATATATTTGTTCATAAACTAGTGATATATTTGTTCATATATTAGTGGAGTTGTTCTTCACACTAGAGTGATATATTTGTTCATACATTAGTGATATATTTGTTCATATATTAGTGATATATTTGTTCATATATTAGTGATATATTTGTTCATACATTAGTGATATATTTGTTCATACATTAGTGATATATTTGTTCATATATTAGTGATATATTTGTTCATATATTAGTGATATATTTGTTCATATATTAGTGATGTTGTTCTTCACACTAGAGTGATATATTTGTTCATATATTAGTGATATATTTGTTCATACACTAGTGATATATTTGTTCATATATTAGTGATGTTGTTCTTCACACTAGAGTGATATATTTGTTCATATATTAGTGATGTTGTTCTTCACACTAGAGTGATATATTTGTTCATACATTAGTGATATATTTGTTCATACACTAGTGATATATTTGTTCATACATTAGTGATGTTGTTCTTCACACTAGAGTGATATATTTGTTCATACATTAGTGATATATTTGTTCATATATTAGTGATATATTTGTTCATATATTAGTGGAGTTGTTCTTCACACACTAGAGTGATATATTTGTTCATACATTAGTGATATATTTGTTCATATATTAGTTATATATTTGTTCATACACTAGTGATATATTTGTTCATACACTAGTGATATATTTGTTCATATATTAGTGGAGTTGTTCTTCACACTAGAGTGATATATTTGTTCATACACTAGTGATATATTTGTTCATATATTAGTTATATATTTGTTCATACACTAGTGATATATTTGTTCATACACTAGTGATATATTTGTTCATATATTAGTGGAGTTGTTCTTCACACTAGAGTGATATATTTGGTTCATACACTAGTGATATATTTGTTCATACACTAGTGATATATTTGTTCATATATTAGTGGAGTTGTTCTTCACACTAGAGTGATATATTTGTTCATACATTAGTGATGTTGTTCTTCACACTAGAGTGATATATTTGTTCATACATTAGTGATATATTTGTTCATACATTAGTGATATATTTGTTCATATATTAGTGATGTTGTTCTTCACACTAGAGTGATATATTTGTTCATACATTAGTGATATATTTGTTAATATATTAGTGATATATTTGTTCATATATTAGTGGAGTTGTTCTTCACACTAGAGTGATATATTTGTTCATACACTAGTGATATATTTGTTTATACACTAGTGATATATTTGTTCATATATTAGTGGAGTTGTTCTTCACACTAGAGTGATATATTTTGTTCATACATTAGTGATGTTGTTCTTCACACTAGAGTGATATATTTGTTCATACATTAGTGATATATTGTTCATACTTAGTGATATATTTGTTCATATATTAGTGATGTTGTTCTTCACACTAGGTGATATATTTGTTCATACATTAGTGATATATTTGTTCATACACTAGTGATATATTTGTTCATATATTAGTGGAGTTGTTCTTCACACTAGAGTGATATAATTGTTCATACACTAGTGATATATTTGTTCATACACTAGTGATATATTTGTTCATATATTAGTGGAGTTGTTCTTCACACTAGAGTGATATATTTGTTCATACATTAGTGATGTTGTTCTTCACACTAGAGTGATATATTTGTTCATACATTAGTGATATATTTGTTCATACATTAGTGATATATTTGTTCATATATTAGTGATGTTGTTCTTCACACTAGAGTGATATATTTGTTCATACATTAGTGATATATTTGTTCATATATTAGTGATATATTTATTCATATATTAGTGATGTTGTTCTTCACACTAGAGTGATATATTTGTTCATATATTAGTGATATATTTGTTCATATATTAGTGATATATTTGTTCATATATTAGTGATGTTGTTCTTCACACTAGAGTGATATATTTGTTCATACATTAGTGATATATTTGTTCATACACAAGTGATATATTTGTTCATATATTAGTGATGTTGTTCTTCACACTAGCGTGATATATTTGTTCATATATTAGTGATATATTTGTTCATATATTAGTGATATATTTGTTCATATATTAGTGATATATTTGTTCATATATTAGTGATGTTGTTCTTCACACTAGAGTGATATATTTATTCATATATTAGTGATGTTGTTCTTCACACTAGAGTGATATATTTGTTCATACATTAGTGATATATTTGTTCATATATTAGTGATATATTTGTTCATATATTAGTGATATATTTGTTCATATATTAGTGATGTTGTTCTTTAAACTAGAGTGATATATTTGTTCATATATTAGTGATGTTGTTCTTCACACTAGAGTGATATATTTGTTCATACATTAGTGATATATTTGTTCATACACTAGTGATATATTTGTTCATACATTAATGATGTTGTTCTTCACACTAGAGTGATATATTTGTTCATACATTAGTGATATATTTGTTCATATATTAGTGATATATTTGTTCATATATTAGTGGAGGTGTTCTTCACACTAGAGTTATATATTTGTTCATACATTAGTGATATATTTGTTCATATATTAGTTATATATTTGTTCATACACTAGTGATATAGTTGTTCATATATTAGTGATGTTGTTCTTCACACTAGAGTGATATATTTGTTCATACATTAGTGATATATTTGTTCATACACTAGTGATATATTTGTTCATATATTAGTGGAGTTGTTCTTCACACTAGAGTGATATATTTGTTCATACACTAGTGATATATTTGTTCATACACTAGTGAGTATTTGTTCATATATTAGTGGAGTTGTTCTTCACACTAAGTGATATTTTGTTCATGACATTAGTGATGTTGTTCTTCACACTAGAGTGATATATTTGTTCATACATTAGTGATATATTTGTTCATACATTAGTGATATATTTGTTCATATATTAGTGATGTTGTTCTTCACACTAGAGTGATATATTTGTTCATACATTAGTGATATATTTGTTCATATATTAGTGATATATTTGTTCATACATTAGTGATATATTTGTTCATACATTAGTGATATATTTGTTCATACATTAGTGATATATTTGTTCATACATTAGTGATATATTTGTTCATACATTAGTGATATATTTGTTCATACACTAGTGATATATTTGTTCATATATTAGTGATGTTGTTCTTCACACTAGAGTGATATATTTGTTCATATATTAGTGATATATTTGTTCATACACTAGTGATATATTTGTTCATACATTAGTGATATATTTGTTCATACATTAGTGATATATTTATCTATACACCAGTGATATATGTGTTCAAACACTAGTGATTTATTTGTTCATATACTAGTTATACATTTGTTCATACACTAGAAATATATTTGTTCACACACTATTGATATATATATGTTCATACACTAGTGATATATTTGTTCATACATTAGTGATATATTTGTTTATACAATAGTGATATATTTGTTTATACAATAGTGATATGTTTGTTCATACAGTTGTGATATAAGTGGTCATACACTAGTTATGTATTTGTTCATACACTAGTGACTTGTTTTCATACACTATTGATATAATTGTTCATACACTAGTGGTAAATTTGTTCATATACTAGTAATATTTCCATTCATACATTGTGATATATGTGTTTATATGTTAGTGATATGTTTGTTCATACACTAGTGACATAATTGTTCATACACTACTGATATACATGCTCATACACTAGTGGTAGTTTGTTCATTTACCTGTGAAAATATTAGTATGTAACTACATTTTTAATCTGTGATATATTTGTTCATTCACTACTGATATATTTGCCCATACACTAGTGGTATTTTGTTCATGTAACTGTGATATATTTGTTCATTTACTACTGATATATTTGCTCATAATCAAGTGGTATTTTGTTCATGTAACTGTGATATATTTGTTTATTCACTAATGATATATTTGCTCATACAGTAATGGTATTTTGTTCATGTAAATGTGATATATTTTTTTTATTCACTAGTGGTATTTTGTTCATGTACCTGTGATATATCTGTTTATTCACTACTGGTATATTTGTTCATACATCAGACATGTTAGAATTAATAAAATAACGAAGGGAACTGAAACAGAAAGGAGAGCTCGATAACAGCAGGATGAAGTATAAATCTTTAACTTGAGAAATAAGAAAGAACACAAGAAAGGACAAAAATCAATATATACAAGATTGCTTGTACCAGAATAGAGCAATATCATAAGACTGGAAGAGATTATGAAATGTTCAAGAAATGAAAGTTATTGACAACAAATGTTCAACCTCAATTGAATGTTATCTGTGACAAGATGGGAAATACCTTAATAGAATCTAGACAAATTCTAGAAAGATGGCAGGAGTACTGCAGTGGAATGTATAATATGAGTGACAGTGAGGGTATGAATGAGATACATAAGCCAATGACAGCAGAGACAGAACCTGAACCCTCATTAGACGAAATTGCATGGGCAATAAAAAAACCCGAAGAATGGTAAATCACCTGGATGTGATGAGATACCAGCTGAACTAATTAATTAAAGCGGGAGGAGAAGAAAGCATACAAATCAATCACGCATTATGTAGAAAGGTATGGAAATATGGTATTTGTCCAAAAGATTGGAAGAGAACTATCTTCATTCCAATACCAAAAAAAGGGCAACCTGAAATTATGCACCAACTATAGAACTGTTGCCCTGATCAGTTATGCAAGTAGAATTCTACTAAAAATCATAATGGGAAGACTTCGTAAGAAAATGGAAGAAGAAATTAACGTGGTTAAAGCTGGATTTAGACAAGGAAGAGGAACAAGAGATCACATTCTCAACATACCTTTAATAATAGAGAAATGCAGAGAATTTAATGTAAATATATTCTCATGTTTTGTGGATTATTCAAAGGCTTTTGACTGTGTACAACATCAGAAACTTTGGGAAATCATGAGGAATATGGGCTTTCCATAACATGCAATACAGCTCATGAGAATGCTCTATGTAGACAAACAAGCAGCGGTTAGAATAGATGGCGAGACATCCGATTGGTTTGACATCAAGCAAGGAGTCCGTCAGGGTTGTGTGCTGTCCCCCTGTTTGCTTAACCTGTACGCCGAAAATATATTGAGAAATGTAAGAGATGATATAAACAGGGAGCTATATGATGCCCTGAGTATCGGCGGTCATGACATACCAGAGATTCGATATACTGATGATACAGTATTGCTATCTACAACACAGAATGGTATAGGAAACATAATAGCCTCAACCCAATTGAATAGTGAAAACCACAGCTTATATTTTAACATAGCAAAAACAAAGATATTGCATACAGATAAAACTACTATGAAGAAAGACATAATTATAGTTCGGGTCCCATCGATTGACGGACGTCGGTCGCGGCGATTGGGAAATCTTGAACATAGCCTACGATGGGTAGCGTTGTGATGTTCTGCTGTGATAATTTGGTGTGTCCAGTGTGTGCCGCGTGGTTACACACCCGCTTCACACGCGTGATCCGGGACTGTTTCCGGATCCGGTCAGGGATATGCACTACTGACGAGCTCAAATGAGGGCGAAACTCGAGTATAGTGCTTCCATATTGACGTGGATAGGCCTTAGGTTCATACCAGAATGCGATCGGCGTTGCCAGTAGTGGGTTGTGCTCAATATTTAAATTTCAAATCCCGAAACAACCACATAATCAAAAGACATATATGTTAATGAGGAAAAATTGGAGGTGGTGGAAAATGTTGAATATCTTGGGTCATTGATTACCAACAACAGTGACAATGAAAGAAATTAAACGACGACTATCAATTGCTCTTCATAAACTAAAACAACTGAATAAATTATGGAATGGGACAGACAGAACTACAAAAATTAGATTGTTAAGACATGCATCTTTCCCATTGCAACATACGCCTGTGAGACCTGGACACTTACTAAACAAGCTGAACAGCGCATAAACGCCTTTGAATATAAATGTTATAGACGAGTTCTAAGAATATCTTGGGTAAAGAAAAGAACAAATGCATCCATACTTCAAGAGCTGATTATTGAAGAAGGTTGGCTATTAAAGACGATAAAACAAAGAAAATTGAAATATTTTGGTCACTTGAAACGCCACGAAAGTTTGGAGAGAACAATAATGGAGGGGTATATGCCTGGGAAGAGAGGAAGAGGAAAGCCAAAGAGAAGATGGGTGCAGGATGTAGCGGATGATCTCCAGATAGATGTATCTGACGCGGGACATCTTACTTATGATCGAGACGTTTTCCGGAAGGTTGTCATGGGAGCGAGGTATCCATACCTGTGATGTACCTGTGATATATTTGTCCATACACTAGTGAAATTTTGTTCATGTACATAAGATATATTTGTTCATAAACTAGTGGTATTTTGTTCATGTACCTGTGATATGTTTGTTCATACACTAGAGACATACTGGCTTATTCACTACTAGCGAAATTAGCAATTGTCACCGGACCGGAAGCCTGTGTTGTGTGCAGTATACGAGTGTGTACTTGCTGTTTCTGCACACATCATGAACATAGGTTTAGATATTCCCCTTTTGTTATATTGTATCCGGTTGCAGTCGAACACGTACTTATTTGCTATTTTTGAAAACGGAAAACGATGTGTGTGTGTGTGTGTGTGTGTGTGTGTGTGTGTGTGTTTCTGTGTGTGTGTGCGCACCGTCTGCCTCTCGATCTGAAGTTAGTGGGTTCGTGTCCAGATGACGTCATTCGGTTCGTGAGACCATGATGAAACCCGGTGCAATAAAGCCGGCCATCTTGCCTTTAACCGTTGTATATTTAAATGCGTTATTAACAGTGTCCCGGATGAGGTCAATGTTCATATCCCAACTGTGGCATCTGGACAAGGCTGCCAGGTGATTATCTTTCTGCAGAGTTATATGTCACATGAAGTAAATAAATGAAGATTATTTAAGCTGAAACAATTAACACACATCGTCAAGGGTAGTGTTCGAATGTGTGGCATCTATTATCCCCACGGTTCTTTTACATTTAACACAAACAGTCGTTTCTTGTCCTTCGGATACAGTATACGAAATCGTATTCTTTGTTTTCGCTATGGCCATATTTTATTAGGCGTTGAGACATCGGCGCCGGCCGCGTTTTATAACCCTTCGACTGCACAAGGATTCCTGAAGACTGATTTACTCTCTCTTCCACCCACTCGATTTTCTAAACTGTCTTTCCGTTTTACCTATGTAAGTTGCTTGGCATTCACACTGGCATTGGTAAATGCAGTTTGATTTGGTGTACGGAGACATTAGTTCTTTCACAGAAGGAGTAGGTATGCATCGGGGTGGTTTTTATAACTGACTGTTTGCGCAGCAGCAAAGAATATTTAGTTTACTACTATTTTAAGTCGATCATGTATTCATTTAATTACGTCATCCTCTCGAAAGGTCAGCTGAAGAAACACTGCAAGTTTGGGAACCGATGATCCTGTGGGGGTGGGTTTGTGTGGATGGTGTAGATGGCAGTGACACTTGATGAAGTCGTCTGGATATCCATTAGATTGTAGAGTCTAGTTAAAGGTGTCCAGTTCCTCTAGTAGTGTGTCATCTGATAAAATCGTTCTGACACGATTAAACAGGGTCCTTACTAGGTCAAGCTTATACTGGATGGGTGGACAGATATTGCCATTCATGTATTGACTATTGCTTTCCCCCCATAAAGTCTGCAAGTTATAACCAAGTTTCCAAGTTTATTGAGGGTAGGCTTTCTTAATTTTGACATTTAGCCAGACTTCAGCCACTCGTGCCTACTATTTGCGACTATTTACAGTAGTCCTAGCTCATGATAAGTCACACATATGATCAAATAATAACAACAGTTGATAACAACTGAATGGGCAGCAATCATATCAGACTTCATGAAACTGCTACAGAAAATTGCAACCTACAGTAACCACTCCGAATGGATAGACAGCATACTGAAGTGGCGCTTAACATCAGTCACCTGGATGTATGCACCGGGACTTGCCGGAGTGACAGGTGATGAACGATCAGATTAACTGGCAAATAATGCACTAGTACACGCGGGAAGCAGCATGGACCAGGCTGATATAATCAGTGCAGTATGACTCCGTTGGTGGGTACTGATCAGACTGCAACCCTAGCCAGATGACAGGCATTGATGGTGGAGCCTGGTCGGACACATTAATCCCGCCAGAGTGGGAAAGATTGGAGGTACCATAACCACCTCCTTATGAGAACAGTGAGCAGATATACTTTGGGATGGCTGCTGCATTGGAGGACGGAGCATGCGTGGGAGTGTCCTGTGTGAAGTGACGGCATAACATAACATAACATAACATAACATGACATGACATGAGATAACATAACATAACATAACATAACATAACATGACATGACATGAGATAACATAACATACTAAGAATACATTTTGTGAAAGCCTGAAGCTGATAGACTTTGAAGCCCACGCCAATTCACCCTGACCTTGCTGCACAGTATAAACGTCAGCTTGCTGCTGAGTACACTACTAGTAACCCACTTAATTACATACATGCACAGTAAGTATTGATTGACACTCAAAGAAGATATGCGACAGGTATACACCAGACGACACAAATGGTATAATTAAACTCACACTGAACCCGTCGCCAGCACACAACTTCGTTGACTCGCCGAAAGAACCAGTTTACTTTGACGCGTAGAGGATCATTGTCTATGTACGCGGATACCTCCATGAGTGCCTCAGTCTCCTCCCATAAATCACACTAGGAGAATTTCAGCACAGTGCACGAAATTCGTAGCACCGACAGCATCCACATGTTTTAGTTAGTTGCATGTTCTTTGAAGGGAGTAGCAGTAAACTCCAGCATTATCTGGATGGTTCGTGATTCCTGGGCAAGTTTACGTTCAGTAGTTTGCCATGGCTCTCTGAACGACCGGCACCTATACCATTTCGTAAAAAACCAACGCAAGGCGGTCTGTTGCCACATCGCCCACAATTGTGTTTGGAACGCGGTATGCGAGATTAGGAACTGCGCCCGTAACCTCTTCACACACAAAAACCACACGAGAACAAGTTTACTTTGCCGGCGGACTTTTGTTATCAAAGTTTGACCCATTGTGTGTTATAATGAACAATAGGCTATAGTATTTGTTACAATCAACAATGGAATATAATGTTTGTTACAATGAACACGCTGGACATGTTGAGAGAAGATAAGTCGCAAAGACAATTTATTGCAAACATCAGAAAGAGGCAGTCATAATTCTTTGCCACATTATGAGAAGGCAAAACCTGGAACATATGATAACAGAGAAAAATAGTGGTAAGATAGATAGAGGAAGAGAGGGAGATTAAATTCTTGAGTCTTGTTTCATGGCGCGGAAGGGAGTCAACACACGAAATGATCCATGCAGTTGGAAATAGTAATTTGTGGAGAGGCATGCTCGATACGCCAGCCGGAAAGGCATATGATTATGATGCATCAAAGAAATAAACAGCAGAATAGGACAACCAAAATCAGGATTCTATAACATGACAAAAATATTGATTCAATACATCGCAGCAATTGAAGATTAGAAAACGAATGCTTGCTTGTTACATGTCGTATTTAGGTGATCCCCAAGCAGTTTACCGCCAGTGGTCGGTGATATGACAGTATTACGTTATTAAATGTTTGCATATCCTTTACAGGACATCGATGTCAACATCAGCATCTTTCAGCTGATTGTTGATTTCTTGGCAAGATTACGCTCAGTAGTTTGCCATTGCTTTCTGAGCGACCGGCTCACATACCCCGTAAGTTACCGACGAGGTTAGAACGGCTACCGATTCTCGCCGCCGTCACGTTACTCACGAGAGTATACGCGATTACGGAGAAAGTCGCTAACACCTATGCCAGGGAGACCGGCCGATGAGACAGTGCCATCACAATTATGTTGTAGGGATGAATGCACAGGGTCATGAGCGGCCAGTATTCCCCCCCCCCCCCCCCCCCCCCCCCCCCCCATCTAGCGAGACGAGAACCGCAGACAAAATTGTTGCTTGTTAAAGTTTGCAGAAGCCACCATGATTAATCTACATGGGCCAGTTTTGTGCAAACAGAAAGACATGTTAGTCAGTTTAAAATTACCGTGGTAGACAATCGACATTACTGTGCGAACATGTGGACATTGCAGCTTGAAGGATTTATCTAGTTAATTTACTCTATGTTGTGTGAATTCTGCAGTATGTACCTGACGAGATGCAGCGAAATATGCCAGGCAATAGATTGTGCAATCTATTGTTTGTGTCTTCGTTATTCTAACCATCGTCCGCCCCTCGCATTATCGAGGCAGTTCCCTATCAGTCACGCCATCGCGCCCGCTGATGTTACGATGAATCGGTTTAAAAACCTGGCTGTCAGTCCTGGAGAAGTTAGTGACAAGAAACGACATCTCCCGAGGCGCTACCGGAGATGACTTGACATCTCCCGACTCGACATCTCTCGAGTCCCTACCGGAGATGACTCGACATCAACAACTGTAAGGAGAGGGCGTGTGAACGGTGGGGGTTTATTTAATGTCACTTTTCCAGTTTCTCTAGGAACAATGATTTCCAACAGAACTGCAACACCAGATGTGTAGGTTAGACACCATACTACTGAGCGACTCCGTCGCCATGACAACACCCCAGGGTTCCGCAAACTGTTCCGCTCTTACGTTGACATGTTTCTTCACTAGAAAGTCGGGTCCCAGGCTTGTGTGCCTTTTTTTTTCTCCTTTCATATCCTTTACAGGACATCGCTGTCAGCAGCTTCTTTCAGCTGTATGTAAACAAACCTGTGTGCCAACTGGTGGGAATACCGCCCTTACGTTACATGTTTCTTCACTAGGAAGTCGGGTCCCAGGTCTGTGTGTCTACTGCTGGGAATCACACGCTTACGTTGACATGTTGGGTCCCAGGCCTGTGTGCCTACGCTGGGAATCCCGCCCTTACGTTGACATGTTTCTTCACTATAAGTGGGGTACCAGGCCTGTGTGCCTACTGCTGGGAATCCCGCCCTTACGTTGACATGTTTCTTCATTATAAGTGGGGTACCATGCCGGTGTGTCTACTGCTGGGAATCACACGCTTACGTTGACATGTTGGGTCCCAGGCCTGTGTGCCTACGCTGGGAATCCCGCCCTTACGTTGACATGTTTCTTCACTATAAGTGGGGTACCAGGCCCGCGTTCCTACTGCTGGGAATCCCGCCCTTACGTTGACATGTTTCTTCACTAGAAAGTCGGGCCTGTGTGCCTACGCTGGAAATCCCGCCCTTACGTTGACATGTTTCTTCACTATAAGTGGGGTACCAGGCGTGTGTGCCTACTGCTGGGAATCCCACCCTTACGTTGACATATTTCTTCATTATAAGTGGGGTACCATGCCGGTGTGTCTACTGCTGGGAATCACACGCTTACGTTGACATGTTGGGTCCCAGGCCTGTGTGCCTACGCTGGGAATCCCGCCCTTACGTTGACATGTTTCTTCACTATAAGTGGGGTACCAGGCCCGCGTTCCTACTGCTGGGAATCCCGCCCTTACGTTGACATGTTTCTTCACTAGAAAGTCGGGCCTGTGTGCCTACGCTGGAAATCCCGCCCTTACGTTGACATGTTTCTTCACTATAAGTGGGGTACCAGGCGTGTGTGCCTACTGCTGGGAATCCCACCCTTACGTTGACATATTTCTTCATTATAAGTGGGGTACCATGCCGGTGTGTCTACTGCTGGGAATCCCACCCTTATGTTGACATGTTTCTTCACTATAAGTGGGGTACCAGGCCCGCGTTCCTACTGCTGGGAATCCCGCCCTTACGTTGACATATTTCTTCACTAGAAAGTCGGGTCCCAGGCCTGTGTGCCTACTGCTGGGGATCCCACCCTTACGTTGACATGTTTCTTCACTAGAAAGTCGGGTCCCAGGCCTGTGTGCCTACTGCTGGGAATCCCGACCTTACGTTGACATGTTTCTTCACTGTAAGTTGGGTCCCAGGCCTGTGTGCCTACTGCTGGGGATCCCACCCTTACGTTGACATGTTTCTTCACTAGAAAGTCGGGTCCCAGGCCTGTGTGCCTACTGCTGGGAATCCCGCCCTTACGTTGACATGTTTCTTCACTAGAAAGTCGGGTCCCAGGCCTGTGTGCCTACTGCTGGGATTCCCACCCTTACGTTGACATGTTTCTTCACTACAAAGTCGGGTCCCAGGCCTGTGTGTCTACTGCTGGGAATCCCACCCTTACGTTGACATGTTTCTTCACTACAAAGTTGGGTCCCAGGCCTGTGTGTCAACTGCTGGGAATCCCACCCTTACGTTGACATGTTTCTTCACTGTAAGTGGGGTCCCAGGCCTGTGTGCCTACTGCTGGGAATCCCACCCTTACGTTGACATGTTTCTTCACTGTAAGTTGGGGTCCCAGGCCTGTGTGCCTACTGCTGGGAATCCCACCCTTACGTTGACATGTTTCTTCACTGTAAGTGGGGTCCCAGGCCTGTGTGCCTACTGCTGGGAATCCCACCCTTACGTTGAAATGTTTCTTCACTGTAAGTTGGGTCCCAAGCCTGTGTGCCTACTGCTGGGAATCCCACCCTTACGTTGACATGTTTATTCACTGTAAGTGGGGTCTCAGGCCTGTGTGCCTACTGCTGGGAATCCCACCCTTACGTTGACATGTTTCTTCACTGTAAGTTGGGTCCCAGGCTGGTGTGTCTACTGCTGGGAATCCCACCCTTACGTTGACATGTTTCTTCACTAGAAAGTTGGGTCCCAGGCTGGTGTGTCTACTGCAGGGGATCCCACCCTTACGTTGATATGTTTCTTCACTGTAAGTGGGGTCCCAGGCCTGTGTGTCTACTGCTGGGAATCCCACCCTTACGTTACATGTTTCTTCACTGTAAGTGGGGTCCCAGGCCTGTGTGCCTACTGCTGGGAATCCCACCCTTACGTTGATATGTTTCTTCACTGTAAGTTGAGTCCCAGGCTGGTGTGTCTACTGCTGGGAATCCCACCCTTACGTTGACATGTTTCTTCACTGTAAGTGGGGTCCCAGGCCTGTGTGCCTACTGCTGGGAATCCCACCCTTACGTTGACATGTTTCTTCACTGTAAGTCGGGTCCCAGGCCTGTGTGCCTACTGCTGGGAATCCCACCCTTACGTTGACATGTTTCTTCACTGTAAGTGGGGTCCCAGGCTGGTGTGTCTACTGCTGGGAATCCCACCCTTAGGTTGACATGTTTCTTCACTAGAAAGTTGGGTCCCAGACTGGTGTGTCTACTGCTGGGGATCCCACCCTTAGGTTGACATGTTTCTTTACTAGAATGTTGGGTCCCAGACTGGTGTGTCTACTACTGGGGATCCCACGGTTAGGTTGACATGTTTCTTCACTAGAAAGTTGAGTCCCAGACTGGTGTGTCTACTGCTGGGAATCCCACCCTTACGTTGACATGTTTCTTCACTGTAAGTTGGGTCCCAGGCCTGTGTGCCTACTGCTGGGAATCCCACCCTTACGTTGACATGTTTCTTCACTGTAAGTTGGGTCCTAGACTGGTGTGTCTACTGCTGGGAATCCCACCCTTACGTTGACATGTTTCTTCACTGTAAGTGGGGTCCCAGGCTGGTGTGTCTACTGCTGGGAATCCCATCCTTACGTTGACATGTTTCTTCACTGTAAGTTGGGTCCCAGGCTGGTGTGTCTACTGCTGGGAATCCCACCCTTACGTTGACATGTTTCTTCACTGTAAGTTGGGTCCCAGGCTGGTGTGTCTACTGCTGGGAATCCCACCCTTAGGTTGACATGTTTCTTCACTAGAATGTTGGGTCCCAGACTGGTGTGTCTACTGCTGGGGATCCCACGGTTAGGTTGACATGTTTCTTCACTAGAAAGTTGAGTCCCAGACTGGTGTGTCTACTGCTGGGAATCCCACCCTTACGTTGACATGTTTCTTCACTGTAAGTTGGGTCCCAGGCCTGTGTGTCTACTGCTGGGAATCCCACCCTTACGTTGACATGTTTCTTCACTGTAAGTTGGGTCCCAGACTGGTGTGTCTACTGCTGGGAATCCCACCCTTACGTTGACACGTTTCTTCACTGTAAGTGGGGTCCCAGGCTGGTGTGTCTACTGCTGGGAATCCCACCCGTACGTTGACATGTTTCTTCACTGTAAGTTGGGTCCCAGGCTGGTGTGTCTACTGCTGGGAATCCCACCCTTACGTTGACATGTTTCTTCACTGTAAGTTGGGTCCCAGGCTGGTGTGTCTACTGCTGGGAATCCCACCCTTACGTTGACATGTTTATTCAGTGTAAGTTGGGTCCCAGACTGGAGTGTCTACTGCTGGGAATCCCACCCTTACGTTGACATGTTTCTTCACTGTAAGTTGGGTCCCAGGCCTGTGTGCCTACTGCTGGGAATCCCACCTTTACGTTGACATGTTTCTTCACTGTAAGTTGGGTCCCAGGCCTGTGTGCCTACTGCTGGGAATCCCACCCTTACGTTGACATGTTTCTTCACTGTAAGTTGGGTCTCAGGCCTGTGTGCCAACTGCTGGGAATCCCACCCTTACGTTGACATGTTTCTTCACTGTAACTGGGGTCCCAGGCCTGTGTGCCTACTGCGTTGAATCCCACCCTTACGTTGAAATGTTTCTTCACTGTAAGTGGGGTCCCAGGCCTGTGTGCCTACTGCTGGGAATCCCACCCTTACGTTGACATGTTTCTTCACTGTAAGTTGGGTCCCAGGCCTGTGTGCCTACTGCTGGGAATCCCACCCTTACGTTGACATGTTTCTTCACTGTAAGTTGGGTCCCAGGCTTGTGTGCCTACTGCTGGGAATCCCACCCTTACGTTGACATGTTTCTTCACTGTAAGTTGGGTCCCAGGCCTGTGTGCCTACTGCTGGGAATCCCACCCTTACGTTGACATGTTTCTTCACTGTAAGTGGGGTCCCAGGCCTGTGTGCCTACTGCTGGGAATCCCACCCTTACGTTGACATGTTTCTTCACTGTAAGTGGGGTCCCAGGCCTGTGTGCCTACAGCTGGGAATCCCACCCTTACGTTGACATGTTTCTTCACTGTAAGTTGGGTCCCAGGCCTGTGTGCCTACTGCTGGGAATCCCACCCTTACGTTGACATGTTTCTACACTGTAAGTTGGGTCCCAGGCTGGTGTGTCTACTGCTGGGAATCCCACCCTTACGTTAACATGTTTCTTCACTGTAAGTGGGGTCCCAGGCTGGTGTGTCTACTGCTGGGAATCCCACCCTTACGTTGACATGTTTCTTCACTGTAAGTTGGGTCCCAGGCCTGTGTGCCTACTGCTTTGAATCCCACCCTTACGTTGACATGTTTCTTCACTGTAAGTGGGGTCCCAGGCCTGTGTGCCTACTGCTGGGAATCCCACCCTTACGTTGACATGTTTCTTCACTAGAAAGTTGGGTCCCAGACTGATGTGTCTACTGCTGGGGATCCTACCCTTACGTTGACATGTTTCTTCACTAGAAAGTTGGGTCCCAGACTAGTGTGTCTACTGCTGGGAATCCCACCCTTACGTTGACATGTTTCTTCACTGTAAGTGGAGTCCCAGGCTGGTGTGTCTACTGCTGGGAATCCCACCCTTACGTTGACATGTTTCTTCACTGTAAGTGGGGTCCCAAGCCTGTGTGTCTACTGCTGGGAATCCCACCCTTGCGTTGACATGTTTCTTCACTGTAAGTTGGGTCCCAGGCCTGTGTGCCTACTGCTGGGAATCCCACCCTTACGTTGACATGTTTCTTCACTGTAAGTTGGGTCCCAGACTGGTGTGTCTACTGCTGGGAATCCCACCCTTACGTTGACATGTTTCTTCACTGTAAGTTAGGTCCCAGGCTTGTGTGCCTACTGCTGGGAATCCCACCCTTACGTTGACATGTTTCTTCACTGTAAGTTGGGTCCCAGGCTGGTGTGTCTACTGCTGGGAATCCCACCCTTACGTTGACATGTTTCTTCACTGTAAGTGGGGTTCCAGGCTGGTGTGTCTACTGCTGGGAATCCCATCCTTACGTTGACATGTTTCTTCACTGTAAGTTGGGTCACCAGGCTGGTGTGTCTACTGCTGGGAATCCCACCCTTACGTTGACATGTTTCTTCACTGTAAGTTGGGTCCCAGGCCTGTGTGCCTTTTCTTCACTGTAAGTGGGGTCCCAGGCTGGTGTGTCTACTGCTGGGAATCCCACCCTTACGTTGACATGTTTCTTCACTGTAAGTCGGGTCCCAGGCCTGTGTGTCAACTGCTGGGAATCCCACCCTTACGTTCACATGTTTCTTCACTGTAAGTGGGATCCCAGGCTGCTGTGTCTACTGCTGGGAATCCCACCCTTACGTTGACATGTTCTTCACTGTAAGTTGGGTCCAAGGCTGGTGTGTCTACTGCTGGGAATCCACCCTTACGTTGACATGTTTCTTCACTGTAAGTTGGGTCCCAGGCTGGTGTGTCTACTGCTGGGAATCCCACCCTTACGTTGACATGTTTCTTCACTGTAAGTTGGGTCCCAGGCTGGTGTGTCTACTGCTGGGAATCCCTCCCTTACGTTGACATGTTTCTTCACTGTAAGTTGGGTCCCAGGCCTGTGTGTCTACTGCTGGGAATCCCTCCCTTACGTTGACATGTTTCTTCACTGTAAGTGGGGTCCCAGGCTGGTGTGTCTACTGCTGGGAATCCCACCCTTACGTTGACATGTTTCTTCACTGTAAGTGGGGTCCCAGGCCTGTGTGTCTAGTTCTACTGCTGGGAATCCCTCCTTTACGTTGACATGTTTCTTCACTGTAAGTGGGGTCCCAGGCCTGTGTGTCTACTGCTGGGAATCCCTCCTTTACGTTGACATGTTTCTTCACTGTAAGTGGGGTCCCAGGCCTGTGTGTCTACTGCTGGGAATCCCTCCTTTACGTTGACATGTTTCTTCACTGTAAGTGGGGTCCCAGGCCTGTGTGCCTACTGCTGGGAATCCCACCCTTACGTTGATATGTTTCTTCACTGTAAGTTGAGTCCCAGGCTGGTGTGTCTACTGCTGGGAATCCCACCCTTACGTTGACATGTTTCTTCACTGTAAGTGGGGTCCCAGGCCTGTGTGCCAATTGCTGGGAATCAAACCCTTACGTTGACATGTTTCTTCACTGTAAGTTGGGTCCCAGGCTGGTGTGTCTACTGCTGGGAATCCCGCCCTTACGTTGACATGTTTCTTCACTGTAAGTGGGGTCCCAGGCTGGTGTGTCTACTGCTGAGAATCCCACCCTTACGTTGACATGTTTCTTCACTGTAAGTTGGGTCCCAGGCTGGTGTGTCTACTGCTGGGAATCCCACCCTTACGTTGACATGTTTCTTCACTGTAAGTGGGGTCCCAGCCTGGTGTGCCTACTGCTGGGAATCCCACCCTTACGTTGACATGTTTCTTCACTGTAAGTTCGGGTCCCAGGCCTGTGTGCCTACTGCTGGGGATTCCCACCCTTACGTTGACATGTTCTTCACTGTAAGTGGGGTCCCAGGCTGGTGTGTCTACTGCTGGGAATCCCACCCTTACGTTGACATGTTTCTTCACTGTAAGTTGGGTCCCAGGCCTGTGTGCCTACTGCTGGGAATCCCACAATTACGTTGACATGTTCTCCACTAGAATTTTGGGTCCCAGACCTGGTGTTGCCTACTGCTGGGAATCCCACTGTTAGGTTGACATGTTTCTTCACTAGAATGTTGGGTCCAAGACTGGTGTGTCTACTGCTGGGGATCCCACCCTTAGGTTGACATTTTTCTTCACTAGAAAGTTGGGTCCCAGACTGGTGTGTCTACTGCTGGGTATCCCACCCTTACGTTGACATGTTTCTTCACTGTAAGTTGGGTCCCAGGCCGTGTGCCTACTGCTGGGAATCCCACCCTTACGTTGACATGTTTTTCACTGTAAGTGGGGTCCCAGGCCTGTGTGCCTACTGCTGGGAATCCCACCCTTACGTTGACATGTTTCTTCACTGTAAGTGGGGTCCCAGGCCTGTGTGCCTACAGCTGGGAATCCCACCCTTACGTTGACATGTTTCTTCACTGTAAGTTGGGTCCCAGGCCCTGTGTGCCTACTGCTGGGAATCCCACCCTTACGTTGACATGTTTCTTCACTGTAAGTTGGGTCCCAGGCTGGTGTGTCTACTGCTGGGAATCCCACCCTTACGTTGACATGTTTCTTCACTGTAAGTGGGGTCCCAGGCCTGTGTGCCTACTGCTGGGAATCCCGCCCTTACGTTGACATGTTTCTTCACTGTAAGTGGGGTCCCAGGCTGGTGTGTCTACTGCTGAGAATCCCACCCTTACGTTGACATGTTTCTTCACTGTAAGTTGGGTCCCAGGCCTGTGTGTCTACTGCTGGGAATCCCACCCTTTACGTTGACATGTTTCTTCACTGTAAGTGGGGTCCCAGGCCTGTGTGCCTACTGCTGGGATTCCCACCCTTACGTTGACATGTTTCTTCACTGTAAGTCGGGTCCCAGGCCTGTGTGCCTACTGCTGGGATTCCCACCCTTACGTTGACATGTTTCTTCACTGTAAGTGGGGTCCCAGGCTGGTGTGTCTACTGCTGGGAATCCCACCCTTACGTTGACATGTTTCTTCACTGTAAGTTGGGTCCCAGGCCTGTGTGCCTACTGCTGGGAATCCCACAATTACGTTGACATGTTTCTCCACTAGAATTTTGGGTCCCAGACTGGTGTGTCTACTGCTGGGGATCCCACTGTTAGGTTGACATGTTTCTTCACTAGAAAGTTGGGTCCCAGACTGGTGTGTCTACTGCTGGGGATCCCACCCTTAGGTTGACATGTTTCTTCACTAGAAAGTTGGGTCCCAGACTGGTGTGTCTACTGCTGGGTATCCCACCCTTACGTTGACATGTTTCTTCACTGTAAGTTGGGTCCCAGGCCTGTGTGCCTACTGCTGGGAATCCCACCCTTACGTTGACATGTTTCTTCACTGTAAGTTGGGTACCCAGACTGGTGTGTCTACTGCTGGGTATCCCACCCTTACGTTGACATGTTTCTTCACTGTAAGTGGGGTCCCAGGCTGGTGTGTCTACTGCTGGGAATCCCATCCTTACGTTGACATGTTTCTTCACTGTAAGTTGGGTCCCAGGCTGGTGTGTCTACTGCTGGGAATCCCACCCTTACGTTGACATGTTTCTTCACTGTAAGTTGGGTCCCAGGCTGGTGTGTCTACTGCTGGGAATCCCACCCTTACGTTGACATGTTTCTTCACTGTAAGTTGGGTCCCAGGCCTGTGTGCCTACTGCTGGGAATCCCACCCTTACGTTGACATGTTTCTTCACTGTAAGTTGGGTCCCAGGCGTGTGTGTCTACTGCTGGGAATCCCATCCTTACGTTGACATTTTTCTTCACTGTAAGTTGGGTCCCAGGCCTGTGTGCCTACTGCTGGGAATCCCACCCTTACGTTGACATGTTTCTTCACTGTAAGTTGGGTCCCAGGCTGGTGTGTCTACTGCTGGGAATCCCACCCTTACGTTGACATGTTTCTTCACTAGAAAGCTGGGTCCTAGGCTGGTGTGTCTACTGCTGGGGATCCCACCCTTACGTTGACATGTTTCTTCACTGTAAGTTGGGTCCCAGGCCTGTGTGCCTACTGCTGGGAATCCCACCCTTACGTTGACATGTTTCTTCACTGTAAGTGGGGTCCCAGGCCTGTGTGCCTACTGCTGGGAATCCCACCCTTACGTTGACATGTTTCTTCACTGTAAGTTGGGTCCCAGGCCTGTGTGCCTACTGCTGGGAATCCCACCCTTACGTTGACATGTTTCTTCACTGTAAGTGGGGTCCCAGGCCTGTGTGCCTACTGCTGGGAATCCCACCCTTACGTTGAAATGTTTCTTCACTGTAAGTGGGGTCCCAGGCCTGTGTGCCTACTGCTGGGAATCCCACCCTTACGTTGACATGTTTCTTCACTGTAAGTTGGGTCCAAGGCCTGTGTGCCTACTGCTGGGAATCCCACCCTTACGTTGACATGTTTCTTCACTGTAAGTTGGGTCCCAGGCTTGTGTGCCTACTGCTGGGAATCCCACCCTTACGTTGACATGTTTCTTCACTGTAAGTTGGGTCCCAGGCCTGTGTGCCTAATGCTGGGAATCCCACCCTTACGTTGACATGATTCTTCACTGTAAGTGGGGTCCCAGGCCTGTGTGCCTACTGCTGGGAATCCCACCCTTATGTTGACATGTTTCTTCACTGTAAGTGGGGTCCCAGGCCTGTGTGCCTACTGCTGGGAATCCCACCCTTACGTTGACATGTTTCTTCACTGTAAGTTGGGTCCCAGGCTTGTGTGCCTACTGCTGGGAATCCCACCCTTACGTTGACATGTTTCTTCACTGTAAGGTGGGTCCCAGGCTGGTGTGTCTACTGCTGGGAATCCCACCCTTACGTTGACATGTTTCTTCACTGTAAGTGGGGTCCCAGGCTGGTGTGTCTACTGCTGGGAATCCCACCCTTACGTTGACATGTTTCTTCACTGTAAGTTGGGTCCCAGGCCTGTGTGCCTACTGCTGGGAATCCCACCCTTACGTTGACATGTTTCTTCACTGTAAGTGGGGTCCCAGGCCTGTGTGCCTACTGCTGGGAATCCCACCCTTACGTTGACATGTTTCTTCACTAGAAAGTTGGGTCCCAGACTGGTGTGTCTACTGCTGGGGATCCCACCATTACGTTGACATGTTTCTTCACTAGAAAGTTGGGTCCCAGACTGGTGTGTCTACTGCTGGGAATCCCACCCTTACGTTGACATGTTTCTTCACTGTAAGTGGGGTCCCAGGCTGGTGTGTCTACTGCTGGGAATCCCACCCTTACGTTGACATGTTTCTTCACTGTAAGTTGGGTCCCAGACTGGTGTGTCTACTGCTGGGAATCCCACCCTTACGTTGACATGTTTCTTCACTGTAAGTTGGCTCCCAGGCTTGTGTGCCTACTGCTGGGAATCCCACCCTTACGTTGACATGTTTCTTCACTGTAAGTTGGGTCCCAGGCTGGTGTGTCTACTGCTGGGAATCCCACCCTTACGTTGACATGTTTCTTCACTGTAAGTGGGGTCCCAGGCTGGTGTGTCTACTGCTGGGAATCCCACCCTTACGTTGACATGTTTCTTCACTGTAAGTTGGGTCCCAGGCCTGTGTGCCTTTTCTTCACTGTAAGTGGGGTCCCAGGCTGGTGTGTCTACTGCTGGGAATCCCACCCTTACGTTGACATGTTTGTTCACTGTAAGTGGGGTCCCAGGCCTGTGTGTCTACTGCTTGGAATCCCACCTTTACGTTGACATGTTTCTTCACTGTAAGTTGGCTCTCAGGCTTGTGTGCCTACTGCTGGGAATCCCACCCTTACGTTGACATGTTTCTTCACTGTAAGTTGGGTCCCAGGCTGGTGTGTCTACTGCTGGGAATCCCACCCTTACGTTGACATGTTTCTTCACTGTAAGTGGGGTTCCAGGCTGGTGTGTCTACTGCTGGGAATCCCACCCTTACGTTGACATGTTTCTTCACTGTAAGTTGGGTCCCAGGCTGGTGTGTCTACTGCTGGGAATCCCACCCTTACGTTGACATGTTTCTTCACTGTAAGTGGGTCCCAGGCCTGTGTGCCTTTTCTTCACTGTAAGTGTGGGGTCCCAGGCTGGTGTGTCTACTGCTGGGAATCCCACCCTTACGTTGACATGTTTCTTCACTGTAAGTCGGGTCCCAGGCCTGTGTGTCAACTGCTGGGAATCCCACCCTTACGTTCACATGTTTCTTCACTGTAAGTGGGATCCCAGGCTGCTGTGTCTACTGCTGGGAATCCCACCCTTACGTTGACATGTTTCTTCACTGTAAGTTGGGTCCAAGGCTGGTGTGTCTACTGCTGGGAATCCCACCTTTACGTTGACATGTTTCTTCACTGTAAGTTGGGTCCCAGGCTGGTGTGTCTACTGCTGGGAATCCCACCCTTACGTTGACATGTTTCTTCACTGTAAGTTGGGTCCCAGGCTGGTGTGTCTACTGCTGGGAATCCCTCCCTTACGTTGACATGTTTCTTCACTGTAAGTTGGGTCCCAGGCTGGTGTGTCTACTGCTGGGAATCCCTCCCTTACGTTGACATGTTTCTTCACTGTAAGTGGGGTCCCAGGCTGGTGTGTCTACTGCTGGGAATCCCACCCTTACGTTGACATGTTTCTTCACTGTAAGTGGGGTCCCAGGCCTGTGTGTCTAGTTCTACTGCTGGGAATCCCTCCTTTACGTTGACATGTTTCTTCACTGTAAGTGGGGTCCAGGCCTGTGTGTCTACTGCTGGGAATCCTCCTTTACGTTGACATGTTTCTTCACTGTAAGTGGGGTCCCAGGCCTTGTGTGCCTACTGCTGGGAATCCACCCTTACGTTTGACATGTTTCTTCACTGTAAGTTGAGTCCCAGGCTGGTGTGTCTACTGCTGGGAATCCCACCCTTACGTTGACATGTTTCTTCACTGTAAAGGGGTCCCAGGCCTGTGTGCCTACTGCTGGGAATCCCACCCTTACGTTGACATGTTTCTTCACTGTAAGTGGGGTCCCAGGCCTGTGTGTCTACCTGCTGGGAATCCCGCCCTTTACGTTGACAATGTTTCTTCACTGTAAGTGGGGTCCCAGGCTGGTGTGTCTACTGCTGAGAATCCCACCCTTACGTTGACAAGTTTCTCACTGTAAGTTGGGTCCCAGGCCTGTGTGCCTACTGCTGGGAATCCCACCCTTACGTTGCATGTTTCTTCACTGTAAGTGGGGGTCCCAGCCTGTGTGCCTACTGCTGGGAATCCCACCCTTACGTTGACATGTTTTCTTCACTGTAAGGTCGGTCCCAGGCCTGTGTGCCTACTGCTGGATTCCCACCCTTACGTTGACATGTTTCTTCACTGTAAGTCGGGGTCCCAGGCTGGTGTGTCTACTGCTGGGAATCCCACCCTTACGTTGACATGTTTCTATCACTGTAAGTTGGGTCCCAGGCCTGTGTGGCCTACTGCTCGGGGAATCCCACAATACGTTTGACATGTTTTCTCCACTGAAATTTGGGTCCCAGACTGGTCATGTGTCTACTGCTGGGGGATTCCCACTGTTAGGTGACTATGTTTTCTTCACTAGAATGTTGGGTACCCAGACTTGTGTGTCTCTGCTGGGGATCCACCCTTAGGTTGACATGGTTTCTTCCACTAGAAAGTTGGTCCCCAGACTGGTTGTGTCTACTGCTGGGTATCCCCCCTTACGTTGACATGTTCTTTCACTGTAAGTTGGGTTCCCAGGCCTGTGTGCCTACTGCTGGGAATCCCACCCTTACGTTTGACTGTTTTCTTCACTGTAAGTTGGGTCCAGACTGGTGTGTCTACTGCTGGGTATCCCACCCTTACGTTGACATTTTCTTCACTGTAAGTGGGGTCCCAGGGCTGGTGTGTCCTACTGCTGGGAATCCCATCCTTACGTTGACATGTTTCTTCACTGTAAGTTGAGTCCCAGGCTGGTGTGTCTACTGCTGGAATCCACCCTTACGTTGACATGTTTCTTCACTGTAAGTTGGGTCCCAGGCTGGTGTGTCTACTGCTGGGAATCCCACCCTTACGTGACATGTTTCTTCACTGTAAGTTGGGTCCTAGGCCTGTGTGCCTACTGCTGGGAATCCCACCCTTACGTTGACATGTTCTTCACTGTAAGTTGGGTCCCAGGCGTGTGGTGTCTACTGCTGGGAATCCCATCCTTACGTTGACATGTTTCGTGTCACTGTAAGTTGGGTCCCATGCCTGTGTGCCTACTGCTGGAATCCCCCCCTTACGTTGACATGTTTCTTCACTGTAAGTTGGGTCCCAGGCTGGTGTGTCTACTGCTGGGAATCCCACCCTTACGTTGACATGTTTCTTCACTAGAAAGCTGGGTCCAGGCTGGTGTGTCTACTGCTGGGGATCCACCCTTACGTTGACATGTTTCTTCACTGTAAGTTGGGTCCCAGGCCTGTGTGCCTACTGCTGGGAATCCCACCCTTACGTTGACATGTTTCTTTCACTGTAAGTGGGGTCCCAGGCCTGTGTGCCTACTGCTGGGAATCCCACCCTTACGTTTGACATGTTTCTTCACTGTAAGTTTGGGTCCCAGGCCTGTGTGCCTACTGCTGGGAATCCCACCCTTACGTTGACATGTTTCTTCACTGTAAGTGGGTCCCAGGCCTGTTGTGCCTACTGCTGGGACATCCCACCCTTACGTTGAAATGTTGTTCTTTCACTGTAAGTGGGTCCCAGGCCTGTGTGCCTACTGTGGGATCCCACCTTACGTTGACATGTTTCTTCACTGTAAGTTGGGTCCAAGCCTGTGTGCCTACTGCTGGGAATCCCACACCTTACGTTGAAATGTTTCTTCACTGTAAGTTGGGTCCCAGGCTTGTGTGCCTACTGCTGGTAATCCACCTTACGTTGACATGTTTCTTCACTGTAAGTTGGGTCCCAGGCCTGTGTGCTAATGCTGGGAATCCCACCTTACGTTGACATGATTCTTCACTGTAAGTGGGGTCCCAGGCCTGTGTGCCTACTGCTGGAATCCCACCCTTACGTTGACATGTTTCTTCACTGTAAGTGGGGTCCCAGGCCGTGTGCCTACTGCTGGGAATCCCACCCTTACGTTGACATGTTTCTTCACTGTAAGTTAGGTCCCAGGCTTGTGTGCCTACTGCTGGGAATCCCACCCTTACGTTGACATGTTTCTTCACTGTAAGGTGGGTCCCAGCTGGTGTGTCTACTGATGGGAATCCCACCCTTACGTTGACATGTTTCTTCACTGTAAGTGGGGTCCCAGCTGGTGTGTCTACTGCTGGGATCTCACCCTTACGTTGACATGTTTCTTCACTGTAGTTGGGTCCAGCCTGTGTGCCTACTGCTGGGAATCAACCCTTACGTTGACATGTTTCTTCACTGTAAGTGGGGTCCCAGGCCTGTTGTGCCTACTGCTGGGAATCCCACCCTTACGTTGACTTGTTTCTTCACTAGAAGTTGGGTCCCAGACTGGTGTCTACTGCTGGGGATCCCACCATACGTTGACATGTTTCTTCACTAGAAAGTTGGGTCCCAACTGGTGTGTCTACTGCTGGGAATCCCACCCTTACGTTGACATGTTCTTCACTGTAAGTGGGGTCCCAGGCTGGTGTGTCTACTGCTGGGAATCACCCTTACGTTGACATGTTTCTTCACTGTAAGTTGGGTCCCAGACTGGTGTGTCTACTGCTGGGAATCCCACCCTTACGTTGACATGGTTCTTCACGTTAAGTTGGCTGCCAGGTTGTGTGCTACTGCTGGGAATCCCACCCTTACGTTGACATGTTTCTTCACTGTAAGTTGGGTCCCAGGCTGGTGTGTCTACTGCTGGGAATCCCACCCTTACGTTGACATGTTTCTCACTGTAGTGGGGTCCCAGCTCTGTGTGTCTACTGCTGGAATCCCACCCTTACGTTGACATGTTTCTTCACTGTAAGTTGGGTTCCAGCCTGTGTGCATTTTCTTCACTGTAAGTGGGGTCCCAGGCTGGTGTGTCTACTGCGGGAATCCCACATTACGTTGACATGTTTCTCACTGTACAGTTGGTCCAGGCTGGTGTGTCTACTGCTGGGAATCCCACCCTTACGTGACATGTCTTCACTGTAAGTTGGGTCCCAGGCTGGTGTGTCTACTGCTGGGAATCCCCCCTTACGTTTACATGTTTCTTCACTGTAAGTTGGGTCCCAGGCTGGTGTGTCTACTGCTGGATCCACCCTTACGTTGACATGTTTCTTCACTGTAAGTGGGGTCCCAGGCCTGTGTGTCCTACTGCTGGATCCCTCCCTTACGGTTGACATGTTTCTTCACTGTAGTGGGGTCCCAGGCTGGTGTGTCTACTGCTGGGAATCCACTCTTACGTTGACATGTTTCTTCACTGTAGTGGGGTCCCAGCGCCTGTGTGTCTACTGCTGGGAAATCCCTCCTTTACGTTGACATGTTTCTTCACTGTAGTGGGTCCCAGGCTGGTTTGTCTACTGCTGGGGAATCCCACCCTTACGTTGACATGTTTCTTCACTGTAGTGGGTTCCAGGCCTGTGTGCCTTTTTCCTTCACTGTAAGTGGGTCCCATGCTGTGTGTCTACTGCTGGGAAATCCCACCCTTACGTTGACAGTTTGTTCACTGTAAGTGGGGTCCCAGGCCTGTGTGTCTACTGCTTGGAATCCCACCTTTACGTTGACATGTTCTCTTCACTGTAAGTTG